>OZ014432.1:5160212-5760212 GCA_963966015.1 Aphidecta obliterata
ATATCTACTGTTTGTACCTAGGTGATAGACCTTCTCCACCTGGAGTTCCTATTATACAATACTTGAACCCCAATGAATACAAAGTGTGGTGGGAAGCACCAAGAGAAAATGGAGCTCCTATTGAACTATATAGACTTGAGGGTTTGTTGAACAAACACTATCGTACCAGACGGAGCACCAACAGAACTGCTTTCTTCTACACTTCTCCTTCAATTACGGAAGAAGAGCCTGAATGGAGAACTTTTTATAATGGAACTAGTAAGTAGGCCTAAGGCTACAGAAGCAATGAGATATAACTGAAAATGCTCTAACTTTACAGACACTTCATGGATAATAGATGGCCTAAGTGAAGATTACAAATACGTGTTCAGAGTTTTCGCTCTGAATTCATTCGGATGGAGTGATCCTAGTAAAGAAAGTATTGAATTTGACTTGAATGAAACGGCTAGACTGGCAGACAAGCAGTCGGCTATGACGGTGGTTATTATAGCAACTGGAATAACCATAAGTTTTATTTTTGTGGTGATTATTGTGCTGATCTCGTGTAAGTAAACTTCAATCTCGTTTCAACTGGATGAAATTGCACTCTGCTATCTGCATTCATGAAAAAATTGCGAAAGATAACTTCGTGTCACATCATTTTGCAAAGTAAAGAAAACTTCAATATTTTACTTCACAGTATTGTGTAGCGGTAAGAAGAAGGAACCTCAAGTCATTCATATCCCAAGAGCTCCAGACGTAGAACTAGCCACACTCAGAGAACTACCGAGGCGAGGAGTACATAACACCAACGTACTATATTTATCAACTCAGCCAACACAGGAGGAAATAAAATTACTTCCGCACATTAGAAGGTATACCTAATTAATATCTTCTCATCAATTGAATGACGTTCAAATTCCCATTTTTTTTAGAGAACAAATAACCCTTACCAAATTTCTTGGTAGTGGAGCATTTGGCGAAGTGTTTGAAGGTAAAGCGAAGGAGATTTCAGGACATACAAAAGTTGCTATCAAGACATTACGTAAAGGCGCATCTGATCAAGAAAAAACAGAGTTCCTTCAAGAAGCACAGCTGATGAGTCATTTCAAACACGAGCATATTTTGGAACTATTAGGGGTTTGTCTAGATAATGACCCGCATTTTATCATCATGGAATTGATGCAAGGGGGAGATTTGCTTACTTACTTGAGATCATCAAGAAACCCAGTGGTAAGAATTTCTCCTTCTATAGTAACTTACGGAAATCTTTTGAAGTTGTTTACCAATAATAGGTAATTATGGTTAATTAGCCGTCGTCTTTAGGGCCTCAGCGGAAAAAAGCTCCGATCATTTCGAATACATTTGCCTATGTCATATGATATTTATGTCCCGACTCTCCTAGATCTCTGTGAGACACCTCATAAGCTCAGATCTTGTGCGAATTGAGAGATCCTGTTGTGTTCTGTTAAGGTGTGTACAGACATGCTCCGAATATCGTACCGAACCGTGTCGCGTACCCCGAAGCGATCAGCGAGAGCGAATCAGATTCATCGCACGTAGAGGTGCAATTTGAATTCGTGAATTTGATTCGCTCTCGCTGATCGCGTCGGGGTACGCGACACGGTTCGGTACTATATTCGGAGCATGTCTGTACACACCTTTAGGCTTTGTATACGGGGCAAGAACCAAGTGTACACTATCGCTAGGCTCCTACTCGAGTGCCTTTCAGGCAGAAATACTTGCAATCGAAAGATGCATAGATATAAACCTGGAAAGAAACTATCAAGGGTGTGACATTGTGATCCACTCGGATAGTCAAGCTGCTATCAAAGCACTGAACTCCTATATCATCGACTCAAAGCTGATATGGGAGTGCCGGAGGAAACTTAATGAAGTAGGCAAGAAAAATAAGGTCTCTTTAGTCTGGGTTCCTGGTCACTCAGGAATCAAAGGAAACGAAGAGGCCAATACACTTGCCAGAAAGGGAGCACAAACGCCACTTACTGGCCCAGAACCCTTCTGTGGCATAGGTAAACACACCTATAAGAAAGAGTTTCTGGAGAAGGAAGAGACCGAAAGAGAAGCACTCTGGAGGAACCTTCCAGGAATGGACCACTCTAAAAGGTTCAATCGGAACTATGAAAGTTCAAGATCCAAAAAGTATTTGGATCTCAGTAAGAACAAGTTACGTCTACTCCCTGGCTTCCTCACAGGACATTGTCGCCTTAGGAAGCATATGATGAGAATGAGCTTGACAGAAACAGACGAGTGTAGATTCTGTGGTGAAGAGGAGGAGACTCCTGTTTACCTGGTTACAGAATGCCTCGCCATTGCAAACCAGCGCAAATAATGTCTTGGACAAGAGAATTACAGGAGGAATGAGGATCTAACCTCCTTGAAGCCCTCTCAGATACTGGAGTTCATTGGAGCTCTGGAGCTGAAGGGCGAGCTGTAGGTAGCGCATTTGCGAATACGGCTCTGATGGGGGGCACAATAGACCTTGAGGTCGCAGTGGAACGTAACCCCTTCCTAACTGTAACTAGGCTTTGTTACTGTGTCCTTACCCCACTTGAGGCACAGCACTGTTAATTGTTTTCCCAACAGTGAATGGTAGAACCGTACTCGAGGTCAGAAAGTTTCTTTCCCGACCGGAGGATTCGAATCCGAGACCTTTCGAATGAACCAAAAGCGCTCACCACTACACCTCGTATTAAGACCGACATTTCTCTGAAGATGCAAGCTGCAGTTGTAGGCGGAACATTAGTGGCATTATATCTGCTGAGCAAACCTGGAATTATCTATTTAAATATTATCTGGATATCTGGCCGCATCAGTCTATTTATTGCTGCCGTACTTAATTCATTCTTTCACAAAAAAAAACTATGGAACGTAATTAGACCAGGCAATAGAGATTTTTCGTGACAAAAATCGTTGAAGAAAACCGCGAGGGGGGGTTGCGTGGGGTGCATGTTCAATGATATGTTTTCGACTAGTAAATATGATTACTTTTCTTGTAATTTCGAAGAAACACCAAAAAACCCTGTTTTTTCAGTTTTTTGCTCGTAAAATCTGAACTAATGGAGCGATGCTGACACTTTCAACAACAGATTTGTAGAAAATCAAAAGACGAAAGAAATTAGTCTTAGTGCAACTCAATCTGGTCATTAATAACGAAGAAGAGCCGGAAAAACCGTAGAAAGCAGCATTGTTTTCAAAAATTCATTACTCGGCCATTTCCGAAGTTGTAGCGCTGGTTTTCTGGATGAAAGTAGTGATTAATAGGTCCTTTGAGTGCGCACAATCCGGACATTGTCGGATGAATAGTTTTTGCGTAATTGCGATTTGAATTATTTCAAGCACTATTTTCCAGAAGGACTGATTGCGTCGGAAGTTGTCCGATTTTAATCTACAAAACGAATTTTGAAAGTAGAAGTACGGTGATACAAATCGTCAATCTTGATTTTCCGTTAAAATGTTGCAACATAGGTGAAAAAAACGTACAAACATGACCAAAACCAGCCGAACACTCGATTGCAGTCAAGTAGTAGGGGTATAAATGTAAATATTCGCGCCTGGCTGCAGCGCGTTTTTCTTTTCCCCGCGTCGGCCGGCTGCCCCCATTATCCGTCCCCGATGGAGCACTGGTCCGGTTTTTGGTCATGTTTCCACGTATTTTGCAACTTTTTAACGAAAAATCAAGACCGAAGTTTTGTAGTACTATACTTCTACTTTCAAAATCCGTTCTGAAAATTAAAATCGGACAACTTCCGACACATCCAGTCCTTCCGGAAAATAGTGCCTAAAATAATTCAAATCGCAATTTCGCAAAAACTATTTATCCGAAAACGTCCTTATTGTGGACACTCAAAGTGCCCTATCCGCCACTGCTTTCACCCGGAAAACCAGCGTTACAACTTCTAAAATGGCCGAGTTATGAATTTTTTTAAAAACGCTGATTTTCAGGGTTTTTCCCGATTTTATACGAAAATAATAACCTGATTGAGTTGTACTAGCACTCATTTTCTTCGTCTTTTCATTTTCCACAATTCTGTTGTTGAAAGTGTCAGCATGGCTCCATTGGTTCAGATTTTACGAGCAAAAAACTAAAAAAACATCGTATTTTGTTGTGTTTTTTCTAAATAACAAGAAAAGTAATAATATTTGCGAGTCGAGCCTTTATCTGCTTTATTGTCTGGTCTAAATGTTTTCTTCCACTAAATCTCAAATATGTTTGGTTTGCTGATTTCTGTGAGAAATACCAACTCCTGCACTTCTTACATAAAGTTTTACTTCATCAAAAAAAGAGTAATCTCTCAGTTGACTCCTAGGATGATGGTATCAATTTTTATAACGACACAAAGCAAAAAATTCCAAAAATCTCTTAACTATATTTCTTTGTCTTTCTAGACGAATACTCCAATGCTCACTTTGATCGAGCTCTTGAAGATGTGCGTAGACGTCGCTAGAGGATGTAGATATCTAGAAGAAATGCATTTTGTCCATAGAGATTTGGCTTGCCGAAACTGCTTGGTCTCTTCGAACGATCCAGAAATAAGAATTGTTAAGATAGGGGATTTTGGTCTTGCCAGAGATATCTACAAGAACGACTACTATCGAAAAGAAGGAGAGGGACTTCTACCAGTAAGATGGATGGCCCCAGAATCGTTGATGGATGGTGTTTTCACATCACAGTCTGACGTATGGGCTTTTGGAGTGTTATTATGGGAAATTATGACGTTAGGACAACAACCATATCCCGCAAGAAATAACCTAGAAGTATTGCATTATGTTAAGAGCGGTGGAAGACTAGGGAAACCAGTGGACTGTCCGGTTGAATTGTAAGCAACTCATTCATTATCAACTAGTAGAAACTGACCTTTTCATGTTTGAAATTTTTTTTTATAATCTTATATAAAGTACTGTTTACGCACTTCACGAAGTTTGTGAAGTGTTACTTCATCACAGTGTAATGTTCCAAGTTTGAGGATTTTATCGAACATAAACAATCAAGCATGTCGTCTATTCACGTCTATGAATTGATTTGTCGGTGTAGTTACGGAGTAAAGGCATGTATCTGGCGACGGTGATCAGAGAAAATTCCCCCAATCACGCCACCTGCCCATTCCAAAAGCACTTGTCTCAAATATCTGTAAATCATTAATCGTTTTCTCAACTCCCCAAGAAAAAGACACATGTGTGAACCACAGCCATTATATTATTGTAGTCAATTATTCAGACGAATAAGGTTGAAGCTTGAACCCGTAATTTCCATGTGTGACCATATACTCGTAATGTTTACGGCGGTTCACACATGTGTCTTTGTCTTGGGGAGTCGGGAAGGCGATTCATGATCTACAGATATTCGAGACAGTTGCTTTTGGAACGGGAATTGGCGTGGGGAAATTTTCTCCGATCACCGTTGCCTAATGTTTCAAAGGTTTTTTGTTTCTCACATCGAATTTGTCATTTTGCTAACTGTACTGACGAGATCTGATATGGATCGAAACCGGTCTGTGACTTTATAAAATATCATTTTGCAACGCTGACAGCCAGTTTGGTTTGAAGCCTTAAAGAATCTGTGGTCCTTTTTATAATATTTGATTCGATAGTCTCGCTTTAGTGTCACCTCATGTGTACCAGGATGGATGATCGCTCTGGTGATTAATTTGAAAAAAGCGCAAAAGCTCCTGACTTCACGTCAGTGCTTTTCAAATTTTGTTTTATTGACCTTTCAATGCCGTACCTTTCATGAGTGTATCGTGAAAAATATTCTTTTCGGTATAACACCGAGAGCATCGTGAAAAAACATCCAAATGTAGCGAATGGCAGATGGCTATATTTCTCAGTATTTCCCCATAATTTTATCGATTGTAGAATAAATGTTGTAGGCAACGCGCATTTTTCACTTATGAGACTATCCATTCGTGAAAATTACCTCACTTCACACACATGTGTTTCATAAATAACTTGATATTTTATTTCTATAGGCATTCTCTTATGCTTCAATGTTGGTTGTTCACTCCTGATTCGAGACCAACTTTCAAATATTGTTTGGAAGTATTGGAGAATCTGCATCAACAAAACCTACGGAACCCAACGACGGGTGCTCATGAAGGCCAATATATCAGTACAGTACCTGAACGTAAGTTGAATTGACTTTTGAGCATGTCGGGATGAATCACTTTTCTACCAATTTTCGATCAAATCGGATCATTAAAAGAATGAAATGCTGCTGGATTTGATGTTCAACAAATATGATGTTCGTTTCAACAGGATCACCACAAACTCACTCCCCAAAAGAAAACAGCAAATTCCCGAGTATCTTCTGAACGGTTATGGAATGGTGTACGTTTTATTTTTGAGCGTAGGGCATGATTACAAAAGCGGCTCTTTGAGGAGTATGGGACAATTTTATTCGATTTTTTTTTTCAAAATTTTGTCGTAAAAAACCGTTCAGAATATTTTGGAATCAAACCGATCAGATTTATATCAAATCAACAACAGGTCAGGAATGAAATTTTCTGACTGAAATACAGTGGCTTCAGGACACAGTCACAAAGCCTGCACATAACACAACCGGATCTCCACACTCCACCAAGCTCTGAGTTGCTGAGTGGACTCAAAAAGATGTATGAGAGCCGGTCGAAAAACATTGAATGAAAAGCACTGCCGTGAAGGCAGGAGCTTTTGAGCGCTCGTACATCCACCTTGTAGGTAGATTCGCATTTTCCAGTTTTAGAAATCAATTGAAGGAATTTTTGACTGCTGTCAAAAAAATTCTGAAAATTAGGCGAAACTCCAGACTTCATGTGTTCAGCTGACCAATTTTTTTTTCGATAATTCGCTAGAATTTTCTACGGTATCTATGGTCTTGGTGATGCGATCTGGACAAAATTTTGCACGTAGTTTGAATACATTATTCCTCAGCTTGGTGCAAAATTTCATTCCAATCCGATCAGTAGTTTCGAAACTATCAGGAAAAAAATATTTTGAACGGCCATATTTACCCACCCTGAAAATTTCAAGTTCCTAGGCCTTTTCGTTCAAAAGTTACAATTCTCTCTGGTCCCTATGGTTCTGGTCATGCGATCTGAACAAAATATTGCTTCAATATATCATTCTCGATCAAAATACAAAATTTCACCTCGATCGAATCCGTAGTTTCGAAATTGTCGAGAAAACAAACTTTCAAACGACCGTATTTACGGAACCCCTAGTATAATTTTTCTCATTGATGAACGTGAACGCGACATTCGAGATCCACACCTATCCTGAAAATTCCAAGTCCCTAGGCCTCTCCGTTCGAAAGTTATGATTTTCTATGGTTTCTATGGTTCTGGTCATGTGATCTGGAGAATGTAGCTTGAATATATTATTCTACATTAGTATACAAAATTTCGTCACGATCGAATCTGTAGTTTTAAAATTATCAAGAAAACTAAATTTCAAACGACCATATTTACGGAACCCCTAGTATAATTTTGCTCATAGATGAACGTCATCACGACATTCCAGAACCTCACCTATCCTGAAAATTTCAAGTCCCTCGGCGTTTCAAAAGTTACAATTTTCTATGGTTTCTATAGTTCTGGTCATGCGATCTGGACAAAAATTTCAATGTAGCTTAAACACTTAATTCTCCATTTGAGTGTAAAGTTTCATCTCGATCGAATCTGTAGTTTTGAAGTAATCAGGGGAACAAAACTTTGAACGGCCATATTTACGGAACCCCTGGAGGAATTTGGCCCATTAACGAACTTTACCGAGGCATTCGGGAACTGAACCCACACTGCAAATTTCAAGTCTCTAGGTTGTTCCGTTCGAGAGTTATCGCGCTTACGGCCGGCCGGCCGGACGGGCAGACTCGAATTTTCCGACGGATTCGTCATCAGTGAGTCGAACATAGTCGATTGAGACCATTTTCGGCTCAAAATTCGAAAAATACAGACATCGTGACGAAATGATATAGCCCTCGTGTAAGTATTACGAGCGCTCAAAAACACAAAAAGGAGCTGGAGAATTTGAGATGATTTCTTTTTCGTGGAGTGTGCTCTTTTTATAATGCTGAATGGCTTATATTTATATTATTCTTGCATGATATGAAACGGAAATGTTATTTAAATGAAACTACTAAACAGCAATACGGTCGTTGATAAACCAGAACACAATTAAATAAAAACATCCACTACCTAAGGCCTTGCTTTTTTGGTAGTTTAGTTTAGACTGAAGCGTTGTTTACAGCGTTTTTTTATGTTTTGCATTTATCTATAATACTTCATAGCATGTTTACTCATCCTCAGAATGCAATTGCTTTCAGACTTGATGTATGGCGTAACCAATGCAGTATATTTTCAAGATATCAATCACAATACTTCAGGTAATATTTTATGTTTAAGAAAACATCACACTAACAATTTATCGCACAAAAGTCGAAATTATGATAACAGAATTATTATTCCTATAAACTTCCAATACGTCAAGGAAGTAATGGGAATTGATTATTCAAAAACTCCACTGTAGAAATTCTTTTTTCGTTAATTTGGCTAAAATGTCCGCTCTGTTCACGCAGAGTTTGAGCGTCATATTTCATCCATTTTGTATACATATTTCCTTTTGTCAATTCGAGCGTGTTTCGCGAATTTTACAATGGATAATTGTATCGAACAGGATTGCATTGCATTGCAAATAGAAATGAAGTTAATAAAGAATAGGATCTGCACCATAACATCGCACCATCTCATCATCGTATTTCCCTGTTTACTGCAATTGATTCCTGAAAATGCTTCAAGGGCGTAAGTGTATTATTTCGGGAGAGACCTGCTTTGAATGCGATACAATGAATTTGGATGAATAATACATATTTTTTTTTCATTGGCTTCCATAATTAGATGGAAAATAATTTCATTCTCCATCATTGCGTTTTCTGGCAAAGAAGAAATTTATTTCTTATAATAAAAAAAAATCCTAATTTTGGGGAAAAATAACCCCAGAATAGTACCACAAAAAATCATTGAAATTTTTTTGGTTTCGCGAAGAGCAAAGAATATATGAAAATATTATATTAATGCACAAAAAAAAAACGATATTTTAGTTGCCGCTTTCAAGTAAGTCATCAAAACCATACAATAATCTGCATGCTCTGAATACTAACAAACTTGTACTAATTCTGAGGAATCGAACTATGAGATTGACAATAATTTCTAATTCAGATACGTCTTGGAAGAGTGACCAAGAAGAAGACAAGGAGAAGACTCCTTTTTTGACTTCCCAAGATGAAAAACTGGGATTGAAGCCTGCAGAAAGTGTACCAAAGTATTTAGAACTTTTATGTGATCCTGTTAATTCATTAGAGAATGAAGGCTATGAAATACCGAATCAAATGATGAATGATACATTGGAGAGAAAAGATTGTGAAAAAATTCTCAAAAATACTTCATCAGATGATGATAAAAAGAAAATTTGATAAAACAAGGAATTAATCGAAACGGGAATATTGGAAAAAATACCTAATAAAAAATTTTGATTCATTCATGTGATATAGGTATCGGATATAGTGTGTATAATGGAGATTCCCTGAATTTAGTTCGTATAGATCAATATTCTTTCCTTCAAAGTATTATCCATGAGATATTACAAAATATGCCAACACTTTTACTCCGATCCCCAAAACAAGTTGGAACTCGATATTTGCGACAGCTTTCAGTTCTCCAAGGATGCGCTTTTAATCTGAACTATGCTTGAAAAACTATTTCAGGTTTTTATTATTTATGGAGTGAGAAATAAATCATACATGCCTAGTGAGGAATAATCAAAGTATTAATTTGATCGAAAAACAGAAGAACAAGCAAGAAATTGTTGTCACAAGTGCATTATTTGGAGAAGAAACCCAGTTGATTTTTCGAATTGCATTTCACAAACTTATGAAATTTAGGAATTCTCTTTATCCTATAAAACCTCCCTTTTATAAATTTCTTAACTGCCAAAAAATGAAACAATGCAAAATTAATCTCCAAGTAACGAATGTATATAAAAAAAGGATAAAAGAAGTCCTAATGTACATTGTCATCAACTGTCTTCTATCCAAATTCCAGGATGCCCTCAGAACTATTTCATGCTTGAGAAATTTTTTGTTTTCAATTTGTTGTGGATTATAAAAAAAATTATATATACACCTATCTAGTACATTATGAGATTTAATTCTGTAAAGGCTAATGATACGAGAAAGAAACAACTGTGAAATTGTTTGAGATGGTTCATTGAACCTTACAAGCTGTAAATATTTAACATTTAAGAGAGAAAAAGATTTTTGTCATTATACAGTTCCAACATTTCAATGTTTGCAATTATTATATCTAAGAGTGAGCTATTTTTCTCGGTTTCTATGGGATTATTGATTTTTTCATTAGCTGATAGCATTCCTTCATTGGTTCATGTATAATGATGAATGATAATTTATTGTTGTGAGTGGAAGTGTGAATTGTGATAAATATTTTTATTAAGGTTTTAATCCGCCAAATTATTGTGGGAACTCAGCAATAATCCTAGATTTTCATTTAAAACTCAATGCCTTATCTAGAGATAATATTTGATGATGAGATTGTATATATTTGATATATTGTTTTATTTCTGTGGAAATGAAGAATGCCTTAGCCGTAATAAAATTATATTTCACATTGATCTTGTTGTTTTACACCTAAACTATATTGAGGGTCGTCAGGCATTGCAGAAATCGTTAGCTTGTTGTGATTTCGCTCCTTATGGTTCCTAATTCATTCAACTGCCTATAGTAGGGGCAGCTAGAGTCTTAAGGTCATACAAAAAAACTTCGAAATTTGTTCAGGTTTCGGATCATAACTAGTCAGAGGTAGGTTCTTCCAAGATGCCTCTAATGAAGAAGATGAAATTTCCGCCCAACCTTTATGGGTTCCGAGATAGCTATCCGAAATTGAAAACTTAGGAATATCGGAATATAAAAAATTTGTTTTTAACTTAACCTCAATATTTTACAGATAAAACCGTTACGTTTGAACCTTTTGATTATTCCGAATTGAGAAGTTTGAGAACTGCAACTTTCATGGAGTATAAAACAAATCCCATTCTTTCAGCATTTGTATAACCATGTCGAACAATACAGATTTTGTTTTTCCTGGATATTATCTAATATTGGCGATATGATGAACTGAAGGAAACCATTATATTGCTCATTAAAACACTTGCATGTTTGTAGCAACAAAATCTAAAAATTCTAATTTTATGTTACAAGTAGCAATCCTTCAATTACCAATAGTCGTCATGAAATATACCTACATTGAATACCATTCATCAGTGGCGGATTAACCGGTACGCTTAGTACGCTTAAGCGTAGGGCCCCGAGGTCCACAGGGCCCCCGATCGGAATCAAAATTTCTTCAGAATAAAAATTCGTCTTGCAAGTGATTATAAATAATGATGAAGAATAACGTGTAGAGCAAAATTCAGCTGCCAGTAAAAAAATAACATCAAATCAAAGGTTCAGCATCCGCATGTTTTCTCCAATTATTCTTATCGGCCTGCAATAAATTCCCGCAACGGTGGCAGTAAAGTTGTCGGCATCCCTTTGAAATATAGGTACATGCCACCGTCGACATTAGAGGGATGCAAGACACTTGTTTTGCATTTCTTAGTTTTAAATATTTGTCATATTCATTTCATAACCCTAAGGAAGATAGGAATGGTGATGAACGAGTTTTATTCTTCGTTCTACTTGCTTTCATAGAAGAAAGTATTGTGGTAAACTGAACAGTGTTGGTGTAAATGAACAATTTCTTTTCATCTTTGGACTTCTAATTCGAGTGATAACATATTCTTTCTGGACTATAAAAAGGAAGCTTTATTGTTTCAGTTTCATGTTTTTGAAATCCCATTCTTCCATATTGTTCTCGGCTTCTCCGATTTCAAAAATAATTGTTCATTCTCCAATGAAGGAATTGTTTTCTAAGAGGGTTTCTTTCTACTAGATATTTTCTATTCTGAAGAAACAAGTATTCGGAGCCGAGTTCTGGAGTGTTTTCAGCGTTATATGTATATTCGATATAGGGGATCTTTCGCAAGACATTGAAACGGACAGTTTCAAAGCGCTCTTGGAGAATTATGAAGACGATCTTGATGAAGGAATTATCAGTGAAGGGTGAAGCATCTCAATTCAAAGAATATCTGAAACTCTTTAAACATAAAAAAAGAAGAGTTGTTCGCAGATGTTAAAAATAATCTTCGATAAGGGAATGATAAGAGTTTTTTCGAACTTATAGTTATTAGTTATTTTTGATATTGCCAATAATAACGAATTGCGAAGCAGAGCGTTCATTTTCATTTTTGAGCGCTCGTACTACTTACACGAGGGCTATATCATTTCGTCATGTCAATGTCTGTATTTTGCGAATTTTGAGCCGAAAATGGTCTCAAACGACTATGTTCGACTCACTGATGACGAATCCGTCGAAAAATTCGAGTCTGTCCGTCCGGCCGGCCGTCCGTATACACGATAACTCTCGAACGGAATGTCGTAGAAACTTGAAATTTTCAGGGTAGGTTCGAATCTCGAATGCCGCGGTTAAGTTCGTTATTGGGCAAAATTCGCCGAGGGGTTCCGTAAATATGGCCGCTCGAAATTTTGTTTTTCTGATTACTTCGAAACTACAGATTCGATGGAGATGAATTTTGCACTCTAATGGAAAATGAGGTGTTCAAGCTACATGCAAAATTTTGTCCAGCTCGCATCATCAGAACCATAGAAACCATAGAAAATTGTAACATTTGAACGGAAACGCCTAGGGACTTGAAATTTTCAGGATAGGCGTGGATCTCGATTGTCGTGACCACTTTCATCTATGAGCAAAATTATACAAGGGGTTCCGTAAATATGGTCGTTTGAAATTTAGTTTTCTCGATAATTTCAAAACTACAGACTCGATCGTTACGAAATTTTGTATACTAATGGAGAATGATATATTCAAGCTACATTTCTGTAGATAGCATGACCAGAACTATAGAAACCTTAGAAACACATAACCTTCGAACGGAAAGGCCTAGGGACTTGAAATTTTCAGAATAGGTGTAGATCTGAAATGTGGCGTTCACGTTTATCAATGAGCAGAATTATACACTAAGGGTTCCGTAAATACGGTCGTTTGAAATTCTGTTTTCTCGATAATTTCGAAACTACGGATTCGATCGAGATAAAATTTTGTATTTTAAACGAGAATGTTATATTAAAGCAACATTTTGTCCATATCGCATGACCAGAACCATAGAAACCATAGAAAATCATAACTTCCGAAGGGAAAGGCCTAGGAACTTGAAATTTTCAGGATGGGTTTGGATCGCGAATTTCACGGTCACGTTATCAAAATTATACTATGTTTTCCGTGAATATGGCCGTTCAAAATATTTTTTCCTGATTTCCTGAAAATTCTAGCGAATTATCAAAAAAAAATTGGTCTGACAAAGTCTGGAGTTTCGTCCAAGTTTGAGAATTTTTTTGACAGCTGTCGAAAATTCCTTCAATTGATTTCTAAAACTGAAAAATGCGAATCTACCTACATATTGTGGATGTACGAGCGCTCAAAAGTTCCTGACTTCACGGCAGTGCTTTTCGTAATTTTATAAATATAGAACAGTTATGAAAGAAAACAGACTGCAGTTCTTAGGAATACTTTCGATTGAAGGTGATATAACGAAGAGTCTGGATTACGATGCTGCAATAAAAAAATTTGCAGACATGAAAATAAGGAAAAAAGTTTACTTGATTAGTTTTTCGGCATTTCATATTATTTTTCATTTTCCAATAATTTTTCATGTTCATGTTCATTTGTTTTTTTTGTAAAAAGAGACATTGATTTCTATTTTGTACCTGATACATATACTTTTTTAAGTTGTTTACATTGTGTTGATTTAAATTAATTTTTTTATTTGAATTGATGTTTCTTATATTTTATCAATAACATTTATGTTTGTATTGAAAAAACCGAATTCGGATTGAAAAAATTTTTTTAAAGAAAAAGTAGAGTGGGGGCCCCGGAAGTTTTCAAGCGTAGGGCCCCGAAAATCGTCGATCCGCCCCTGCCATTCATTCAGCAATACAGGGTGTTTTTCAAGATGAGGCTTTTTTTTAACAGGTGTTAGAACCCATCAGAAGAGATGATCATATAAAAGATCATATAAAACATTCAATTTGAAAAAAGTGCGAAAAATCTTGGGCATCAAATTCGACTCTATATCTGTGATGAATCACTCTATCCCATATGCATGTTATCTTTTCTCGGCACTAGAATTTACCGCAAATTTGTATTTTCTTTCAACTTTTAATAGGAGATTTTCATGAACGGTATAATTACTGATTGAAAAAAAAATGTAAAAAGCACTGCCGTGAAGTCAGGAGCTTCTGAGAGCTCGTTCATCCACCTTGTACGTAGATTCGTATTTTTCAGTTTTGGAAACGAAGTCTGAAAATTTTTGACAGCTTCAAAAAAAAATTTTTAAACTATAAGGCAAGACTCCAGACTTCACGTTAGTGGTTTAGGTGATTTTTTTTCGATAACTTGCTAGACGTTTCTACGGTATCTATGGTCTTAGTAATGCGATCTGGACAAAATTTCGCACGTAGTTCGAATACATTATTTTTCATCTATTCTGGAAGGCCATATCTACGGAACCCCTCGTCTAGTTTTGCTCATTGATGATCGTCACCGCGACATTCGATATCTAAATCCACCCTGAAAATTTCAAGTCCCTAGCCCTTTCTTTTCAAAAGTTATAATTTTCTATGGTTTCTGTGTCATGCGATCTAGACAATTCAGCATGTAGCTTGAACACGTCATTCTTCATCTGAGTGCAAAATTTCTTTTCGATCGAGTCAGTAGTTTCGAAGTAATAAGGAGAACAAAATGTCGAACGGCTATATTTACGAAACCCCTGTTAAATTTCGCCCACTAACGAACTCAACCGAGGTATTTGAGATTCGAACCTACCCTGAAAATTTCGAGTTTCTAGGACGTCCCGTTCGAGAGTTATCGTGTATACGGCCGGACGGACGGACAGACTCGAATTTTTCGACGGATTCGTCGTAGGATTTGTGTGAGTAGAACAAGCGCTCAAAAATTATGAAAAGCACTGCCGTGAAGTCAGGAACTTTTGTGCGCTCGTTCATGCACCTTTTAGGTAGATTCGCATTTCACAGTGTTAGAAAGCAATTGAAGAAATTTTTGACCGCTGTCCAGACATCACGTCAGTGCTTAGTGACCAATTTCGTTTTCGATAATTCGCTAGAATTGTCTACGGTATATTTGGTCTTGGTGATGCGATACGGACAAAATTTCGCAAGTTTTTTGAATACATTATTCTTCATCTATGTGCAAAATTTCATTTCAATCCAATCAGTAGTTTCGAAATTAAAAGAAAAAAAAATGTTGAACGGCCATTTTTACGGAACTCCTAATCTAATTTCGCTCATTGATGAACGTGACTGCGACATTCGAGATCCACATCTATCCTGAAAACTTCGAGTCCCTAGGCCTTTCCGTTCGAAAGTTATAATTTTCTATGGTTATGGACATGCGATCTGGAAAAAATGTAGCTTGAATATATCTTTTTCCACCAAAAAACAAATTTTCGTCATGATCGAACCCGTAGTTTTGAAATTATCAAGAAAACTAAACTTCGAATATTCGCAGAAACCCTAGTCTAATTTTGCTCATTGTTGAACTTGACCGCAACATTCAAGATCTAAACCTACCCTGGAAATTTGAAGTCCGTAGGCCTTTCCGTTCGAAACTTATAATTTTCTACGGTTTCTATTGTTCTGCTCATGCGATCTAGACAAAATTTTGCATGTAGCTTGAGCAAGTCATTCTTCATCTGAGCGCCGAACCCCTAGGCGAATTTTGCCCAATAACGAACTTAACTGCGGCATTCGAAATTCGAACCTACCCTTTCAAATTTCTAGGTCGTTCCATTCGAGAGTTATCGTGTATACGGCCAGACGGACAGACTCGAATTTTTCGACGGATTCGTCATCAGTGAGTCAAAGCTTGTCGATTGAGACCAATTTCGTCAATTGACGAAATGATATCGTCGGTAAATTGACAAAGGGGCTTATCTGCAAATTTTGATTTTTTGAGTTAACTTCACTTTGGAAACCATAGCTCTAGCCTCTTGAGCGTCACATTACCCATCTAGTCCTAAAATGAAGCAAATACAGGTGATTTTAGTCGATAAGGGGTTGAAAATTCCAATTAGGAATTTCACAATCTCACCGATAAAATTGATATAAATTGTTACAGAAATTGTTCGAAATGGCCACCATTCTTTTGATTTGCACAAATTCCTGCCCGGCGTAATAACGAATGGACACATGCAGCAACTATAACATCAATTTGCTCAGAATAATATCACAAGCATTTTTAATGCGTTGTCTTAGTTCTTCCGCAAAATTCACCTTACCGCCACTCTTACGCTAATGTTTTCAAATGACCCCAAAGGAAGAAATCACAGGGGTTGAGATCGAAAAACTGTCGTAGACCGGTTTCAATCCATATCAGATCTCATCAGTACAAATTTATCATTTTGCTAATCGTACTGATGAGATCTGATATGGATCGAAACCGGTCTACGACTGCGAACGATGGATTCGTTGATATCTGGGATACATGAATTGTTTTGTTGGCTTGCTTATTAATTTATCTAGTAAAATTTTTCAATTTTCATTCTTGAAGTTGATATTTAATTTGAAAAGAGTGCAAAAAATCTCGGGCATCATCATCTTAATACGACTCTGGATCGTGTCATCTCACTATGCCATGTGCATTCTCTCATAATGTAAATAAAGTGCTCGACATCCTTCGCGATCTTTTCTAGGCATTACGATTCATACCAAATTTGTGTATTCTCTTTCTACTTTCATTAGGAGTTTTTTCCTGGTCGGTATAATCCTTGAAATTCAAATTAGAAAAGGAAAAAGCTCCTATAAAAAAAAAAATTACGAAAAGCACTGCCGTGAAGGCAGGAGCTTTTGAGCGCTCGGACATGCACCTTGTAGGTAGATTCGCATTTTCCAGTTTCAGAAATCAATTGAAGGAATTTTCGACAGCTGTCAAAAAAATTCTGAAACTTGGGCGAAACTCCAGAATTCATGTCAGTGCTTCAGCTGATCAATTTTTTTTCGATAATTCGCTAGAATTTTCTACGGTATCTATGGTCTTGGTGGTGCGATCTAGACAAAATTTTGCACGTAGTTTGAATACATTATTACTCAGCAAGGTGCAGAATTTTATCCCAATCCGCTCAGTATTCTCGGAACTATCAGCAAAAAAATATTTTGAACGGCCATATTTACTGAACCCCTAGTCTAATTTTGCTCATTGATGAACATGACCGCGATATTTGCGATCCAAACCCACCCTGAGAATTTCAAGTTCCTAGGCCTTTCCGTTCGAAAGTTACAATTTTCTATGGTTTCTATGGTTCTGGTCATGAGATCTGGACAAAATATTGTTTTAATATATCATTCTCGATTAAGATACAAAATTTCATCTCGATCGAATCCGTAGTTTCGAAATTATCGAGAAACCAACATTTCAAACGACCGTATTTACGGAACCCCTAGTATAATTTTGCTCATAGATGAAAGTGATCACGACAATCGAGATCCACACCTATCCTGAAAATTTCAAGTCCCTAGGCCTTTCCGTTCGAAAGTTATGATTTTCTATGGTTCGAGTCATGTGATCCGGAGAAATGTAGCTTGAATATATCATTCTCCATAAGTATACAAAATTTCGTCACGATCGAATCTGTAGTTTTGAAATTATCAAGAAAACTAAATTTCAAACTACTATATTTAAACACCTTGTATAATTTTGCTCATAGATGAACGTAATCACGACATTCCAGATCCACACCTATCCTGAAAATTTCAAGTTCCTAGGGGGTTCCGTTCAAAAGTTACAATTTTCTATGGTTTCTATGGTTCTGGTCATGCGATCTGGACAAAATTTCACATGTAGCTCAAACACCTCATTCTCCATTTAAGTGCAAAGTTTCATCTCGATCGAATCTGTAGTTTCGAAGTAATCAGGAGAACAAAATTTTGAACGGCCATATTTACGGAACCCCTGGTGGAATTCTGCCCATTAACGAACTTGACCGCGGCATTTGGGATCTGAAACTACACTGAAAATTTCAAGTCTCTAGGTTGATCCGTTCGAGAGTTATCGTGCTGACGGACGGCCGGACGGACGGACGGACGGACAGACTCGAATTTTTTGACGGATTCGTCATCAGTGAGTCGAACATAGTCGATTGAGACCATTTTCGGCTCAAAATTCGAAAAATACAGACATCGTGACGAAATGATATAGCCCTCGTGTAAGTAGTACGAGCGCTCAATTAGGAAGATCACGAACTCCACCGATGAAATTGATCCAAATTGTGTACAGAAATTGTTCGAAATGGTAACCATTGGTTTTATGTGCACAAAATCTTGCCCATCGTACTGATGTGATAGTTGCTGCATGTAAAATTCGTTTTACATGCAGCAACTATTACATCAGTCTGCTCACGGAATAATGTCACAAACATTTTTAAAGCTTAGTTGTTTCGCACTATTCACCTCAGCGTACTACACTAATGATTTCAAATGACCCCAAAGAAAGAAATCACAGGGGTTGGGATAGGAAACTTACAAAAATCATATGCATAATGGATGATTTCCCTTATAATGACCTCGAACAGCTGGTTCTAAACACAAGACATTTAGATCTCAATACGAAGGTATCGTCAGATCCGGGCTGGGAATTTCTCAGAATCGCGGGTAACTTTGATTTCGAAATACTCGGCCCTGGTGAATATTTGATATACCTAAACGATATTTGGTATATTGGCTTATTTTGATTTGATTGATGAGTTCTATTGCTGGTTAAAAAATTACGAAAAGCACTGCCGTGAAGTCAGAAGCTTTTGAGCGCCCGTACATCCACCTTGTAGGTAGATTCGCATTTCCCAGTTTAAGAAATCGATTGAAGGAATTTTCGACAGCTGTCAAAAAAATTCTGAAACTTAGGCGAAACTCCAGACTTCATGTCGGTGCTTCAGCTGACCATTTTTTTTTCGATAATTCGCTAGAAATTTCTACGGTATCTATGGTCTTGGTGATGCGATCTGGACAAAATTTTGCACGTAGTGTGAATACATTATTCCTCAGCTAGGTGCAAAATTTCATTCCAATCCAATCGGTAGTTTCGAAACTATCAGGAAAAAATATTTTGAACGACCATATTTACAGAACCCCTAGTCTTATTTTGCTCATTGATGAACGCGACCGCGATATTTGCGATCCAAACGTACCCTGAAAATTTCAAGTTCCTAGGCCTTTCCGTTCAAAAGTTACAATTTTCTATGGTTTCTATGGTTCTGGTCATGCGATCTGGACAAGTTATTGCTTTAATATATCATTCTCCATGAAAAAACAAAATTTCATCTCGGCCGAATCCGTAGTTTCGAAATTATCGAGAAAACAAAATTTCAAACGACCGTATTTACGGAACCCCTAGTATAATTCTGCTCATTGTTAAACGTGAACGCGACATTTCAGATCCACACCTATCCTGAAAATTTCAAGTCCCTAGGCCTTTCCGTTCGAAAGTTATGATTTTCTATGGTTTCTATGGTTCTGGTCATATTGTCTGGAGAAATGTAGCTTGAATATATATTTCTCCATTAGTATACAAAATTTCGCCCGATCGGATCTGTAGTTTTGAAATTATCAAGAGAACTAAATTTCAAACGACCATATTTACGGAACCCCTAGTATAATTTTGCACACAGATGAACGTGATCACGACATTCGAGATCCACACCTATCCTGAAAATTTCAAGTCCCTAGGCGTTTCCGTTCAAAAGTTAGAATTTTCTATGGTTTTTATGGTTCTGGTCATGCGATCTAGACAAAATTTCACATGTAGATTGAACACCTCATCCTCCATTTGAGTGCAAAATTTCATCTCGATCAAATCTGTAATCTAAAACTTTGAACGGCCATATTTACGGAACCCCAAGTGGAATTTGGCCCATTAACGAACTTAACCGAGGCATTCGGGAACTGAACCCACACTGAAAATTTCAAGTCTCTAGGTTGTTCCGTTCGAGAGTTATCGTGCTTGCGGCCGGACGGACAGACTCGAATTTTCCGACGGATTCGTCATCAGTGAGTCGAACATAGTCGTTTGAGACCATTTTCAGCTCAAAATTCGAAAAATACAGACATCGTGACGAAATGATATAGCCCTTGTGTAAGTAGTACGAGCGCTCAAAAAAGCCTCACCTTTGAAAACACCCTGTATATATACACAAGAATTGCTCGTGTTAAAATAAGAACTGAATTTTTGCCACAATACATATATATGTAGGTACAGGTTGTTTCGAAATGAGTTGCTAGTCGTAAAGGATGTGAATCAAGAAGAAAAGTTCGAATAAATTTAGGTCCTGACCTCTCAACATTTGGGTTTCATCAGGGTGTGGAAGTTTTGAGCAAACAATGATTTTTGTTGTCATAACTTGAATATCTTCCTAGATATTTTTATGCAATTTGGTTCAAGTCTTCTGAGCGTTAAGGTTTTTCAATGGTTCAACCAGTGGCGTCTGTACGAGATGTGTAATATATATTTATGGAGGAATATACGGCAAGCCTCGGCTTTTCCCTGAAATAAAAAATTTTTCTGACATCCAAATTCATTTTGGGCATTTTGCCTCGACACGCGATTTTCGCGCAAAAAAAAATTTAAACGATTTTTATGCATGATGAAATTATCAGTAACTACCTAGTTCCCACTCATTATTTAGCCTTCTCATTGAAACTGCTTCGGTGGTTTTCTTGAAATTTGATAAGTAATCATAAACATATTTCTGGATAAAAATTAATTTTCTACTTTCACCAGAGCCGTCCATGGCGCCGCTGGCACGGTAATCAGTACCAGGGCTGGCTCAAGGGGCCCGCAGCGGATGCAAGGCATCGGAGCGCCAAAGGTGCCCTTTCCAATTTTTATTTTGGCTTTGGGGGGCGCTGAATACACTACAGCCGGCCCTGATCAGCACCTATTTGAATATTTTGAATCGATAAATATGGTGCGACACTTATTTATTCAAAATAAAGAAAAGTGCATTTTATAATCATAATATATGATTTCACCCTAACAAGATTTACCAATTAACATTTTCATTGAATTTTCAACTTCCAGTAAGTAATCGATTTTATGGAGAAAGTGATCAAATGATGAACAGAGTTGAAAATGTAGTTTTTTTAAGGAACAAGCAGAAAATTTGCCTGAACTTGAAATAGATATTGACCCCACTCATAAATCCATCCTATCGCCGCATAGTGAATTTAGGTTACTTTCTCCAAGAATATGAGAATATTATAAGGCATGGTGACAGATGTACTATGGAAAAAATTTATTTTGTGAAGGAAACAAAATTTGGCTTGAACTCGCGACTTCATTTTTGAGCCCTATATTCGAGGGCTATATCATTATCATTTCGTCACAATGTCTGTATTTTTCGAATTTTGAGCCGAAAATGATCTCAATCGACTTACTGATGAAGAATTTGTCGAGAAATTCGAGTCTGTCCGTCCGTCCGGCCGTATACAAGATAACTCTCGAACGGAATGACCTAGAAACTTGATTTTTAGGGTAGGTTCGGATCTCGAATGTCGCGGTTAAGTTCGTTATTTGGCAAAATTCGACCAGGGGATCCGTAAATATGGCCGTTCGAAATTTTGTTCCCCTTATTACTTCGAAACTACTGCAACTACATGCAAAATTTTGTCCAGATCGCATGACCAGAACCATAGAAAATCATAACTTTCGTGTGGATCTCGAATGTCGCGGTCACGTTCATCAATGAGCAAAATCAGACTAGGGGTTCCGTAAATATGACCGTTCAAAATATTTCTTTCCCGATAATTTCGAAACTACTGCTTTGATTGGAATGAAATTTTGCACATAATATGAAAAATAATATATTCAAACTACTTACGAAATTTTGTCCAGATCGCATTACCAAGGCCTTAGATAGTGTAGAAAATTCAAGCGAATTATCGAAAAATTGATAGAGCACTGACGTGGAGTTGCGCCTTAGTTTAAATTTTTTTTGACGTTTACCAAAAATTTCCTCAGTTGGCTTCTAAAACTTGAAAATGCGAATCTACTTACAAGGTGGATGAACGAGCGCTCAAAAGCTCCTGACTTCACGGCAGTGCTAGTCTCAATTTTTTCGGCGATAACTGTAAAAACTCTGCTGTATTCTACACCGATCCAAACCATGAAGATCTACAGTCCAGAGCAGGAAAGGGGAAACAGTTCAAGCGCCATCGGGTAAGGTTAGTCGAACAAAAAAACCCTCGAAGGTTGAAAACTTAGGAAGACCAAAGTTTTTGAGATCGCAGCCCAAAACAGGCGGTCAACCATAGCGTGTAGTGGAACTGGGTGTGTGTGGATGGCTTTGGATCGCTTTCTGCCTATCGTTCCATAACATATTTTGAATTATTTCAGAGTTAAAATTTGATCAAGTCCATGTAAATTGTTTTGTTTCAGATTTTTTCCCTACACTACGATTGTTATTTTGTTTTTCTTTCGGGTTGAATGTTTGATGTAATTTTTTGAATTTTGTCTTTGTTTTGATTAGTCAAACCTAGACTGGAACTAATTTTCTCTGTTCTACTGGTCATATTTAATCGTTTGAGCAATGAATGATTTCATGAAAGGAATTGATGTTGCTGAGTTGGAGACTGTTACGTTAGATGAGGGTGACCCTATCGGGCAGCACTTCCCGAAGAGTAGCCAGGACCTGAGTTTATTACAGATGAATGTGAGAAGTATCGGCAGGAACCACAGCGAATTCCTCGCCTTCATTTCTTCTTTTGGGTTTAACGTTGATGTAATCGTCTTGACTGAAACATGGAATATAGATGATGTGCGCCAGTTTTCCATTCCGGATTATGTTGTCTATTATAATGAGTCATTTATTAATCAGAATGTTTTGCCATACTATCGATCCCACTCCTACAGGATTGATGATTTTTTATCAGACTTTGAATCATTTATATCTTCCACTAAACTAAAGGCTATTACATATTTTTTAGGTGATATTAATGTGGATATTTTAAATCAGTCTGACCCCGCGTGTCTGGAGTACCTCGAATTGCTTAGCGGATATGGTTTTCGATCGCTCATTAACTCACCTACCAGGGAGACTGATAGCTCCTCTTCTTGTATCGATCATGTTTTTGTGGCCAACTCTGGACCGAATGAGGTTATAAGACCTTTTGCTGTGAAAACTCATATTACTGATCATTATATAACTCTTGTAGCTCACGCGGTGTCACTGGTCAGAGACTCCATGAGTTGTCGGGAGGATGGTACTACGGTTGGAGGATTACGTGATCTATACTATCATTGGAGATTCACTGCGAAATATCAGCTGTAAGACTTGACAAATTAAGGACTTTTTTTATTTGTATTTATTCATCTCCATCCAGAAATTTCGGTTTGTTTCTGTCTGCGATGTAATCAATGCTTGATTTGTTGCATGTGTGTAATGATAGGATAGTAATTTGCGGCGATTTTAACGTGAAATTCCACATTGACAATTGTGCTGAAGATGGTGAGGCTGCAATTCTTCAGAATCTGCTGTTATCGTACGGTTTCAAACGGAAGATTTTTCAGCCCACCAGGAAGAATAACTGCCTCGATAATATCTTCATCAACTTCGATGTCCGGGGGGAATGTGCGAGTGTGGTGAGGACAGTTTTCTCCGATCATGATGCGCAGCTGCTGCATGCCGGCATTTCTGATCCCAAAAAAGAATATGTCTACAAAAGGCTAAGACCTCTCACTCAAGCGGGTTTTAATATTATGCATGAAATACTTGCGGACTACAGTTGGGATTTCATAGATTCCAGCGAACCGCGGGCGGGTCTTGGTGACTGCTTTGAGAGATTTCACCGGGTCATCGTAGACTCTTTCAACACTGCCTTTCCGATTAAAACGGTCAGGGTTCGGTGTGCGCAAAATAGCCGTGGTTGGTTTTCACTTGAACTGAAATCCATGAGAGAACATCTGCTTTTGATACAATTAATGTATGAGCGCTACCGATCACAAAAAATGTTAATATTAAGAAACCAATTGCGTTCGAGATACAAAAAGTCGATAAAAAATGCAAAGTTAAATTATTTTGATAATATTATAAAAAAATCGGAAAATAAATCTAAGGCCGCATGGCATCTCATACAGGACCATTTATCCAATAAAAAAGCAGAAGTCAAGACAACTTTTGAGGCAGACGAATTCAATGAGCACTTTTCGACATATGCTGAAAGAACAAAAGTGCAGTTGCCTCAGTCTGGCATTAGGTATGAGGACTCATTCTTGAAAGAGATCCCATTAGTTCGGTTCAGCTTCAATGAAATTGGCCAGAATTCAGTTAGGGATGTGGTTTCTGATATGAAAAATAGCCAATCTACGGATTTCTACGGATTGTCGGTCAAAATAGTGAAAAAAAATATCAATACGTTAATATCACCACTTACAAGGTTCGTTAACAGATGCCTGTCCACTGGTAATTTTCCTGAATGTTTAAAAGTTGCCAAGGTAATTCCTATACATAAAAAAGGAAGCAGGGACGACTTGAATAATTATAGACCTATTTCATTAGTACCAGTTATTTCTAAAATCTTAGAGAAAATTATGGCAGATCAGATAATAAAGTTCTTCGAAGATAATAACTTTTTCTCGACTTCTCAGTTTGGCTTTAGAAAATCAAAGAACACTGCTGATGCTGTACTCGATTTAGTGAACTTTGCTATCGAGTGTTTTGAACGCAAAAAATACTGCCTGACGTCGTTTGTCGATTTGACGAAGGCCTTCGATTGTGTCGCTCATGACAAACTGCTCGATAAGCTCAGAAAGTATGGATTTGATGACATTTCTGTTGAATTGATAAGATCTTTGTTGAGTGAAAGATGTCAGACAGTTTATGTGGATGGCACCTACTCCAGTATGAGGCCCATTAAGAACGGAGTTCCTCAAGGGTCCACTCTAGGACCAACTTTATTTATAGTCTCAATAAATGACTTTCCGGAATATGTGCCGGAAGCAAAAACTGTTATGTTCGCCGATGATACCACCCTCGCTCTTGATTCATCTGATCCTGGTTCTCTGCTGGAGCTGTCGCGGGGGATGCGGTCGAGGGCTTTCGACTGGTTTCGAGTCAATGACCTGTGTGTGAATGCGGATAAAACCCAGGAACTCGTGTTCAGCTTGCGAGATTTTGACGGAGTACTCGTCGGGACCGGCTCGGTCAAGTTCCTGGGAGTGCGACTGGACTCAGCCCTCACCTGGAATGCCCATGTAGGTAGCCTGGCTGCAAAACTGAGCAGCAATATTTTTGCATTGAGAGTTCTGTCCCACTCTCTATCCAGTGAGGTACTGAGAACCGCATATTTTGCTCTGGTAGAATCGCACTTGAGATATTGTGTGCTGCTGTGGGGAGGTAGCGCACATGCCGATACCATTTTCAGGCTGCAGAGACGTGCGGTCAGGATTCTGGGTGGGCTGCGTTATAGAGATCCCTGTGAGAATGTCTTCCAGGGTTTGAGGTTGCTCACCTTTCCATCCATTTTTATACTGGAAAATCTTATATATGCTCATAAAAATAAAAACAATTTTATACAGCAATCTGACATTCATGAGCATAACACGCGAAATAAGACACTCATAAGAAAGAATTTCCTCAGATTGAGAAGATCGCAGCACGGCCCGGAGTTCTGTGCTGTCAATTTATATAACAAACTTCCTGGTGGGGTGAAGAATATGTCGGCAAGACGTTTTAGGACCAAAATGGTTAATATGTTGACAAATAGAGTTTTTTACTCGATAAATGAGTTTTATGACATAACTCTAGATGACACGGATTTTTTGTAGATAATTTTTGGCATTATTGATGCTTTGTTATTACATTTTGTTGTCTTTTATACATTTTTGAAGAGTCACTTATATATTTTTTGAGGTGTCTTTTATATATTTTTCAATGTTTCACGTATATATTTTTTATTGTGTTCCTTATACATCTTTGTCCCTTATACATTTATACAATATTTGCATATTTCTTGAGTGTAATGTTTAATGCATACGTTCTTGTTTCTTTTCATGTGACCTGTGAAAGCAATTGTAATATGTTTGCAAATCACCAATAAACCTCTCTCTCTCTCTCTCTCTGAACCAATACTTCGCGAATATCGGCGAGTCTTTGGCTTCTCGTATTCCCGAGGTCCCGAATGACCTTGGTTCCAGAATGAAATCTGACCAGCGCGGGAGTTCTTTTTATATGGAACCGACAGATGAGTCTGAGATAATGAGTCTGATAAATTCCTTGGAGAACCGCAAGGCACCTGGCCATGATGTGATCACCAACACCCTGATGAAAACTATCGCACCGTATGTTGTGGAACCCTTTGTTGACCTGATCAACTCTTGTTTATCGGAGGGATATGTCCCTCCGATCTTTGATAACACCGATCCATAAGGGAGGTGAAAAGGGTGATCCAGGCAATTATAGACCAATATCGAATATATCAGTATTTGCAAAATTGTTTGAAAAAGTTCTGTGCTCGAGGTTGGTCAAGTACCTGCACAAGCTCGATTTTCTTTCCAACTCGCAGTTCGGGTTCTGACAGGGGAGATCAACGGCAGATGCACTGAATGTTCTCGCGGAAAGTTTATACAGTGCTGCTGATAGTGGTAAAAAAATACTTTGTGTATTTGTGGACCTGAATAAGGCCTTTGACACCGTTTGTCACAAAAAACTAATTGACAAGCTCCAAAAAATAGGCATAAGAGGCGTGGCGTGCAGATTGTTCGAGAGCTATTTGTCGGGTAGGGTACAGCAGACGAAAATCAATAATGCTGTGAGTAGTGAGACAGAGGTTATATGGGGTGTGCCTCAGGGGACGGTCCTTGGCCCAATTTTATTCTTGGTAGGTATATATCAACGATCTACTCACCTTGAACATCAATGCCCGGATTATATCATTTGCTGATGACACGTGTCTCATTTTTGAACACAGTTCATGGGAAGAGGTTGAAAATATCACCATGCACGAATTGGAGAAGGTGAAAAGATGGTTCGACAAAAATAAGCTTTCTGTAAACATGAAGAAGACACACTTCTTGCCAGTTTCCTTGGTCAGCAATTTCTTGCCTGACTACGATCATATTTATTTCGGTGAGGACAGGATCGATCGCGTGATGTGTGCAAAATATCTTGGTGTGTATGTTGACTGTCATCTCAGGTGGGATGCTCACAGCATAGAGTTGCATAAGAAGTTGAGGAGAATTTTATACAAAATACGTATTGCGAGGGAACTCTTGCCTCTGGATCAGCGTTACGCTGTGTACTACGCCCTTGTACAGTCGGTTCTCCAGTATGGTATTGTCGCATGGGGGGTCTGGCCCAGAAATATTATTACCCCATTGAAAGAGCACAGAAACGACTGCTGAAGGTTTTCTTCGAGAAGCCTGTCTTGTTTCCGACAGAGAGACTGTTCAAGGAGCTGAGAGTCCTGGATCCCAGACAGCTGTACATAAGAACTCTAATAACTTCTATCCCGAAGAATAGACACAGGCTTGATTTCGTGGATTCTGCCTACAGAACACGACAGGCAGAGAACGGGATGGTCAGGGGTCTCAAAGTGACTAGAGAAAAAACAAGAGCATCATTTCTCTACAGATTGGCTCAAATCTATAATGTCATACCAACTTATCTCAGGTCCTTGCGGGGCTTCCATTCTCTCAAAAGGCTCACAAATTCCTGGCTGCTCGATACATTTGGGCGACGTGCCGTTCACAGATTGTTTTGAGATATGTCGATACATTGTGACCACTGACCAGTCAGCCAGCTCAGTATTTGTGTTGCATTTCTGTACTTTTCCCTTTCAATCAGTCCTCGATATGTTTTATTGGCGAGGAACACTTTATTACTTTATATTTATTTTAATTTATTAATCGAGCGAACTCATACACAAGCTCTTAGATGAGCTTACTTGAGCACGCATCGACAACTTGTATGTAGTTTCCATTCTGTATGATGAATTGAGGAGAAATAAACTTAATGAAGAAAATGAATTGTCCAATGTTGTCGTATGGGGCAATTAATCTATAGGCATTAGAAGAAATCAATGTGAGGAAGTGAGGAATTATTTGCTACAAGGAATGTTCCTTTCATGACACAAATATTGCACAAACAACTTCCCATGAAATAACCTTCCTAAACCACCAAGGCAAATGGTTGACTTCATAAGAAGAAAGAGGACCAACAAAGAATATCTATCCAACTATGTGAGATCGAGAAACAAACATTAGATTTGATGGATGTACTCTAAATTTTCAGCTAATACTGATATATATGTTATAAATTTTGTGATGTATACTTATAATTATTGTTACATTATTTTCCACTCATGAGTTCCTTGAAGTTTCTTCTCATGGGTTGTAATCGAAACTTCGGATATCTAAACATAGGTACGTTTTCGCTTTACTTTCGATATACAGGCTGTAACAATTTATTCCGGAAACTTCTAACTAGGTACTTATATTGGATATTTTTATGAAAGTTGGTGGGTATGAAATATGTGAAGAGACAGTGTTCGCGAATGAAATTAATTTCGAGTTTTAATTAGTGGACATGAGAATGAAAATTCTCGATGAAATGAAGTATAAACCTCTGCTTTCACAAAAAAAATTATATCCTAATTCTTCGTTATGAAAAAGATCCCTCCACTTCGTGTAAGTCATTTTGAACTGTCTTCAGGAAAAAAATTAGGAGCTACGAGCTACTGGTATGCATTCAAACCGTAAGAAACAGAAAACGAATTATATAATTCTACAAATTAGCTACAATTAGCAAATAAGATGAAAAACTGGAGACTAAATAACAATTTCTGATTAAAAAATTACGAAAAGCACTGCCGTGAAGGCAGGAGCTTTTGAGCGCTCGTACATGCACCTGGTAGGTAGATTCGCATTTTCCAGTTTCAGAAATCAATTGAAGGAATTTTCGACAGCTGTCAAAAAAATTCTGGAACTTAGGCGAAACTCCAGACTTCATGTCAGTGCTTCAACTGATCAATTTTGTTCCGATAATTCGCTAGAATTTTCTACGGTATCTATGGTCTTGGTGATGCGATCAGGACAAAATTTCGCACGTAGTTTGAATACATTATTCCTCAGCTGGGTGCAAAATTTCATTCCAATCAAATTGGTAGTTTCGAAATGATCAGGAACAGAATATTTTGAACGGCCATATTTACGGAACCCCTAGTCTAATTTTGCTCATTGATGAACGTGACCGTGAAATTCGCGATCCAAACCCACCCTGAAAATTTCAAATTTCAAAAGTTTCAATTTTCTATGGTTCTGGTCATGCGATCTGGAAAAAATATTGCTTTAACATAACATTCTCGATTAAAATATGAAATTTTATCTCGATCGAATCCGTTGTTTCGAAATTATCTTGAAACCAAAATTTCAAACGACCGTATTTACGGAACCCCTAGTATAATTCTGCTCATTGATAAACGTGAACGCGACATTTCAGATCCACATCCATCCTGAAAATTTCAAGTCCCTAGGCCTTTCCGTTCGAAAGTTACAATTTTCTATGGTTTCTATGGTTCTGGTCATGTGATCTGGAGAAGTGTAGCTTGAATATATCATTCTTCATTAGTATACAAAATTTCGTCACGATCGAATCTGTAGTTTTGAAATTATCAAGAAAACCAAATTTCAAACGACCATATTTATGGAACCCCTAGTATAATTTTGCTCATAGATAAAAGTAATCAAGACAATCGAGATCCACACCTATCCTGCAAATTTCAAATCCCTAGGCGTTTCCGTTCAAAAGTTACAATTTTCTATGGTTCTGGTCATGCGATCTGGACAAAATTTCAAATGGAGATTGAGGTGTTCAAGCTACATGTATCTGCGCAGAGCAAAGTTTCATATTGATCGAATCTGTCGTTTCAAAGTAATCAGGAGAACAAACTTTTGAACGGCCATATTTACGGAACCCCTGGTGGAATTCTGCCCGTTTAACGAACTTAACCGAGGCATTTGGGATCTGAACCTACACTGAAAATTTCAAGTCTCTAGGTTGATCCGTTCGAGAGTTATCTTGCTTACGGACGGACGGCCGGACGGACATACTCAAATTTTCCGACGGATTCGTCATCAGTGAGTTGAACTCTATCGTTTGAGACCATTTTCGGCTCAAAATTCGAAAAATACAGACATCGTGACGAAATGATATAGCCCTCGTGTAAGTTGTACGAGCGCTCAAAAACTGTAATATCCAAAACAATCGGTTGAAAAGTACGTAGAAGTTAGATTTGTCTGATTTACAATAAGAAAGCACATCTCAAAACACGAAAATCATTCAACGTTGACCAAAATTGAAATCTAGGAGGGCTTCAAATCTCAACTTTTTTATTATGGGCCATTCATAAACTTCGTAAACCTAATTAGGTACCAGATGTGCAAAATTTCGAACCACCTAACTAGAAGGAGGGAACTTTTACAATATTGGGTGTGTACAATATTTATTCGACCGCTGTCATCAACCGGAATTCACGTTTTGTGTTAAAGGTTCTAACACCCATAAGACTATGTTTAGACTACTAACGGTTGTGAAATATGGATTACTACTCTAAGGAGCAGAAGCAAATTACAGGCAATGGAAATGAAGTACCTTCCAAGTGTAACGGGTATAAGATTGGATGGATAGAAACGACGAGTTTAGGAAAGAATTGGAGATGTAGTCAATGGAGCATTATGTTGGAGAAAGGCAGATGGGATGTTGGGGGCACTTGATACGAATGGAGTAAGGGAGGCCTGCAAGACAAATATGGGAGGCGAAATTTCATCGGACGTATTATAGGATGTTCAATGCATAAGAAAGAGAGCCTGACCTTCCAGTCGAACAGTGCAAGAATGGAAATAAATTCGCTTTATGTTGATGAGTATTCCAATATTGAACTAAAACGAACTAGCACTTTCTCTCTCCTACATCCTCCTACACTTCGGCGGAGTGGGAGCATGCTAGCCTGTGACGCGACGAGACCAATTCGGTAAAATTTATACTAAATCTTGACAGTCTCGTCGCGATGGACAGGGCAGCATGCTCCCACTCCGCTGACGTGAATTAAGGAGTAAGTGCTAGTTCAATATTGGAATACTCTTCAACATAAAGCGAATTTATTTCCTTTCTCTCACTTTTCGACTAGACGGTGAGGTTCTCTATCTTTTGCATCGAATATCCTGTACATCCGAAGAATTTTTCCAGATATATAGGGGAACTAGCAGTCAACTGTAACAAGAAAGAAAAATATGTAACATTCTTCAAGCTTTATTCATCTGAGAGTTTCCTAGAGTTGGGCGGTGCTAATCGATTTTTCATCTATCACTGTATCTACTGAATAATGCACAACAAAATAGGATATGGGTCATACACGACAGCGGAGCCAAAAAAATCTTTAAAAAACTTATTACAATTTATTGGATGAAGTCATATATTACATATATTTATGTACAGAAAATAGAAAGGCTCAAATCATAAAAGATAATTGATTTACAAGAATATAACTAACCAACAATGAATATCTCAATTATTGATTTTTCTTCAAGTGTTTGGCTCTTCTTTCTTTACCTTAATCTCCTCCTCTTCCTCCAATTTCACATCATCATCTTGTGCTTCATCTTTGCTGTTTTCATGAAGCAACACATATTCTCTTGAACTGAAGCCAAATTTAATAACATCTTTCTCCAATAATTCAACATATTTCTTGGGTTCAATTTTTTTGTTGTTTAAGAATGTTCCATTTGCAGATTCGAGATCTATCAAATAAGGTCTCACTCTTTTACCTGAAATTAAAAGACAAATTGTTTAATTATGGAATAGTTAACACATTCATCTACATTAAATATATCGCAAGTTTCTGATTTGCCTATTCCATTCAGACTACAAAATATTGCCTAGGAATATTTTGATATTTGAATGTTATACAACACATTATACAATATGTTAAATTAAATCATGAATGCTACAAGCAATAAGCAATAGTTTTACTATATGTATTGCAAACAATCTCAAAGTGTACTCACCAGCACTTCCATCATCTCTTGTAAAGGGCACCAAACGATATTGAAGAGCAGCATGTTGTTTAGAACAAGAAGGATGATCAACTGGTAAATCTACAACTTTTCTATCTCTTCCAACCAAGTATGCACTCTCTCTATGAATATATAAAGTCTGAAGGGCTTTTTCTCCCTTAAAGGGATATAGCCTCCATCTACGTTTTGGTTTTCGGGCTTCAGGTGGTTCACTATACTTAATAACAACTCCCTTATAAGTATTAGTTTCCTCAGTCAATTTTCCTGAGAGACCAAAATTTGGCTTCAGTTTTTCTCCGGTTGGTTTTTCCTCAGAATCGTTCACTTCCTCTTTGCCCCATTTAGCATTTGCATGATCAAAAGATTTACTTCTAGCTCTATTATTTCTGCTACCTCTGTATCTTTCAGGACTTCTTCTACCTCTGGGGCCATTTCTCTCTCTAAACCTTTCATTTCCTCCTGATCGGTCATGTCTGAAATCATTCTGTCTTCGATCGCCAACCCTGCTGTCACTTTTATGTCTTTCATCTCCTTCGTGACTTTTTCTGTATCTGTTATTATCACCCCTTCTGTTATGTCGACTTTCATTTTCACGCTGATTCCTTTTATGATCAACCTCCTTAAAATCTTTATGATCTCTCTTATATTTGTCGGATCGTTCATGCTTAGTTTCTTGTTTATCGATCGAATTTTTTTTATGCTCCTTTCTCACCTTCGTTTTTCTTTCATTGCCTGAATCACTTGAAGTCTTTTCATCTGGATGTTTTCTCTTCTTATAATCATTACTGGATGCGCTACTCTCAGATTCCGACGAGCTACTACTTGAACTAGAGGAATCAGATCTGCGTTTTCGACTTTTGGAAGAAGACATTCTAGAAGTTATGGGCCAATTTACTATCAGAAAATCTCACTTCGAAAATGAATCTCACGGTCAAAGAATAACGAACAGAAAACACTAACCAAAACAAATCTCATATCATATCATAAATAAATATGTATGCTACGCTTATGAATACGAACATAGATGAAAATAGTTTTTTCTTCTTCTTTTCTACGTGCTTGGTTGTTATGACCATTGACCATCCACACAGCTACTATGTAGTTTAATCGGTTGAACTTGTTACGAACTTCATTTTGAAAACTACAAAACATCTATCATTGAAATTTCATAAGAAATTTTGCAGATGGCGCTTCTATCAAATATAGAGGATCCTGTAAAGTTGGACTTCATAAATCAAAGATGTCTCTACATATACATATAGGGTACAGTGACTAGATTAAACACAGTGGCGACATTCGTGGTCTCATTTTTGATTGGCTGCCGGCTCAGCCGCCATATTCTTCCTAAATTCGTTTGTTTACATTCTTCGTTTACCTGAATTTTAGGTTTTATTCAAAATATAAGGCCCATTGTAGTGAGAAAGTAAGAAAATTTAATGGTTTAGAAATGTACCTGTTATATTTGACTGATACTTTTTGGCCAAGTATCCCTTAACTATCAAAATTTTCTTGTTATTTTTCAGCCAAAGTGGTAAGTGTTGTCTTTTATATATGAGTATTCCTTACGTTTTCTTGTACCATTTGTTATTTAAATTATCCTTAAATCTTGGGTTCTTTACCTAGTATGTGATATCGCAGCCGAAACTTCGATTTGAAGAGTATATTTTTTTTTAGATCAATGGTTCACTTGATGACATCCAGACATCCATCTGCTGCAATAAGCAAATTTAACACTGATGTCGATAACGAAACGATAACATTTTCAGAAGAATTCATCAAAATATTCACCAATACGGAAGTAGGCTATAAGAAAATTTGGAAACCATCCCAAACAGGTGTTGTCATTTCGACACGATCCATTCTGGAACTCCAAACTGAATTGTTGGAATAGAGAGCATACCAATTTGTTTTAACAAGTCTATTTTCTCAAGATTGTTTGGGAAATTTATTCTGTGTATTGAGAAGCAAACAAATTGTGCCAAATGTGGTACAAGTGAAATACAACCTGAAATTGATCTCTGTGTCGGAATACTTGTTGAACGTAAATAATAGCAGCTACAAGGAAGATGACAGAGTTTCTTCAGGTTTTTTAGACAGTCTGAAAACATTGAAGCCACTTCATGATTAAGTTATGTTGCCAGAAATGATAGAAACTCCAATTTTTAATTTGAATCGGAGGGACTTGAGTTCTCTTTATAATATATCAGGATATATTTTAAAAACTTTTAATACCATCAAATGTGTGAGTTCAGCAGTTTCCAAAAGGCCATTGCACAAAAAATGTAGTAAATTTATACTAATAAAGAGGTTCAACTAACAATCCTTATTTTTCACTTCAGAGGCAGTGTTTTGTTTTCTTTAGAGATGGAAAGTATTTTCAGAAAATATTCCATCTCAAATTATAGATCTGAAATTATTTTATTTTAAAGAAATGTCAGATTTGAGGCCAGATTGCCAGAATCTCAAAACCAAAATTATAAAAAGATTTATTATTTATAGATTGAAAATTAATTCGAGAAAATTCAAAGCATCCTAAAAATAATGAGAAGCTGGCAACTTATTCTGAATTATTTATGTTTCGATTAATCATTTATTAAAAGTCTTCAATTTGTTTTTTATTGTTATTTGTATCCTTCCAAAGGGAATGAATGAACGTGAAATCCAAAAGATTCTTTTCATTATAACACTGCAATACAGTACTATAAGTAATAAAATTTATCATCTGGATATTCTATTACGTTCTTACAACGATTTACCAGTAAATATTAGGGAAAAAATCATTCTATTTAATTATCATAAGTTTTTTATTACGATTTCCATTCAAATCCTATGGATTCACATTCAAATTTAGGAAGAATATGGCGGATGGGGCGGGGCTTAGCCTGAATGTCGCCACTGTGTTTAATCTAGTCACTGTAATATAGGGAAAAATCACGGAGTGGGCGACATCTACTTTTAATCGTTTGAACTACCTGAGTGATGAACAACAAACTAACGTGTATGTGTTTATATTTTATATGGGAAAAGTGTGAAATATTTGTATGATTTTGAGTCATTTATGTATCGAAAATGATATATTTAGATGATAATTTATGAACAATTGTTTCAAATAAACTGTATACGAGCTTAAAATGCAGCGGATTGTAAGAGGTAATGTGGGAATAAGATCACGAAAAATGTGCTCTGTTCCTCCATCACATAGTTTTTCTGAAATTTCTTTGCATAAATTCCCGTTGAATCCCAAGTCAGTTAAAAAATGACAGACAATCTTGAAGATTGGGGAACACGTGTATCTCAAAGAATATGTTAATTTGCAGCAAGCACTTGCGCTACGTGATTTTTCCCTATACAGGGATTCCAGAACAAGCTTGAGAATGAAAAATTTGTATTAATATTTTATTATGAACAGTAAAAAACAAAATTTGAGCAAAATGGTATGAAAAAGAAACTCTCTCAATGAAAGGGCCGAACTCAAACTAAAAATAAAAAAATCCCAATTAACATTTGAATATATACATATAAAAATTTTTTTAAAAAGACTATAAAAATGGAGCAATAAGGAACATAATATTATTCAGCTTCAGCCAAATCATCTTCTGAAAATCTTCTTACACATTTAGCATTTGAAATGGGCTGGCACAATAATTTCTTGGCAGAAGCAGAAATATTGGGATATTTGGATATTCATTATTCTACCAACACCTAACCAAAATTTTCCACATTGTTCAACGCTGTCTCATTATAAGAAGTTGATTGTATTAAATTCATAATTGCTTCATAATTTCAACAATCTGAATTCATTGTCAATGGAGTAATGGACTGTGCATAGAGTCGAGAAATTATATTGGGAAACCTCTCGAATAATGAACAGAGAGATGTGAACAAGCTGCGGATCTGAAAAAATCATAGAAAGCACTGCCGTGAAGTCAGAAGCTTTTGAGCGCTCGTTCACCCACCTTGTAGGTAGATTTGCATTCTCCAGTTTCAGAAACAAATTGAAAAATTTTTTGAAAGCTGTCAAAAAAATTCTCTATCTAAGGCGAAACTCCAAACTTCACGTCCACTACGTCAGTGCTTCAGTTAACCATTTTTTTTTCGATAATTTGCTTGAATTCTCTACGGTATCTATGGTCTAAGTGATAAAATTTCGCACGTAGTTTGAATACATTATTCTTCAGCTATGTGCAAAATTTCATTTCAATCCAATCAGCAGTTTCGAAATTATCCGAAAAAAAATATTTTGAACCGCCATATTTACGGAACCCCTAGTCCCTAGTCAATTCTGCTCATTGATGAACGTGACCGCGACATTCGCGATCCAAACCTATCCTCAAAATTTCAAGTCCCTAGGTCTTTCCCTTCGAAAGTTATAATTTTCTATGGTTTCTATGGTTCTGGTAATGCGATCTGGACAAAATGTAGCTTTAATATATCATTCTCCATTGAAATACAAAATTTTGTCTCGACGGAACCCCTACTATTATTCTGCTCATTGATAAATGTGATCACGACATTTGAGATCCACACCTATCCTGAAAATTTCAAGTCCCTAGGCGTTTCCGTTCAAAAGTTACAATTTTCTATGGTTCTGGTTATGCGATCTGGACAAAATTTCTTATGTAGTAGGAACACCTCATTCTTCATTTGAGTGCAAAATTTCATCTTGATCGAATCTGTAATTTCAAAATAATCAGGAGAACAAAATTTTTAACGGCCATATTTATGGAACCCCTGGTGGAATTCTGCCCACCAACGAACTTATTCGCGGCATTTGGAAACTGAACCCACACTGAAAATTTCAAGTCTCCAATTTGTTTCGTTTGAGAGTTATCGTGCGGAGGGGCGGACAGAATCGAATTTTCCGACGGATTCGTCATCGGTGAGTCGAACCTAGTCGATTTTCGGCTCAAAATTCGAAAAATACAGACATCGTGACGAAATGATATAGCCCTCGTGTAAGTAGTACAAGCGCTCAAAAAGATAAGGTTTTGAATAATATGTCATCTATATATAGGTAGTCTTGATTGTAATTGTTTACAAAGTTCAATGGGAAAAAATTGGCGTTTGAACAGAAAATGTTCTGCTAATTCCACAGATATTCTGCCATTATCTCTTGAATAATTGAGATGTTTTGCAAAATTTATTCTCAAATATAGTTCCTCAACTGCTAGCATAAACAGATTATTTTTAGGGTGAATTCCGAGAATGGACACTGTGTTTTAATCGGCTTTCATATATAACACTCTACTATTGATTTTAATAGATTAGTCAAATCTCTATGAACTACTGGATAATGTCCTTGGAAATATTAAATTCAATTCATTTGTCATATGTAATTGTAATCTTTATATCGTCGCCTTCAGGAGAAAATTGCGTAACTCCATGTTACAAAATTTTACAGGAGAAACGAAAAACCCTTCAAACGTCAGAACGCGACCGGTCAGTATGACTGATTTAGTATGGGAAATACGGAAGTAACGCATTTTTCCCAAACGCGGTAGGAGATACGTAGATTTCATTTTCTGAAATTTAAATACACCCGATCATTTTAAGAGTTCGTTAATTTGCAAGCATATTACTAACTATGTTGCCCAACAGATTTCACAAAAATACCATTTCTTGAAAAATGTGGAGTTACGTAGTTTTCCCCGGAACACGACGATATATGAAAATTACGTGTCACGTTGTTTGTCCGGAATAGTCTCCTGAAATACTGAACCGATTTCAATCAAATTTTTGCACACAGTGTGCAGTTTGATCCAACTTACAAGATAGGATAGTTTACATCCCAATTTAAAGTTGCAATATTTTCTTATTGCAAATTATTTGTTTATTATACAAAGACTGATAATTATCGACGCGGCAACATGGGGCTCAAATTTACGACAGGAGATCGCGTCCCCACTACACCGATCTGTCGACCCTAGCTAAATCGTGCGAGGAGTGATGCCAAGTTTCTGGGTCTTTCCTAAAACTGAAGAAATTGGGAACTGTTTGAGAACTGAAGAATAATACAGAATGTTCATAGAATTCGTAACTGTCAAGAATGTAGAATGATGTCAGTGATAAAAAATGATTGACATATTGGTTGTCAAATAATTATGCGATTGATTTCATTTTGCGAACTGGGTGCAGTTTGTTTGATCCAACTTGAGAGATAAGAGTAGCTTCGGCATTCAGAACTGTATCGGCGGAGGTTGTCCAAGTGATTGTTGGCTTCGCACCAATATATCCAATGATAGCGCAAAGATGCTTCCTTTATTTTATACAATAGGAGGAGCACTACCGGGCAATCGACGTATGGCAGCAAAGAAGACACTGAGTAAATTGCAGGAAAGATGGGATGGTAGAGGGCAAAATGCCGCTTGGATGCGCAGTCTGATCAGGAAATTGGAGCAGTGGATCCAATGTGAGCATAAAACGACCAGGTACTATTTTACTCAATTTTTGACAGGGCATGGATCTTATGGTACCTTTACTAAGAGGATAGGACGGGATTATCTGTCATGCTTGCCATGTTGTAGACGACCCGAAGCACTGCCTCAGATCAGATGGACGGAGGAAAGGAACGCACTGGTTGGAAAGATAGGCCACTTACCACCAGTTGAGTATATAATAGAGAAAATGATACCGCATGAAGGATAATGGAAGGCGTTTACGGCTTTGTGACAGGAGACATGAGGAAGGACAAAAGAGACAGGACCGCTATTCATTGGGTTTCATCGAAGCACGGACCGGGATGTCTTTTCCGGTGGTCCTCGCATTTCCCCAGGTTGTTTTTGAGCGCTCGTACTACTTACACGAGGGTTATATCATTTCGTCACGATGTCTGTATTTTTCGAATTTTGAGCCGAAAATGGTATCAATCGACTATGTTCGACTCACTGATGACGAATCCGTCGAAAAATTCGAGTCTGTCCGTCCGGCCGGCCGTCCGTATACACGATAACTCTCGAACGGAATGTCCTAGAAACTTGAAATTTTCAGTGTAGGTTCAGATCCCAAATGCCTCGGTTAAGTTCGTTAATGGGCCAAATTCCACTAGGGGTTCCGTAAATATGGCCGTTCAAAGTTTTGTTCTCCTGGTTACTTGGAAATTACAGATTTTATCGAGATGAAATGTTGCACTTAAATGGAGAATGAGGTGTTCAAGCTACATGTGAAATTTTGTCCAGATCGCATGACCAGAACCATAGAAAATTGTAACTTTTAAACCGAAACGCCTAGGGACTTGAAATTTTCAGGATAGGTGTGGATCTCGAATGTCGTGATAACGTTTTTCTATGAGCAAAATTATACTGAGGGTTCCGTAAATATGGTCGTTTGAAATTTAGTTTTCTCGATAATTCAAAACTACAGATTCCATCGTGGCGAAATTTTGTATACTAATGGAGAATGATATTTTCAAGCTACATTTCTCCAGATCGCATGACCAGAACCATAGAAAATCATAACTTTCGAACGGAAAGGCATAGGGACTTGAAATTTCCAGGGTAGGTTCGGTTCGCGAATTTCGCGGGCATGTTCATCAATGAGCAAAATTAGACTAGGGGTTCCGTGAATACGGTCGTTTGAAATTTTGTTTTCTCGATCATTTCGAAACTACGGATTCGATCGAGTTAAAATTTTGTATTTTAATCGAGAATGATATATTGAAGCAACATTTTGTCCAGATCGCATGACCAGAACCATAGAAAATTATAACTTCCGAAGGAAAAGGCCTAGAAACTTGAAATTTTTAGTGTAGGTTTGTATCGCGAATTTCGCGGCCACGTTCATCAATGAGCAAATTCAGACTAGAGGTTCCGTAAATATGGCCGTTCAAAATATTTTGTTCCTGATAATTTCGAAACTACTGGTTGGATTGGAATGAAATTTCACACCTACCTGAATAATAATGTATTCAAACTACGTGCGAAATTTTGTCCAAATCGCATCACCAAGACCATAGATACCGTAGAAAATTCTAGCGAATTATCGAAAAAAAATTGATCAGCTGAAGCACTGACATGAAGTCTGAAGTTTCGCCTAAGTTTGAGAATTTTTTTGACAGCTGTCGAAAATCCCTTCAATTGATTTCTAAAACTGGAAATAGCGAATCTACCTACAAGGTGGATGAACGAGCCCTCAAAAACTCCTGACTTCACGGCAGTGCTTTTCGTAATTTTTTTTTGGTCGGCCGGTCACCACATCAAGCCAAATAGACATATCCCACAACACACAAATCTGGCTACAGATTTCTTTTCACAACCCGAGAAAAAGGGTTAGGATGGGGTTAGGTTAGGCTTAAGTTAGGACTAGGTTAGGGTTTATAATAATAATAATTCCACTTTACTGAATATTTCACTTCAATTTAATTCAATGTATACTTTAGCCAAAGCAAGGCCGGGTCTGCTAGTATAAAATAAAATACAATTCCAGAATATCATTGTTAAAAGAATCGAACAAAAATTCAGAAGATCCATTGTGCTGTTTTTCTTCTAAATATTGACCCTGAAGAGATAATTTTAGAGCAGACTTCGATCCAATATTCTATTCACACAACTATATAATAAGAGCCAACAAATATCAAAATCTTGTGTTTCTCTAGTTCGACGAAATTTTGAAATTCTAAGAACTCTCTTTGCCTTTTGGAACTTTCGTGAGAAATAATTAGTGTAAACATTCCTAACCATCTGATCAATGCTTCTGGAAAAAATTTTACAAGCATAACTCACAGACAAGGGAATGAGTGGCACACACACTATAAAAACACAACTAGAATTATGGGCACGAATTTTTCTAACAATGCCAGCCTTTTCACGAAACATAACATTAACGGTGTCAGCAGCAAAGTCAATCATATTTTGAAAACAAATGTTTCAAGCAAACAAGTGCAGAATGCAAGGCATCAAATAGATTTTGTGCCTACTCACCTTTTACATTAATAGAATAAATAAATCTTTTTTGGACCGACTGATGCTCCTCCTAAAAATATTTTATTCCTATTGCAAGAACCCTTCGTGGTCGTATTATCCGTACTTTCATCAATAATGACATTTGAAACGACTGCAGATTTTGTTCTTTGGCATGAAAAACTATTAGCTATTTCGGAATCGTGAGATGAGTCATTTACAACATTACTTAGATGAAATCATAAAGTATAGAACAGTTTTTCGTATTTATGGGCTATGGAAAAATAAGAGTCCGCGCTCGGGAGATATGAAAAATAGGTCAGGAAATCGATTTTTTGGTTGACAGGAAAAACTGAAACAATATCTAATAAGTGCCAAACTAGGGTTTCTAAACTTCTTTTTGTCAACCACTCTAGTTTTCGTTCCGCAAAAGTGCACAGAATGCCACGGCCGTGGCGCTAATAACATTTTGAAATAGGTTACATACGTATTTTCAATAAGAAGTAGCAGAAACTTTTACAAATCTTATATTTTTTCCTGAGTATCGTTAAGATAACAGTCCTTCCATAATTACTAATTCTATCTGAGAGCGATTTCTGTGATAACATTTTCACCAAGTTAGTAGTTGTTTGTTCCAACCAATTTTCATTATTGAATGATACACCCTCCTCGAATTCATGGTAAGGGGAGATCATTAACTGACCCTGGATCTTCAAACACCTGAAGGATTGAGCTGTGCTAGTTCCTCTTCTCTCTGGTCCTTTCACTTACTCTCCACACATGATGGATGTTTCAGAGGAAACTGGATATTTTCTTCTCAAATCATCAAGAAGACTTTTAAGACTTTCTACTTTTTTCTGGCAAATTTTAAGTTTGTTAATGGTTTGTTTTTTACTTTTTCTGAGTTCTTCGATGGTGGCTTGTGAAATATCCCAATATCTTTGGCGTTTCAATGGACACTCAAGGTCAGATTCAATAAAATCTCCCACATATATAGGAACTGATCTCTTCCTAAAAGGCATGGAAAAATATGTAAAAATAAAATTTAATTAAAAATGTGTATTCACCTCCAGATTTTTTTTCCAGATTTAGAAGTAATTGGTTCTTCCTTGACTATACATAAAGGCACATCTTGATTGGAATCCTGGCATGTTTGAAGTGAAGGTATCCGAGATTCTTGAGAGGTAGAGGAAACGTCATCTTGATGTTCAACTTTCACCTCTACAGAATCTTCCTCAGCAATTTGTACAACTGGATAATTGAAAAAAGTTTGAATGATCAAATGTATTTTGATATTGAATGGTGAAAATTAAAACTACAAAACGATTCGGAACAAGATATCTTTGAATATCGTTTCATATTGTGGGTACCCTAGTCTTAGTGATGCAAATCCGAACAAGGTAATTGCACCTGGTAGTGGTCATTCACTAGAATAACAGGACGCAAACATAATAGTCAGTTGATATCGAAGGAAACAACTTAATGTCAATGTCTAAAAGACGCAAATTGTCATTTTTACGAATAATGTAAGACCTAAAACCACCAAGGTTTTATTTATATACAGGGTATTTTCAAAGTTGAGGCTTTTTTTTGACAGGTGCTAGGACTCATCAAAATAAATCAAAATTCCAAAAAAAAATTCACCAGGGCGGAGTATTTCGAAATCAAAGATACCTGTGAATTTGAGAAATTTTCAACACGAACCTGTCCAAGGTACGTATCGAGATCTGAATGTCTTTATTGAATGTTCACTTCACGGGAAATCATATGACCGCACGTATGACCCATACAATTAAAGATTTTTCACTAATAACCTTTTTTTGTAGAAATGAGAAGGAACATGGAGGAAAATGGAATACAAGTCAAGGAAAGGAAAGACATAAAGAAGATATCAAGAAAAGGCATATTTGAATGTTTAGGGATAGAGTACAACATGAATGGAATCAAACATGTCTGTATTGCGGTATATAATGATGGAAATATAGACATAATGACTGAAGCCTTAGAACCAACATTGCAGAAATTGTTCAATGAAAATTTCAAAATTACGTTAATTGGAGACTTTAATATCAATTTTATGGACGACTCAAGCAAAAAAGGGGAACTTTTGGGGATGTTAAAAACATATAACATACAGCAAACAATATATCAACCCACGAGAATAACAACCACGACAGCAACATGTATAGACAACATATTCACAAATATTGAAGAATCTTATGAGACAAAAATTCTGCAAACACATATTTCTGACCATACGGCACAAAAAATAAGTGTCGAAATAGGATATGAAGATAAAATAAAGGCATATAAACGAATATACTCACAAAAAAATATTCAACTCTTCAAACAGTTATTACGAGAACAAAATTGGACAGTTCTCTATGAAATACCAGACAACGATGTAAATGGCCAATTTAATATCTTCCATAGTATATATTTGCAACTTTTCAAAAGAGCATTTCCATTGCGAAAGGTAGCAAAGAATAAAAAAAGGAAAATGGTCAACGATGATCCCCTAATCAAAGAAATAAAAAATGAACTTGATATATTACTAGTATGTAGTACTTATGATGAGAGATTCAAAATAAAATATCGTGAGACGAAAATTAAATATGACCAATTATTGATAGACCAGAAAAAGAAGAAATATGAGACCTTGATTGAAAGTTCTGATAATAAGAGTAAAACGGTATGGGCAGTAATAAACTCATTGAAGAATACAAATGAAAAGAAAACTGAATTTACTGGAGATACTTCACAAACAGCAAACAGAATGAACAATTTTTTCATAAGGGCAGGAACAACATTGACAAAAAACATTCAAGGTAAAAAAAAAATTACGAAAAGCACTGCCGTGAAGGCAGGAGCTTTTGAGCGCTCGTACATGCACCTTGTAGGTAGATTCGCATTTTCCAGTTTTGGAAACCAATTGAGGAAATTTTTGACAGCTGTCAAACAAATTTTAAAACTAAGGCGATAATCCAGACTTCAAGTCAGTGCTTTAGGTGGCCAATTTTTTTTTCGATAATTCGCTAAAGATTTCTACGGTATCTATGGTCTTGGTGATGCGATCTGGACAAAATTTCGCACGTAGTTTGAATACATTATTCCTCAGCTAGGTGCAAAATTTCATTCCAATCAAATCGGTAGTTTCGAAATTATCAGGAATAGAATATTTTGAACGGCCATATTTACGGAACCCCTAGTCTAATTTTGCTCATTGATGAACGTGACCGTGAAATTCGCGATCCAAACCCACCGTGAAAATTTCAAGTTCCTAGGTCTTTTCCTTCGGAAGTTATAATTTTCTATGGTTCTGGTCATGCGATATGGACAAAATGTTGCTTTAGTATGTCATTATCGTTTAAAATACAGAATTTTATCTCGATCGAATCTGTAGTTTCGAAATTATCGAGAAAACAACATTTCAAACGACCGTATTTACGGAACCCCTAGTATAATTCTGCTCATTGATAAACGTGAACGCCACATTTCAGATCTACACCTATCCTGAAAATTTCAAGTCCCTAGGCCTTTCCGTTCGAAAGTTTTGATTTTCTATGGTTTCTATGGTTCTGGTCATGCGATCTAGAGAAATGTAGCTTGAATATATCATTCTCCATAAGTGTACAAAATTTCGTCACGATCGAATCTGTAGTTTGGAAATTATCAAGAAAACTAAATTTCAAACGACCATATTCACGGAACCCCTAGTATAACGCCTAACAGATGACTTTGTTTTTGCTTGAATTAAAAACAATGAATATATCAGTTTAGATATTCTTTTCGAACTGGCCAAGGAGCACCTAGATTTCAATTGATCGAAGTCACCATTATATTATATCATAAAAAAATTGGATACAAATACAAAAAAGTTGATCGAAGGAAAATTCTTATTGATAAACAGAAAAATATAATAAAAATAGTACGATATTATGATAAATACCGAGAATACATGGAACAAAACGTAAAATTCATTCATCTAGATGAAATTTGGATATTCGAAAACGGTATTCAAATTCGTCAGTGGACACTAGAAAAGAATCCAAAAGGTATGCTGAGTATATTCAAGGGTAAAGGCAGAAGGTGCACTATTTTGAATGCTGGAACAATTGATGGATTTTTACCTGGATGTGATCCGATTCTTGACAGTGGTATTAATGATAAGGATTACTATGAATGGTGAATTATTTCATAAATGGGTTATTGAAAAATTGAAAGCTTCCCTGCAACAGGATGCCCATCAATAGGATTATGTCAGCTTATTCAATAAACACATCCAAATCACTACACTACGTGGAAACAAAGTTTTAAGGATATTTTTATCTTTGCTCTTGTATCATTCATAGATATTTTAAGTTTATTTATTATACTTATACTGTATGGTACCCTGTTCACATCCCCTCTGCTAATACACATGCTATATTGTTCCCAATTCAAAAGTATTCTGAATAATTGTAAAATTGCTCATCAATTATAATACTTTCAATAATTCATGGACAGTTTTAATGAATGAAAATAAAAATTGACTTTCTTAAAGTATTCAACACCGAGCAATAAATAATTCACAAATTGGTTCATATATTGAAAGTTTGGTACAAATTTCATGTCAAAATTCTTCATGTACTACATAGATTCTCAATTTTGGTTTCTCTCATATTTCTTAATACATTATAACGTTTTTCCAATCCATTCTTTTGGCCCTGTGCTTGCGAAGTATCCAAAAAATTTTTTCTGTTGCACCACTAGCTACCTGCTAGAATTCCATTAATTATCCTTCTTGAATCCTGACATAAAATGGTACTCTTATAGTTATATGGTTAGAATTTTGCAAGATTTCCAATACCAATAAATATTGCATGGTCCTGAGTGAAAATAAATATTTATTTGAATGATCTTCAATTTTCCATGGTTGACTTTTATATGAACGATAAGTTCAGATAATTTCATATGAAAGCATTCCACGATATTTTTGCGCTTTCAAACCTGAATTCCCATGTTCGAACTGCAATCGAAATATTCCGGCTTAATTAATAATTATTCGATAATTCGTATACTCAACACTTTTCTAGGTTATATTTATGTTCCATTTCTATGATGAAATTTAGTTACTTTTTAGTAACCAGAAATAAAGCCTCGGCTGGAAGTTCATGGCCCGCTTCGATGTCAATAATTCTTAAATGGACTATAACTGGTTTTAAAAAGAAATTATTTAAATATCTCCTTGACTTGGAGCCATACTCTTCAGAAGAATATATTCCAACAATTCTTTTTTTTTGTTTTTTTGACACTATTCTTTTCATTTTCATAGCTTAGTTTTGTGAAGATTATAGGGAATAAAGATAATTATTTATTTATTATGATTTCTGTAACTTCCGAATTTCGAAAAGTTAGTAAAAATGCACGCTCCGGATCTCAACCCTTGTGATTTCTTCTTTTGGGGTCGTTTGAATAGTGAAACAACTCATTAAACAAATTACGAAAAGCACTGCCGTGAAGGCAGGAGCTTTTGAGCGCTCGTACATGCACCTTGTAGGTAGATTCGCATTTTCCAGTTTTGGAAACCAATTGAGGAAATTTTTGACAGCTGTCAAACAAATTTTCAAACTAAGGCGATAATCCAGACTTCAAGTCAGTGCTTTAGGTAATTCGCTAAAATTTGCTACGGTATCTATGGTTTTGGTGATACGATCTGGACAAAATTTCGCACGTAGTTTGAATACATTATTCCTCAGCTAGGTGCAAAATTTCATTCCAATCAAATCGGTAATTTCGAAATTATCAGGAACAGAATATTTTGAACGGCCATATTTACGGAACCCCTAGTCTAATTTTGCTCATTGATTAACGTGACCGTGAAATTCACGATCCAAACCCACCCTGAAAATTTCAAGTTCCTAGGCCTTCGGATGTTATAATTTTCTATGGTTCTGGTCATGCGATCTGGATATAATCTTGCTTTAATATGTCATTCTCGTTTAAAATACAAAATTTTATCTGGATCGAATCCGTAGTTTCGAAATTATCGAGAAAACAAAATTTCAAACGACCGTATTTACGGAACCCCTAGTATAATTCTGCTCATTGATAAACGTGAATGCCACATTTCAGATCTACACCTATCCTGAAAATTTCAAGTCCCTAGGCCTTTCCGTTCGAAAGTTATGATTTTTTATGGTTTCTATGGTTCTGGTCATGCGATCTAGAGAAATGTAGCTTGAATATATCATTCTCCATAAGTATACAAAATTTCGTCACGATCAAATTTTTAGTTTGGAAATTATCAAGAAAACTAAATTTCAAACGACCATATTTACGGAACCCCTAGTATAATTTTGCTCAGATGAAAGTCACGAAGATCGAAGATCACGACAATCGAGATCCACACCTATCCTGAAAATTTCAAGTTCCTAGGCGTTTCCGTTCAAAAGTTACAATTTTCTATGGTTTCTATGGTTCTGGTGATGCGAGCTGAACAAAATTTCGCATGTAGCTTGAACACCTCATTTTCCATTAGAGTACAAAATTTCATCTCGATCGAATCTGTAGTTTCAAAGTAATCAGGAAAACAAAATTTCGAGCGGCCATATTTACGGAACCCTTCGGCGGATTTTGCCCAATAACGAACTTAACCTCGGCATTCGAGATTCAAACCTACCCTGAGAATCTCAACTTTCTAGGACATTCCGTTCGAGATTTATCGTGTATACGGACGGCCGGACGGACAGACTCGAATTTTCCGACGGATTCGTCATCAGTGAGTCGAACACAGTCGAGTGGGACCATTTTCGGCTCAAAATTCGAAAAATACAGACATCGTGTCGAAATGATATAGCCCTCGTGTAAGTAGTACGAGCGCTCAAAAATGCTTGTGACATTATTTGTCGGCAAACTGATGTGATGATGCTGCATGAAATAATTCGTTATTACGCTGGGCTAGATTTTGTGCACATCAAACGAATAGTGACCATTTCAAACAATTTCTGTAAACAATTTGGATCAATTTTATCAGTGAGTTTTTGAACTTTCTAATTTATTTATAGGACCTTTTCAATCTTTAATAGTTTGAACTTCAAGAATTAAGTTCAGGAAAAATCTGCTAATGAAAGTTGAAAGATATCATACGAATTTGCGATCAAATCCAGCCATTTATTTACTTGCTGGAATGTATATGTGACCGTAATTCATGGCAGACCTTCTTACAGAGAGATAACACGATCCAGAGTGGTATTAAGATCTTTATGCCCAAGATTTTTAGGACAACCACTTGGATCTTCTGTTCTCTACTCATTCATGCAAGCACAAGGAGGCCGTCAATGCTGTTGATAAAACCGACGACGAGCATCCAGGACTGGCTTCCCCATATGAATGGGCCAGCCGACTCTGGACATTTGCATACCATGTGTTCAGCTGTTTCTGCTTCTGATCCACAGAGTCTGCAAATCTCATCTGCCGACTTTCCCATGCGGTACAAAAGGTATTAGCATCGACAGTGATCCGACGGCAGTCCCACCATTACCTGAAGCTCAGCTCGTGGCAGCTTCAAGAGTTTTCTTGTATAAGTCAGTGAAAGCACCACAAATCTTCTTGCCTGAGCAAATCCAGAGTATTCCCTCAGAGGGTTATTCCGTTATCCAGCTCCCATCGTTGGGCCGCTGCCTTATATTGATCTTTTCCAAGCCCACAGAAAGGCTCAGGTTCAGCAGGTGTTAACCTCGATGCTCTTTACAAGAATTCATATTTTATGAAATTTTTTGAAATGCGGTCCTGATTTCAGTCCTTTCTTGATAATATTACTTGTATTTTGCTGAACCTTTGAACTATAAAGCCTAAGAGTATTAAAACTTATAAAGTAAACCATTGTGGAAAATGTAAGCCGATAGTGTATTCGTTTCACAACACAAATAACTAGATATTAATATTTTCTATTATTTCATAAAACTTGAAAAATAATTATTTCATTTCACAATACAAAATTGAAAGGGTAGTATCATAAGAGATGTTCGAAATGGAGTCCTTCCATATCGACACATTTCCTAGCTCTCAAAATGAGATTATTCATTTTCTTCTCATCATATCGGGATTTCGTTTTAATTCTGTGCATGTTTCTTCTATTCTCTGCCACAAATGCTCCTGTGAAGTTATTTCAACCGCATATACATTTTCTTTCAGATAATCTCACAGAAAATAATCCATAAGAGTTAGATCTGAGGACCTTGGGGGCCATGTTACAGGGCCACCATTCCCTATCCATCTATTTGCATAGTTGTCATTCAGATGTTGTGTAACTTCTCTGAATCGAAAATATTCACAATTGGTGTACATAGTTCGAATTTTGAATGAAAATTGGAGCAACTTTGAATTTGACAGCTATGTTCAAGTAACACAAATTCAATGTGTGAAGAAAGTGATATCTATCGAATTTCCTGAAGAAGACAAGTCAACAAGCAAATGCACTAATTGATTACATGTTTGAAGAGGGTTTTCGCCATCTGTCCCTAAATTAAATATGTAGTTTCAAAAGAATTCAGAGCATACTTTTAATTACTTCTTCACCCAGAGGATTCTGAGGGTTTAGAATACAAGACAAACGAGTTGAACAGAAAGTTATAAAATTCAAAATTTCAGCGAAAAACAAGAAATATTATCAAGAAAAGACTAAAATCAGGACAGGATTTAAACAAAATCGAACAAATTCGATCGCTACTCGCTTATAACAAGTGTGCCATTCAAAGTGAAAATTGAATTCAAGTCTGTCCGTCCGGATGATTTATTCAAGCTACATTTTGTCCAGATCGCATGACCAGAACCCTATAAAATTATAACTTCCGACGGAAAGGCCCAGGGACGTTTAAAAGCTACATACAAAATTGTCCAGATCGCACGACTAGAACCATAGACTTGACAAGGGACTTAAAATTTTCAGGATAGGTTTGGATCTCGAATCAATGAGCAAAATTAGACTAGGGGTTCCGTAAATATGGCTGTTCAAAATATTTTTTCCTGATAATTTTGAAACTACTCATTGGATTGGAATGAAATTTTGCACATAAATAAAAAATAATATATTCAAACTAAGTACGAACTTTTGTCCAGATCGCATTATTAGGACGATAGACAGCGTAAAAAATTCTGGCGAATTATCGAAAATAAAATTGGTCACCTAAAGCACTGATGTGAAGTCTGGAGTTTTACCTTAGTTTGAAATTTTTTCAATTGGTTTCTAAAACTGGAAAATGCGAATCTACCTACAAGCCCTCAAAAGTTCCCAACCTCACGGCAGTGCTTTTCTCGATTTTTTTTTCAGAAACATCTATATCTATATTATGAACTCACTTTCAATGGAATTTTCAACCAATATTCCACCATTTTCCTTCTCAAGAAGATGTTTCGGAAATTCAAAAACAGATGGTATTGCTCCTTTCCTCAAAACTTCATTATCAATTGAATTCTGAAAAATAAGAGGGAATTTATGAATAATTCAAAATACTAGTTCCTAGTCCTCATTATTATTACCTCTACCTCTTTTGATGGTTCAACATTGGTTTCTTCACAACATAAGGATCTTCTTCTTTTAGGTTCATGTTTCATCAGATGTTCGGGAAACTTAAAAATTGAAGGCACTGCATTAGGTTTCAACAAGCTTTTCCGGAAAGATGATTTCGAATAATCATGCTCCTTGAAATGTTCACTACATAGCACAGAGGAAGCAGAGGGGTCAAAATTTTTTCTGCGAACTGCTTGTATCCACACTTCCAACTTCTCAGGATTTTTCAGTGGAAACCTGAAATCGAAATGAAATTAAAATATCACACAAGAAAGAAAGTTACTTTAACCTTAGTACATGTATCTAGCTCGTTTTATGATAATCAAATTAATTTGACCATTTTTTCTAATCTGAAACCAGGACCATATGAATTTTGACTAGTCAGGCCCAAATTTAACAAATCTTCATCATAAATTTACCAATTCGTGTACTGGTTTTAATTAATGACTAACCACTAACCAGGACTTATGTCTGAAAACCAGTACTGTACTGGTAAAATCAGTACGAATGGTCCCCTTAATCAAATACATACTTATGGAATTTTATATTTCCAGTAGGAGGGTCGTTTCAAGTTTCAACATCCATAAGCACAACAAGATTTAACCATTATGTTTTGGATCATAAAATATAAAATTCACAAATCAGATGAAAAACTGAAAGGACATAAACTGAATAATAACCATAGATAAGTAAATAAACTTTTTTTATCTATGATAATAACTGCCATCTTATTATCTTTTCTATTTTACTCTATCCTACTCGAGATCCCTTATTCAAAGGCCACAGACACAGTCAATGAATTTAGAATGGTAGGTGTGTTTCTGTGATCGGTAAAAAGGAAGTCAAGTGCGCAGCATGAAAACGTGAGAGGATCTTTGAATAAGTGCCGTTTCACATGAGGCGTAGAACGCACCCTACGTCCTACGCTGGAAGTGCCTGGAAGATCGGATGGCATTGAGTTAAATGTGATGTTTCAGATGCGAGCGCGTTGCAGCGCGCGTGAAATTAAGCGCCTGGGATCGCGCTCGGCCCTTGCGTACCTACGTCGGGCGTAAGGGCACGGTGAGGATACCTACTATTCACATGGTACGCCGCGCGTAGGCGTAGGGAATAGATACTGGTTGCCAGTTTTATTCAGACGGTTGGAACAGTATGCAAATGCTCGAAAGTCGCAATATGGATTCAATTGATACAGAACTATTAAAAAACAAACTGCCATTAAGAGAATGGAGAAGAAATGTTTATATAATTACATAATGCCAACCCTGTATATTGCAGATGAACTCCTTATCTATTCTTATTCGAATAATTATATTACTTTGTTACATTTTGATGACACATCATTTTGAACACGCCACGTGTGTGGGTGTATATTTGTCCCATTGTTCGATACTGATTGTCGTAATTAATTTGAGATAAGGAATGTTATAAATACCTCCCAAGACGAAAGGATCGTCAATAATTAAGTGTATGTCTTCCTAGCTAATTGTTAGAATAGGATAATCTTCCGTTGTAAATAAATTCTTTTTTTTTAAAAGATCGGCTTTCGCTCAAAAAACGTAATTGGCGACGAGGGTATGGGATTGTGCCGGTTTTCGTGAAGAACTGTGTTTCGAAACTTCGAGCGTGAAATCGTAGTTATCGCCGCGCTAAGAACTTCCAAAAACTTTCAGTTTCAACTGTTAAGGTGCCAAATCCAGCAACAACAAGGAGAAAAGCCGTTTGGAGCCCTGATTGTGTGGGTAGCGTCTACAACGACTCCAGAAAAACAACGTGGTGAGAATCTTATCTAGAAACACTTTTTTTATTCCCAGTCACTGACCCTGGTCCAAAGTCTTCAATCTTTTCCCACGGTTTTGAGCGTAAAACTTGTGTGAGTTTTCTCTAGGTTTCTTATAAAAAACCGATTACCAGAGTTTTTCCTAGGTTTCTTAATACAAAAAACCGATTACCAGAGTTTTTCCTAGGTTTCTTATAAAATAAAAAACCGAATACAATTATTTTATAAGTACAATATAATTTTTCAAGATTACTTCCGTAAAGCATTTTAAAGGCCGGAAGAATACGAATAAGATGGCAGTCGCACCAGAACCAAATATGTTCGATAGATTAAAATTAATTGATTTATTTTCAAAATCAATAGTACCATTTGATGGTAATTCCGCGAATCTCGCAAGATTTTTGAATCATTGCGAAAGATTTTATAATAGGTTCCAATCTGCCGACGCGTTATTAAATGAAGCAATTATCGATATAATAAAGAGTAAATTGGTAGGAAATGCCAGTGAAATCGTAAGTTCCAATGAGAGAATTACAGATAACTGGATTAACTTGAAGGAATTTTTAAAGTTAAGATTTGAGGAAAAAATAAGCCTCACAGTTTGGTTTTGGGATCTCCAAAATGCCCAAAGAATTCGTAACGAAAACGATTTAGATTTTCTAGAGAGAATAGTAGATTTAAAAAATAAATACGATTGGCAAGTCGAATTGTCTAATTTACCGATTCTTGAAAAGGATCAAGAAAAAAATATTGCGTCACGAGTAGCAACTAGAGTTCTGCTCTATAATATTAACCCAGAATTGAGAACAGCCCTTAGAGGACACGGAATTATGAACTATGACGATATAGTAAATTTTATTCGTCAAGATTACTATTTTTATCAACAACCCTATATGCATTATAAAAATCAGAACAATCAGAGGAATTTTCCTCAGCAAAATCAAAGAAATGTCTCTCAAACTAATAAAAATAATTTTCCAAATAATAATCGAACAAACTTCCCAAATAATAATTATGGAAGTTTTACTCAAAATAATCAACATTGGGGAAAATTGCAATCTAGTCAAAATAATCAAAGAAATTTTTATCCAAACAATTCCCAACCGAGATTCCCATCTCAACCGATTAATTTCCAACAAAGACAAGTGAAAACTTATTTCCCGACAAATCGTCAAGTCTTTGGAAATAATCCAAATACCTCCAATAATGAACGTAAAAATGAGAATGTTTTTAAACCTCATCCAAATCAAAGGATACAATCTCCCCCTGAAAAAATATCGATTCAGACAAGGAATTATCCCCAGAAGAGATCTAATTATTCTACCCAATATCAACAGAGTCCTCAGAGACAATATTTTAATAATCAACCCAATCCAAATATAATGATTGAAGAATTAACTAATATGGCGTCTACTTCGAAAGACCCGAGATTCAAAAAACGTGATTTTAACGAACGTTCATATCCAGAACGTAATAATTCGAGTAAATATTTAAATGAAAATTTTCGAGATCGTGCCATGAACGACTCATTGACTTAAATAATACATTAGATAACACGAACCAACTCCCCTATATCCAATTCCAAAACCCTAAATGTAAACTTTTAATTGATAGTGGATGTTCTGTTTGTCTTATTGATCCAAAATTCGCGTATAATAATTTTCCTAAAAATATTTTTAATGAATCTACGACACTAACTGCATGTTTCAAAAAACAAACTGCAAATGAAAAAGTTTTAATACCTTTATTCCCTGAATTTCAAATAGATGATCTTCATCCCTTTGTCGTATACAAGTTCCATAAGAATTATGATGGTCTTATAGGAGCAGATTTTTTGAATAAATATGGACTTAATTTAGATTTTAAAAATCAATTATTAACTAACGAATATTCTCAAATCCCCTTTTATTATCAACAAGTATGTCAGAAACCCCAAAATATTCCAATTGACCTTAGTCATTTAGAACCAGAAATTAGTACCCAACTAATGAAAATCCTTCAAACTAATGAAGATGTTTTACAGTTACCGGGTCAAGCCCTTAATTTTTCAAGCAAAATAAAACATAAAATTCGAACAAGTGACGAAGTTCCTGTTCATTGTAAAATTTATAGATACCCTGAAGTTCATAGAGAAGAAGTTCAGACTCAAATTAAAGACATGTTAGATAAAAAAATTATCAGACCGAGTATATCTCCATGGTCATTTCCAGTTGTAATTGTTCCTAAAAAGGAGGATTTATCCGGAAAAAAGAAATGGCGTATAGCAATTGACTATCGTAAATTAAATGATAAAACTATTGATGATAGGTATCCCCTTCCTCAGATTGAAAGTATCCTAGATAAATTAGGAAATAAAAAATATTTTACTACCCTTGACTTAGCATCCGGATTTCATCAAATCGAATTAGATGAAGAATCAATTGAAAGGACAGCTTTTACTGTAGAAAATGGTCATTATGAATTTTTGAGAATGCCATTTGGACTTAAAAATGCTCCGGCAACTTTCCAAAGATTAATGAATAATGTTTTGAAAGATCACATAGGAAAGATCTGTTACGTTTACATGGATGATATAGTTGTATTTTCCGATACGATCGAACAACACTTAGCAGATATCCATAATATTCTAGAAGCATTTAAAGCAGATAATTTGAAAATTCAATTAGATAAATGTCACTTTTTCAAAACTGAAATTGAATTCTTAGGACATATTATTACCCCTGAAGGAATCAAACCGAATCCGAACAAATTAAGAGCAGTCAGCAAATTTCCAATTCCTAAAACTCCTAAAGAAATAAAATAATTTCTTGGACTCGTAGGATATTATAGAAAGTTTATCCCTAATTTCGCAAAGATAACGAAACCATTAACTTCATGTTTGAAGAAAGATTCCAAAATTAATATTGATGATCCGAAATATATCGAAGCGTTAGAAATATGTAAAAGAAATTTATTGAATCACCCTGTATTGAGATACCCCGATTTCGATAAGCCATTCGTTCTTACAACTGATGCGTCAGGTTTCGCGATAGGCTCTGTTTTATCTCAAGGTGAAGTTCCGAACGACCTTCCTATAGCATTTGCAAGTAGAACCCTTAACCCAGCTGAGACTCGTTATTCCACAATAGAGAAGGAGTTACTGGCTGTGATCTGGTCGTGCAAAAATTTCCGCCCCTATCTCTATGGGAAGAGATTTACCATTTATACGGATCACAAACCCTTAATATGGTTATTTTCATTAAAAGAACCGAATTCCCGCCTTATGCGCTGGCGGATAAAACTAGAAGAATTTGATTATGAAATTCGTTATAAAAAAGGTTCAACTAATAATGCTGAATTGAAAAATATTAAAGATTCCCCTAAGATAATTGAAAAAACAGGTGATTTATTTAAAGCCCCAAAGAATTATGCGTTAGCACATTGCGTTTCGCGTGATTTTCACATAAACCGAGGTATAGCCCTCGAATTTAAAAATAAATTTGGTCAAATAGAAAATTTAAAATCTCAAAATAAGCTACTTGGAGAAGTAGCAATGATCCAAATAGATGATCAAAATATTTATTATTTAATTACTAAAGATTTATACTATGATAAACCGGAATATGAAACCGTTTTTCAATCAATATTATATCTCAGAGAATTGTGTCAATATAATAATGACAAATACTTAGCTTTACCCAGAATTGCATGCGGTCTAGATAAATTAGACTGGCATATTATTTCAAATATGATAAAATATATTTTTGCGGAATCTAATATAAAGATAATTGTATATTCCTTACCGAATCGGAATATCGGAGGAAATACTAATGAATTTGAAAATGATCCAATGATAGAGATCAATACGTTCGAAGAAACGAACAGAATCGATAAAGATTCAATGGCAAATGCCACAGACATAGATTATTACGAAAATATTGAAATAAACGGAATCGAAGATGATTTGTTATCAATTGCAAATCAAATCACTACGGAAGAATTAGATGAATGTTTGGCCCTATTGGATCCAGACGATGATAATAATGATAATGATAATAATGAAAACGAAGATTTTATTGATTTAGAGACAGACGATATTACTGTCCATAGTAACATTGAGAATCCTATTTTAGAACTTCCCTATACAGAAAGAAGTTTAAATGCAGCCCCTTTGCAGATAATATTAAAATCATCCCCGAATTATAGTGTTACGAAAACTAAACCTTTCGGAGAAAAGCTCAGATTTCGAGTAATGATAAACTCAATAGATACTGATTTATTCAAATTTGTCAAAGAGTATATTCAACCAAAAAAGTCGTATACTTTATATTTTGCTTCGCCCGAATTAGAGAAACCTCTAATAAATATTTTACAAAATAAATTTGATTATAAAACGTTAAATTTGAAAATTTCTAGAACATACGTAGAAGATGTTGAAGATAAAGAAGAACAACTTCTTCGAATTCAACAGTATCACGAGACAAAGTCTATTCATCGTGGTCTACGAGAAAATATAATTAGCTTAAAACGAAAATATTATTGGCCGAACATGAACAAAGATGTTCAAAGCTTTATAAATTCTTGTGAAATATGTCAAAAAAGCAAATATGAACGAACTCCTATTGAGTTACAATTTAGACCAAACCCAATTGGATCGAAACCTTTCACTCACATTTATTGTGATACAATAAGATTCAATCAAACGTATTGTCTGAGTATAATAGATTCTTTTTCAAGATTAGGTCAATGTTACCCACTTCTACAAAAAACAGGAATTGAAATTGTAGATAAATTATTGATGTATTTTAGCCATTACGGCATTCCTAATAAAATAACGTGTGACAATGGATTAGAATTTAAAAATGGCGTAGTCCAGGATTTTTGTAAAATCCATAAAATTGAGATTCATTATATTACGAATTATAATCCCAATTCGAATGCATTAGTAGAAAGATTCCATTCTACACTGATAGAACAATTGCGAACAATTGAAAGTAGGAATTCAACTTTTCCAAGCAGACTTTCCCAAGCTTTATTAAGTTATAATAATTCGAATCATTCAAGTCTAGAAATGACACCTATGCAAATTATTAAAGCAGATTTAAATTACTCTTTACCAGTTGAACGTACACATAACGAACAAGTTCAGGATTACGTGGAAAATTACATAGACAATCTTAATGAGATTGCAAATCAATTATAAAAGAATAAAGAGAAAAATATTGCGCGTTTGGAAAAAACGAATGAAAAGCGATCAGCAAAAGAAAGTCATCCCTTAAATAAAAATCCTACTTATATTAAAAATCCAATAACGAGAAAATTGGACCCAGCATTTAAAAAGGTTAATGCTCGTGAAATTGATAATTTACGCATTCAGGATAATAAAAATAAACACATTTATCATAAGAAAATTCTTAAGCAAAGAAAAAACTAGTTCAAAATTTTGTTGCAGATAATGGATCTATACGTCATCCTCGCGATATTATTCGAAATAATTATCGTATCATGTATGGATATCATTCCAATTGAAAGCAACATATTACCAATCGCATTAGGAAAAGCGTATGTCACACATAAAAATCTTCAATTGATATATCACGTAGATTTAAATAAAATCGAAGAATTGATTCTTAATTATCAGAAAGAAATAATTAAATTAGAAAAGTCAAAATCTAATTTTGCCCAAACAGCCAATTTTAAGTATCTACAGCATACTAATGAAATTAATATCAATACCATGGAAGAATTGTTGAATGAAAAAATTAGAGTTAAAAGAGGACTCATTAACTTAGGAGGAAAGATTTCAAAGATTTTATTCGGAACGTTAGATTCCGATGATGAGGAATTATATAAAAACTATTTTGATAGTATTCAGAAAAATGAGAGTTTTGATAAAAAATCAAAAACAGATCGCAACAGTCGTAAATGACCTTAAAAATAAGTATATTGAAAAATTTCAGAAAATGTCAGAAAACCTTAAATTGCTTCAAGTTATACCAGCAATACAAGAAATTCAATACATGCATCTCCTGACATTTGAACTTAAAGATATCAAGAATATTCTAGATGAAATTGCAACTGCAATGAGTTTTGCAAGATTACATCTTTTACATGAATCAATTTTACCTTATTCAAAATTCCTTGAATTAATAAAAAATGTGACGATAATACCTTTACATCATCTGAAAGATTATTATCAGATATGTCATACGAAAGTAATTTTCAAAAAGAAAGCATTACTATTTTTAATATCAATCCCTACGGTATACGAAGAAAGTTATGATTTATACAAGTTTTACTATCTACCGCAAAACAATTTATCCCTTCCATATACCGATCCTTATTTACTCTCACAAGAAGAAACCCTGAAATGGTCAACGAAATTTTGCCATCCAGTAGAAGATGATTACCTATGCGATCAAGACACTTTAGCTGAATCACCAGCATGCCTTCAAAATATTTTGAAGAACCACACCGAAAACTGTCCAAGAACGACAACGGTACTTTCCCCAGATTTAAAATTATTAGAAGATGGAAATATCCTATCCATCGAGAACAAAAATGTTTTAGAAAAATGTCTTCAGCAAACAAGACATTTTGTGCCTCCTATGACAATTCTACGAACCAAATGTGCTGTGAGCAACACGAGAAAAGAAATTGTCCCAACTACTACGTTTAATGAAGAAAAATACGTGATTTTACCCAAGATAACTTTATTCAACCCAAATTCCACAAATGAAGAATCCCGGAAAGATGAAGACATCCCGGATATCAAGATAGAAGACCTGGACCAATGGAATCTCCAGCCTTCAAGATCTATATTTTTGCTTATTGTTATAATAATCATTTTATTAATTATTACTTATTTTATTTTGAAATATTTAAGAAAAGATATTTTTTGTAAAGCTACACCTACTACAGGTGATACCTTTATTCAAGGTGGGGAGGAATTACATAATGCCAACCCTGTATATTGCAGATGAACTCCTTATCTATTCTTATTCGAATAATTATATTACTTTGTTACATTTTGATGACACATCATTTTGAACACGCCACGTGTGTGGGTGTATATTTGTCCCATTGTTCGATACTGATTGTCGTAATTAATTTGAGATAAGGAATGTTATAAATACCTCCCAAGACGAAAGGATCGTCAATAATTAAGTGTATGTCTTCCTAGCTAATTGTTAGAATAGGATAATCTTCCGTTGTAAATAAATTCTTTTTTTTTAAAAGATCGGCTTTCGCTCAAAAAACGTAATTATATGTAACTGTAAAACAGTGATCTGCTTTTTATTGGCTTGATGATTCTCATGTGCTGCTAATCAACAGCAGCGATGCAATTGGGGAAATTTGCACGTTCTTCAAATTTCAATGAACTTTCTTTCCATATGCATCAAACTATGTTCCAGTTTTGCATGTTATTCATCATATGTTACCAGGGATATACGAAAATAATTTAAAATTTTTTTTGGGTGTTCTCTCAGGTCGGAATACAGGGTTACAAATGCACCTTTTAATAGCCGTTGTTCCAAAATTGGATGTACCTACCCAAAATCGTTTCTTTTGTGCTCATTTTTTTTCAATTATGCAATATGCAGCAATGGCAACAGCGCCCGATGTGTACTGCGACGTGGTCATTGCGTTACTGCTTCATGTGAAAACAAACTCGACGTAGGCGTAGGACGTCAGCGTAGGGCGTAGGGCCCTCATGTGAAACGGCACTAAAGAACCACAGGAAGAGGAGCTTTAGGCCTGAAAAAGTGGTACCAAACTGGTTGTTGCATATGGCCGACTCGTATTTCCGGATTGCAGTGGCGTGGAGTATTTTTATTATTATTTTTGCGTTAATTATTCAATTTTCATTCGCAAGGATGTAATAGAGTTTCAAACCTGAAATAAAATGAAGAAATTATAAAAATAACCGCCGTGAAGTCAGGAGCTTTAGAGCGCTCGTTCATCCACCTTGTAGGTAGATTCGAATTTTCCAGTTTTAGAAAACAATTGAAGAAATTTTTGACAGGTGTCAAAAAATGACAGCAGCTCTTTGTCAATTATGCCGACTCGGCTGTTACAGAAATATAAGGATTTTTATTCAACAATTAGATAAAATCGAAAAAGAGAATTGGTATTTCAAGAACACTTTTCCTGAATACTTGCCTGATATTCAAGGAATAATAATCTCATTATACCACGTGTGATTCCCACCGTAGAAGACGTACAACATTGCCACGTAAAATTCGTAATTTTAAGACTTATTGATATAATATAGTGGTTAATAACCCATATTAATTGCGAACTTTAATTCTTAATACTATCGGATACGAAGTCGATTCGTTCTACTCGTCATAATGGAAAAAATGGAAATCAGATCATATCTGGGGAGATGACTTATTCCAGAAGATCAATATACAGGGTCTTTCACGAGGAACCTCACCCATATTTATACGGGAAACTACTGAACGTATTTTCATGAAATTCAGCACTTATAAGTATTTCACGATGCTGATGAAATCTAAAATATTTTCAAGGCATGAGCACCTCCGGTTTTTCCGGAAATGACGTCAACTTCTGTTTTTCAAATTAGAACACCATTTTTTTATTGCAGAAATAGATTCCTTAGAAAATTTCAAGTTATTTTGATGTAAAATTTTTCAGTTCTGGTTGGAAAATTCTCTCTGAGCGGGAAAATTCGAAAAAAAAATCGAAAATAGAGCTCCGCTGAAACAAGAATAACTTCGAGGTTTTTAGATGGAAAATTTTCATTTTTGGGATTTTTCAAGATGTAAGATTGATGTATCCACTTTAAAAATCGAAATCGCGATTCATGATACAGGGGGTGAAAAAATCGCTTTCAAAGTTAGGGATGACAAAATCGTGAAAAATCAATTTTTTCAAATTAGAAACCCATTTTTTTATGGCAGATATTGAATCTACGTTAAAAAATAATGTGAGTGTATGCATCACACCCTTGCCCTAAAATGGATATTTTCTGAGTTATTCACAAAAAACTGTTTTTCGTCTTGAATTTTCAGCTATTTCTTTTCCCTTCACGCCAAAAAGATGAAATTTTCAGGAACTGTTATTTGAACCATGCTGTAGATTTTTCACCCCTTCTTGAAACCGACTCCAAGTTACTATTAGGAGAACCATGGCAAACTCTCGCAGTTATAACTAGAGAAGATGCTCAAAGTTTTGACCGTTAATTTCTAGACATTTATTTATACGTCTCAGGAATGCTTCGTGCGTTGCTCTTCTTATTTCATCGGGAGGAAGAGATCTGCAAAAGTGTTTAAAAACCAAATTGAGTTTCAAAACTATGAATCTAAAAATCTAAACAAACCTGAACGCATTTCTGACTCGTTCTATGCAGTCCTCTTTATCAGTCAGGGGAGTTGAGTAGACAAGAATGTAAAACATGGTAAGTTTTTGCATATGGTTCATAAGGAATTATTTATTTATCACTGGAGAGAAAACCGATGGCCGATTAGTTGAAATAAAGAGGTTTCCGATACAAATTCGAATCCAAATTCGCCATCTATTTAGGAACAACCTGTAACTTTTTTCTCTCGCATATTAGGGTAGTAAAATCTAAAACATGGTTTAAGTAACAGTTCCTGAAAATTTCATCTTTTTGGCGTGAAGGGAAAAGAAATAGCTGAAAATTCAAGACGAAAATCAGTTTTTTGTGAATAACTCAGAAAATATCCATTTTAGGGCAAGGGTGTGATGCATACACTCACATTATTTCTTAACGTAGATTCAATATCTGCCATAAAAAAATGGGGTTCTAATTTGAAAAAATTGATTTTTCACGATTTTGTCATCCCTAACTTTGAAAGCGATTTTTTCACCCCCTGTATCATGAATTGCGATTTCGATTTTTAAAGTGGATACATCAATCTTACATCTTGAAAAATCCCAAAAATGAAAATTTTCCATCCAAAAACCTCGAAGTTATTCTTGTTTCAGCGGAGCTCTATTTTCGATTTTTTTTTCGAATTTTCCCGCTCAGAGAGAATTTTCCAACCAGAACTGAAAAATTTTACATCAAAATAACTTGAAATTTTCTGAGGAATCTATTTCTGCAATAAAAAAATGGTGTTCTAATTTGAAAAACGGAAGTTGACGTAATTTCCGGAAAAACCGGAGGTGCTCATGCCTTGAAAATATTTTAGATTTCATCAGCATCGTGAAATACTTATAAGTGCTGAATTTCATGAAAATACGTTCAGTAGTTTCCCGTATAAATATGGGTGAGGTTCCTCGTGAAAGACCCTGTAGATTAGTTAAAGTTAGGACAGTGTTGAAACAATTCTTGAAATGAATCAATATTTAGGTTAGGTTAGTTGACAGTGTTGGAACAATTCTTGAAATGAATCAATATATAGGTCAAGTTGGGACAGTGTTGAAACAATTCTTAAAATGAATCAATATTTAGGTTAGGTTAGGTTAATTAAGGACAGTTTTGAAACGATTCTTGAAATGAATCAATATTTAGGTTAGGTTAGTTCGAGTTAGGACAGTGTTGAAACAATTCTTAAAATGAATCAATATTTAGGTTAGGTTGAGTTAGGACATTGTTGAAAAAATTTCTAAAATGAATTAATATTTCATGCTTTCAAAGGGCACAAAATATTCGACACGTGTTTTCAGTAGAGATGAAACGGATATCCGGTAACTATCCGGTATACGGTTTATCCGGCCTTGATTTCAATATCCGGCCGGATTCCAGATAATAATTCAGTCTCCGGCCGGATATCAAATAGTAAAATTCAAAATATTTTCCATTATTTCACACAAGGAAAATCATAGGTACCACAATAAGTTATGAATAATCGCATGTCAAATTTTTTTTAATTAGTATTAGTTTAGTACTCAAAATCAACAAGTGGCAAATTGTAGGGAATAAATACCAAATTTTGCGCATTTGTTGCGACTCCGCTTCGCTTCATATACCATATACACTTCATATACAGCTTCAGAAAATAGTCTTTCCCTGTAAACGCTGCTGCCAGGAACTGAAAGATAAATTCTAGCAAACCGCGACAACTGTGGGTCCTGATTCAAATTATCATGACATTTCTTGTTAAAATTAATACCACGAGGACAAGTGAGAACACCAAGGAATATGGAATGAACAAACGATCTGAAAGCAAACTGACTAATGCAATATCACTCAATCGCTACCGAGTAGTCCCGAATGTACCGATTAAAGTGCCGAATATTCGGTAGCCGGATATTCGGCGCACCGGCCGCGAAGCTTGCCGAATATCCGGTATCCGGCCAATTCACTATCCGTTTCATCTCTAGTTTTTAGGACATCTATAGTTCCTTTCGATCAAACCAATTTTATGATATCGTTTATTCGTACTACACTTTTCATTTTTAATGAAGGTAAACTTGGAAACGTTATGCGCGGCGATAACCCAGATTGTCCCAGATTCGAGACTAACATCTGGATATTAAATACGTTGTTTATTGCTCAGTATAGAAAAATCCTATCTATCATGATTTCAATTTTTAAATATTTTGCACTGAAATTCTAGAATGATGGTTTTCAATTATGGCAATTCAGTTATTATGTAGATTTTTTAAACGGGACCGGGAGTGAACAGGGGTGCTGGTTGGGTAAGAATAAGGAAAATAGTGATTTCAAAGCATCTGATTGTTGACCATTATTACACCGATTACAATAGGAATAGGAAATTTAATTCAGTCCCGGCTTCAGGTTCACCCATTTTAGTTAACCATGATTATTTTTTCGAATTTTCTATTTCTTCTCCTAAACTGATACACAGGTGAGAAGTTAGGTTAGGCAACTTACAATTCGAAATAATTTCGTTAAAATTTTTTGAAAATTGAAAAATACGAGAGGGCGTTAAAGTAAAACCAGATAATGTTTTTGGGTGAGGTAAGCAATTTTCAAATTTTTTCCGAATATAGTTATATGCTTTTGGCGAAGAAAAAAAGGCAAGCTGACTACAACAGCTCTTACAGAATGTTCATATGTTTTCCTCACCTTTTTTTCTGAGATTTTTTCAATAGACTGCCACTAATTTCTTCATTTTTTCCATAATGTTGGATCATAGTATCTTCATGCTCATCTGACAATAAATTAAAATTTTTCAATTCCCTTGCCAATGATTGTAGTGAAGATAATTGTTTTTTCGTTCGCCAGTTAGTCTTCTGCAACATACGTATTTTTCGGCTCTTCAACATATTGATTTCTTCCAATTCACAAATCTTCCGTTTCAATTCTGCTTTACAGGGTGTGTCTTCTAAACCCATCGAAGGCATATCTACAGGAGGTGGTGGGGTCTGTTCTCTAACTGAAAGTCTGGGCATGGGTGAAGATCCAGGAATAGATGAAGGTCCAGAGATAGATAATAACATATTAGCGTCTTTTAATGTATTTTCCACACATTTTGAGGATTTGGTCACTATTGGATTATACATCCTAACCTGAAATAAATTACAAATATGTTGACAAAATGCATATTCTGGTGTAATACAAACATCTCCATGTAAACAGGAGATAAATTCAACTAAAGTGAAGTATATCATTTAGCTATACTGGAGCTATAAAAAATTATAAGAGACTGAGGTTGAATTACTAAAAGATATGGAAAAACATTTCCACAGTATTTAACTTACCCATTTTAAACGCTCCACTTCAATTGTTGGAATAGCATTCAGATGTAGTCTCACTTTAAGCTTGGACGTTCGATCAAAACAATCTTCAGCAAAATGATACGAACATAAAACACTAGTACTTTTCGGAATGAATTCAGGCTTTTTCACAAACTGAATCCATGCTGTTTTCCTCTTTTCATCTTTAGGAAAGCTACAACAAAAATAAATATTAACATAATGAACTTAAAATAAAGTAATTAACACTTTCCTACAGTAATATGGCAATCATCCGTTAACCATAAAAATTTCACTTCAAGTTGGTAATTTATTCCCAGGATAATGAAATTAGCATTAATAAAATGATATAGAAAAGGAACCCGAGTCGAGAATACCATTGACTTGGCATTATAAGCTTATTCATTCGTAGTTCAATCAGTTCCACTGGATCTTATTTGACCGCGTATACTTTATTAACAGCTCCAACTTTATCAGTTGAAACCATTCTCGGCTCAAAATTTACAAAATACGATTTATTATAATGATGAAAACTGAGAAATAACAAAAAACAATCTCAACTCTATCCATGTTACGCGTGTGTGCTTCGTTAATGAACCTCAAAATTTCTTTCAAATAAAATACATACTTTTACATTTCAATATATAGTTGAAATAAGCATTTGAAACACTTACCTGTGAAATGTTATACTGGAATCTTTCTGTTTTTGATGATGAGAACAACCACAAGATACACAACTAACCATTTTTTCAATATTTTGTATGTTATATGAGACTTATTCACCCAATTTATTCAAATTGTCAATAGGTATTATGGTGAAATATTAGTAATATTCTCACTAAATCAATCAAAACTGAGTGTACTCGCGTATTTTAACACATAAAACTGTTACTCTTTCCGTTTGTTTACGATGTTGGATTTTGGAGGTTGGAGGAGAAAGAGAAATACCACACCATAGAGTATAAACTAATAATAAAATAATATTATTAGTCTATGTACCACACTGATGTGATGAGTCATAACTGGCCGTTCGATATGGCTTTTTCCGTCTCGCTCTTATAGGAAGAAAAGTATATAGTCGAATGATCCTTCCATTCCTCCCTGTTCTTCATTCAAAGAAGAGGATAGAGAAAGCTATGGCAGTTGGTAAACGGGAACCTTTGAGTATAGAATAACAGGAGGGAGCTTAAGACATGAACGGGAAGGTGCTCGCCGGAAGCAAATCAAACGCGACAATAGCTCGCATTCATAATATTCCGAGTAAAACCTTATACTTATAGAGTAGAAAATATCCTTTACAAAAATAATTTGGTTATTCATAAAGGTCTCCTTTTACTCTAAATAAAAAGGATATCCCTCATTGTTTGCAAGCATAAGCATAACCTTTTGAGCGCTCGTATTTTTCGAATTTTGTGCCGAAAATGGTCTCAATCGACTAGGTTCGACTCACTAATGACGAATCCGTCGGAAAATTCGAGTCTGTCCGTCCGTCCGGCCGTATACACGATTACTCTCGAACTGAACAACTTAGAAACTTGAAATTTTCAGGGTAGGTTCGAATGCCGCGGTTAAGTTCGTTATTGGGCAAAATTCGACAAGGGATTCCGTAAATATGGCCGTTCGAAATTTCGTTCTCCTGATTACTTTGAAACTGGAAAATGACGTGTTCAAGCTACATGCCAAATTTTGTCCAGATCGCATGAACGGAACCATAGAAACCTTAGAAAATTGTAACTTTGTAATGGGAAGGCCTAGGGACTTGAAATTTTCAGGATAGGTCTGGATCTCGAATGTCGCGTACACGTTAATCAAATTAGCAAAATTAGACTAGGGGTTCGAAATTTAGTTTTCTTAATAATTTCGAAACTACGGATTTGATCGTGACGAAATTTTGTGTATTAATGGAGAATGATTTATTCAAGCTACATTTTTTCCAGATCGCATAACCAGAACCATAGAAAATTATAACTTTAGAACGGAAAGGCCTAGGGACTTGAAATGTTCAAGGTAGGTTTTGATCGCGAATTTCGCGGTGATGTTGATCAATGATCAAAATTTGACCAGGGGCTACGTAAATATGGCCGTTCAAAATATTTTTTTCCTGATAATTTTGTCTAGATCGCATTACCAAGACCATAGATACCGTAAAAAATTCTAGCGAATTATTGAAAAAAGAAGCACTGACGTGAAGTCTGGAGTTTCGCCTTAGTATAAAAATTTTTTTTTTAAAACTGGAAAATGCGAATCTACCTACAAGGTGGATGAACGAGAGCTCAAAAGCTCCTGACTTCACGGCAGTGCTTTTCAAATTTTTATAATTTTTCTTATCTACAATCCAAACAGGTGAACTTTAGGTCGATATTGATAGGATCCTGATATTGAAGGGTATGATTTCATCATTTTTTTCATGCTATGAGGGAGTCTAAATGAGTTTATATGAACTGGTTCCACATCTTATGTTCAGATAATAATGTTTAACAGTATTAATGAAGGAAAGATCGTAGTTAACTATAAAGTTCAAGAATTTTTCCTTTTTTTCCCTGAATTTATTTGTGGGTTTTGATATTTATGTTATGTTCAAGTTTGATTTTCAGAATTTCTGTCTGTGTGGCAGATTCTTTTGTTTCGCAGAGAGATAAGTGGAATTATTCAGAAACATAAATTTCTGAATAATTTTTAATCGGTTGAAAAATTGGTGAAAAACAGAATCCATTTTCTGAATGAGCAATGCATTCGATAGTTGAGAATTGTTCAAAATTTATTTTGGGTAATAAAACATCACCATTTTCTTAAGAAACTGGTACATAACAAATTCCTATGCTACAAATTTTCATGGTTTCCATTTAGCGTGGTTATTTTCAAGGGAAAAGGGAATTTTGAAATCTTGATTTCCAGTGTATGAGTTTGATAATCATTTCTTGCTCCTAATTTTTGTGGGTCAGATATTGCTGTTGTCAATCGACTACATTTGAATGGAAAATTCTTAATTCTTATAAAATTGGGATTTCAGAATTATTATCTGTTTCGATTGAATTCCCTAAGTTAGGGACGCTAAAATGTTCTTTGTACGAAAATTTCTCCAAAGCATTGTATTGATAACAGAATTAGTTGCTCCTGAATCAATTGGAATTTAGAAATCGACCTCCGGCAGATAAATGTAAGGTCTTTCAACAATGGAATTACGCCCTTATCATAGAAATGTTTTGAATGGTAGCAAAATTTATTTGGATCCAATCTTCCATCCACGGAGATGTTAAATGGGTTTGTAAGTTTGTATCCATTATCCAAAGTATTGGGGATAAACTCTTGACTGCTGATCGTAGACGCCCACAACACAGGAGACCACTGCATGTTCCGGATGGATGGTAGCCATATTTGCCCAAAAGTTTTATTGAGAACATTGAACCTGATAGTCTGTTAAAATTTCGAAAATAAATCTTCTGAAGATCATTTGAAGTTGAATTAACTGTTCAAAGACAACACCATATTTTATATTCCTAAATTTTCGAAGAGATCCAGGTTACGGCACCACTGAAATGTTCTGCACATTTTGATACCATTTCGGTAACGTTTTTCTATATAGGCAACTTAAACCGAGATCGATTAAATCAGAACCACTCAGCAGATTGTACGGTTAGACATTCATGTTTTTAAGTACATATTTTCTAGTTTCTATAGAATACTATACTATATTTTCTATTATAGGGACAGATATTGTCGAATGTGTAATAGCGATTTCCCAAGGCTTATAAATCTCCAGATGGGATAACATGATCTGAAAGAAATCCATCCTGGAAATAAAATGTCCTTTTGTAGGTAAAGTATTGAAATTTTTTCTACTAATTATTCTCGGGGAGTATTGAAATTGTCACAAAATCTCTGTAAAACAACTGTCGGGTGAAAAAAATAGTGATTCATATTTTCCCAGTGTATTAAAAATTACCAAAGGAAATTGAGAGAATTGTGAGAATACATGTAAGTTAATAGTAAAAACATTCGGGATGGAGAACGATTAACGAATAGTTTATTTCACAATAATCAATATCGCTCGATTCACACGTGGTTCTGTTTAAACAGAACAACAATGGCACGCCTGACGCCTGTTACATTCGAGTTTCAGGCTAGAAACGAAGTAACAATGGCGGAATGACGCTAAGCTCTGGAGATGGACCAACGATTAGACAACTCTTGTTACTCTTTGTCATAGACCAAGCTCTACGCTCGACTTTGGCCTCAGCCTGTTATAATCAAAATGTCAATTTCTAGGGGTATCAAATTAAGAATTTTTTACATACATGTAAACTTATGTTGACAAAGCATAATGTATATATCCCATATTATGATTATATTCGGTGACGGTATGGGACGCAGCCTTCATCTTGATTAGCCAATAGTCCCGCTATCGACCGCTCATGCGCTACGATCATAGAACCGTAACCAAACAAAGAAGAAGAGAAGAAGAAGAAAATATGGCTGCCATATTGCATCTTTAGGTAGGGTATCTGGTTCCTGTATATCTAATCGTATTTCTAAAAGTTTAAAGTTAGTCAAAATATTCAATAGATAATAATAATTGAAGTATGGGGCTCCAATTCATAAATACCTGTAGAAGTGGTAAATATATGAACCCCACAGACCAAGCAAGTAGGCACCTCTACTTTGAAGTTAATAAAGATACTAATGCACTTTTTTTTTAAGGAAAAGAGGCACGAAAACAAGAGCGGAGGAAAAATAAAAAGCAGCGAAATATGGTTCGAGCTGCTGTAATAAAAGGAAAAGATCCACATCGAATTTTGGAACAATTAGAAGAAATGGATCAAATGGGTAAGTTTCATTTTTCATTCGTTTAACTCCTTATAACTTATTACTTTTTCATGTTTGCCAGTTCTATACGATTTTCTGCTTCAGGCTGTTCAGCCAGCAATGCATATAGAAGTTTTGCAACTTCTTCTAGATTTATATGAACCTCAAGATAATTCTTCATGAATTCTCGCTATAATCCGACATTTTTTCCATAACTCTTATTTCTATTTTGTAGAATACAATGTGAACCAGCCATCTCCGTTGAATGACAACGTCTTGAAAGACAAACGGAAAAAACTATGTGAAACTTTGGGCAGAGTATTGTCTATGTACGAAGGTGATTCTGAAAAATGGTCTGAACTCAAGAGAAAACAAACGGACTACGAGCACAAAAGAACTCAATTAGTTTTATTCTATGAGTCAGTAAAGAGGGCGCAACAAGTACGAGTTGATGAAATTCCATTGCCTGGTCTTCCCCAGCAGCAAGTGAGTATTCTGTTCTGCTATTAATATCTTGACCAAATGTTTAAGGGTATTCAATGTTTCAGTTGTACTATATTCTGAAGTTGAGTATCATTTGATTATTTATATCGATGAAATTTAGCAGTATTGCAACTGAAATTTTCAAATGTATAAAAAACAAAAAAATTACCCACACCGAAATTAATTAAAGCACTCAATATTTTACAGGGCTACCTTATAAGAAATCCACCAGGTCCACCTCCGATAGTTAAAGTTATGTCTGATGGCCATTACATTGGTAGAGCTGAGACTGGCAATAAAAAACAAGCAGTTACTATATCTGCAGAACCAAAGATCAGGAATTTGAGTGCTGATGTTACAAGGTTTGTTCCTTCAGCATTGACAGTTAAGAGGGAACATAAGGAAAATAAGCCAAATGCAAGAGAAGTGTACGAATGGAAACGAGAGGAAACACATTTTCATCAACAGACAATGGAAAAGCAGCACGAAGAGGATGATGCTTACAAAACATTCATGCAAGAAATGCAGGAACTCAACTAGTAAATAAATGTATATAATGTAAATAATTTGTTATTAATGTACATAATATATCACATAGCCCTTTGCTATTGTACAGTGACAACTTATATATAAATGTATCCTGAGGTTCTATAATTATAATCTTAGAAATATAACATTACTTACTACTATTTGACCCCAATATTTGAATCTATCTGTCCAATAGTTTTATTGAAAACGTTGAACCTGATATTTTGTTACAATTTTGCAAATTACTCTTCTGTTAGATCATTCCAAGCCAGATAAACAGTGCGAAGACATCCTAGAAATTCATATTCGAAGAGATCCTGGCCGCGGCACCAAATTTTCTTCGCATTTAGGCGACTCAAATCGACTGGCTGAGACCAGGGGCGGTCCTAGGCTGAATTTCTGGGGGGGGTAATTGAATGAACAATTCAACAATTTTTTTCCGGGAGAGTGCCCCCCCCCCCTCCGACGGGAATATTTTGACGGTGTTATTCTTTATACTAATATTTTGCTGTTCTTTTTATTGTTGTTATTTTATGAGGGCTTGTTCTACTTATACGAGGCCTATTTCATTTCGTCATGGTCGTTTTATTGATAATTTCAAAAATATTGATTCGATCGTGACGAAGTTTTGTATTCCAATGGAGAATGATATATTCGAGCTACAATTTTCCAGATCGCAGAACTATAGAAACCATAGAAAATTATAACTTTCGAACTGAAAGGCCTAGGGACTTGAAATTTTCAGGATAAGTTTGGATCTCGAATTTCACGGTCACGTTTATCAATGAGCTGAATTAGACTAGGGGTTCCGTAAATTTGTTCGTTTGACATTTAGTTTTCTTGATAATTTCAAAACTACGGATTCGATTGTGACGAAATTTTGTATTTTAATGGACAATGATATATTTGAGCTACATTTTGTCCAGATCGCATTACCGGAACCATAGAAAATTATAACTTTCGAACGGAAAGGCCTAGGGACTTGAAATTCTCAGCTTTGGATCGCCAATGTCGGGGTCATGTTTATCGATGAGCAAAATTAAACTAGGGGTTCCGTATATATGGCCATTCAGAAAATTTGTTTTATGATACTGAATGGATTGGAATGAAATTTTGCACATAGACAATAATGTACTCAAACTACGTGCGAAATTTGTCCAGATCGCATTGCCAAAACCATAGATACCGTATAAAATTCTAGCGCATAATCGAAAAAAAAATTGGAAACCTAAAGCACTGACGTGAAGTCTGAAGTTCTGCTCAGTTTTAAATCTTTCTGACAGCTGTTAAACAAATTTTCAATCGGTTTCTAAAACTTGAAAATGCGATTCTACCCAAAAGGTGCATGTACGAGCGCTCAAAAGCTCCTGCCTTCACGGCAGTGCTTTTCGTAATTTTTGTATACATTTTTTTACTAACTTTCCAATTCTAATTGCCACGTTCTCGCGAATCCAACACCTCCTTAATCAGGAAATCGTTCGGCAAACAAATGTTCTCTTCTTCAGGCTGAACAACATAAGGGCGAAGATATGGAGGATTAATTACCCCCCTAAGACTTCCAAAATATAAAGTTTCAGAATTATCACCAAGGCTTGATGTATACCTGACGAGATTTTCTCATCGATTACCCCCCCAAAAAAAAAATCTACGCCCTTGCCACAATAAATTGTATGCAATATGATCTTCAAAAATAAAATGTACGACAAAGTTAAACTTCAGAATTTTTCATTTATTTTACTGATTTTTCTGTTTAAATTTTTTTTCTGTAAATAATATTTCATTATTATATTATTTTCTTGTTGGTCTTCTTTTCCTAAATAAAATTTTCCAGTGCTCTGGGGGGGTAATTACACCCGTTACCCCCCCCCCCCGTAGGACCGCCCTTGGCTGAGACTTTTGCAGATTGTACGGTTAGACAATCATGTCTGATTCCATTGATTTATCAGCAGTTCACCTTTCGATTTAGATACTTTGCTCACAAGTTTATCAAGGAAGAATAATCTCTGGATAATGACTGATTCTGTCAGATGAGATTCAAAGAGAAATATGGAAAGTAACACTAAGATTTCAGTAACCAAATATGCAGTACCACTTACCTTCAATAACACAATTCATAATGCTCGAATCCAACGGTACATGGCACAAAAAAGTCATAATATAAAAAAAAACTTATAACACTTTCAATCTGGACACACACTCAACGAATGAAATATTAATTTTTTGCTTTTCTCATCACAATCAAGAAGAAGAGGAAGGAAATATTTATGTAGAATGATTCTACATAAATATTTCCATATTCCTCTTCTTAATTGTGATGGGTAGAATAGCATTGGATTCCCCAATTCTCCCCGTTCTTGGAATCTGATTTTGGAAATGAAAATCATTTTTGAAATATCAAAGCTGTCGCCAAAGAATATAAACAAACCGATCATTATGAAGTATAATCATCAAAGAAGCCGCCCTTCAAAGCAAGCCAGATGGGACATAGCGTGAACAACTCGTAAAAGGGCCGTGCAGGGAATCGCATGCAGACATTTCCGACTGTGATATATTTATGGTCAGGGTGCGGCACCTTTGAAACTTTTTTATAATAATTGGACCATATTTCTCTAATTTTTGACCTTATTGCATTTCCATTCCGTACTTCGATATTGATGGGCGTATGATTTTATCATCGAGTAACTTTTGTATTTGAAGATATGAATTTGAATAATTTTTTTCATGCTATGAGGGAGTCTAATTGACTTTTGATATGAACGGGTAACGGGTTCCACAGAATTTATCTGTGGAGTTTAAGTATTTATGACTATAATTTCAGAATTTCTGTCTACGAGGCAAATATTTCAGTTTCGCAGAGAGATAACTGGAATTCTGTCAGAAATATTGATTTTTCCTTCATTTTTGAAATTCAGTTTTCTTGATAATTTCGAAACTACGGATTCGATCGGGACGAAATTTTGTATTTAAATGGATAATGATATATTCAAGCTACATTTTTTCCAGATCGCATAATCGGAACCATTTTCAACTCCAACAATTTATTGAATAAAAAATCCTTATATTTCTGTAACAGCTGATTCGGCATAATTGACAAAGAGCTACTGTCATTTTTTGACAGCGGTCAAACACTTCTTCAATTGGTTCCTTGGTTCCTAAAACTGTAAAATGCGAATATACCTACAAGGTGTTTGAACGAGCGCTCAAAAGCTCCTGACTTCATGGCAATCCTTTTCAAATATTTATTAATACGGCCCATTGTCACTAATGTCACTGCACTGGAGGAGGTCCGGAGCAGCCAGATAGCCAAATCGAAAGCTACAATTGTGGAAGTAAAACAAAGCTAATATCTTTAGGGAAAAATCACGAACCGCGAGATGGCGCTGAGAATTACAAAATGTCGGGCCGAGTGATGATCAAAATATTCTGTCATTTCTGTTCTTCATAAGAAGCGAATCAGTATTTTTATAAGATTTCGGAATTAATGATAATGTCTGTGAAAGTGGAGATTACCATTTCGGACATTATTGAGTATGTGATAGCAAATGACCACTATGTAATAAAAAATTATTGAACTTACGATAAGAAAAATCATCTTTCAGGAAGTGCTTCGTGCAAAGTAACATATGCTTTGAGATACGTTTCCCCCTTCAAGATTGTCTGCTATTTTTTAACTGCCTTGGGATTCAACGGGAATTTATGCAAAGAAATTTCAGAAGAACTATGTGATGAGCATTGAGGAACAGATGCACATTTTTCGTGATCTTATTCCCACATTACCTCTTAAAATCCCCTGCATTTTCAGATCGTATACAGTTTATTTGAAACAATTGTCCATAAATTAGCACCTAAATATATCACTTTCGATACATAAATGACTCAAAATCATACAAATATTTCACACTTTTTCCATATAAACACACACACGTTAGTTTGTTGTTCATCACTCCGGTAGCTCAAACGATTGAAAGTAGATGTCGCCCACTCCGTGATTTTTTCCCTTTTATCTATGATTGGAAGTTGACAGAAACAGAATTGAGTATTGACATTGAGCATTGAGTTGTAATTAGTAATTTATAATTGTGACTTTTGAAATGTCAGGATAAAACAGAATCCATATGTTTGGCATTCATAATTTATATTATAAATAATTACTTTATTGAAATGGCTTCGAAAGTAACATTCAAAATAACTTTGACCTCTGATCCTAAATTGCCGTTCAAAGTTTTGAGTGTTCCAGAAAACACTCCATTCACAGCTGTGCTTAAATTCGCTGCTGAAGAATTCAAAGTACCTCCAGCAACTTCCGCAATTATTACTGACGATGGTGTAGGAATTAATCCACAACAAACAGCTGGTAAACAATATATAAATATATATCGGTATATTTCTTTCAATCTTGAATAGTTGTGGCCCATACCTGATGAAAATCCATAATTATTAGTAGATATTTACAAATACATTACACTACGTACAAGACTTTCGCCAACTAAGGGTTTATTGACCACGACATATGTTTTGCTATTCAGTATTATCATCAACATAAAATGGCAATTTTAATAGCACAATACATAGGTTAGTGCACATACCTCTTTCGAATGAAAGTCTCAAAGTTAACAAAGAAAGAATATCACCAAATTTACCAAGTGACCAGATTGAGTTGCACAATTTGCCTTCATAGTATTTGTTTTACCATTATGACATTTTAATGAGCAGTTAATATTTTGGTCGTATGAAGTACTCCCCAAAAATCATTGTAAAGTTGATCCCTTTTTTCTGGAATGTTAACCCAAAACCCCTTTCCCAGTAAGCATATATACAACAAAATATTGCAGTCAATGAATGGACTGGTGGAAATCCAAATTCAGAAGTGAACAGAATGAAACATGCCATCATCGATTGACATTCATTGATATGATTATGTTGGCCTACCCTTTATAGGCGTGAAACTTTTTATTCTAGAATATTTTAGTTTGACCTCACCCACCTGATGATGCTATAGTGTAGGGAAATACGTGTCGAGGTTTAGTAAACTCCTAGTGAAAATCTTGTAGTGTAATGTATGAGGGAATGCTCAATATATTTTTTTTGTCAGTCTGGAAATTAAATAACATAATTTTAAGGTCATCAAATATCTGAATACTTTCACTTTTTGCTGATATAAAAATATTTCTCAATTATTTTCATCTTTCAATGCTTCAATAAGTATTGAAGCATTTCATTCCATTAGGATTTCAGACATTTATATGTTTACAGTTTTTATACTTCACTGGTTGTTTTACGATTTTATGAACACTTTTTCATTGATATTCAAAATTAACAAACCTTCCATAAACGATCATTTCAATGCTTTTCAATTCATTTTATTTCAGGTAATATATTTCTCAAGCATGGTTCCGAGTTACGGTTGATACCCAGAGATAGAGTAGGATATATTGAGTTAACAAATTAAGTGAATAAGTATCTATTGGTATTGTTGATTGTAATATTCAATATACTTTTATATATTTTCATCAATATTTTATTTTGTTCATATATTTTATTATAAAGTTGACAAATAAATTAACTAATGTCTGGTATTATTTGCTAAAGAGCTCGTTTTTTCAAAAGTACTCTTCATTTTTCCATGGATCTCTGCTATCAGGTCATCTATGGTTTCTGAAGATTTACCTTCCGTGTAAACAGGAGGTAATATAGTTATCACCACTCTACCTGAAATAAGCTTGACATGAAATTTCATTTTGAAAATAAATGTGCTTTCCACATTTCAAAAATTGCTACTTCACCTGTATGGAAATATTTAGTTTCATGATCCAAAAAATCGTAGTAACTAAATACAATAGGTAGAATGGGTATTTGACCAGACAAAGCCAAGTGAAAACCACCTTTTTTGAATTTGTGAATTTTTCCATCACTGTTCCTTGTGCCTTCAGGAAATATCCATAATTTCACCTGAAATTTTTGAATTTAACTCCTCACCAAATTTTTCTACAATTTTAAGGCATGGTGGTATATATAAAATGGAACACTCATCAAATATTATATAACAGACTGGCATTATGGTTTAATTTGTGAACAACATTAGGTATATAAGTGTATTTTTTGAACTGTGCGAAAAATCAGTATATTTTAACATCACTTATTGTATTTTAAACCATATTTCGGTTTAAATAGAAGAACTGGCACTAGAAACGGTAGAAACCAATCAGATCTACAGAGTACTAACAAAAAATCATAAAAGCACTGCCGTGAAGTCGTGACAGCTATCCAAAAAAATTCTCAAACTAAGGTGAAACTCCAGACTTCTCGTCAGTGCTTTAGCTGATCAATTTTTTCTCGATAATTCGCTAAAATTTTCTACGGTATCTATAATAATTATAATATTTATTTACGAAGTTAATTATGGTATTGGTGATGCGATCTGGACAAAATTTGGCACGTAGTTTGAATACATCATTCTTCAGTTATGTGCGAAATTCCATTCCAATCCAATCAATAGTTTATAAATTAACCCTTAACTACTAATGTATCAAATATGTATAACGTTGTCACTAAATATACGTCTCACAGACGCTATTAATATATATATATATATCTAATATATAAAATTCTCGTGTCCACAGTGTTCGTTGCCATACTCCTCCGAAACGGCTTAACCGATTTTGATGAAATTTTTTGTGCTTATCCGGTATCTATCAGAATCGGCCAACATCTATTTTTCATCCCCCTAAATGTTAGGGGTAGTCCACCCCCAAATTTTTTTTTTTTATTTTTTGGACAAAATTTCTAATTTCTATTTTTTTATGATACAACATACAAAAATACATACAATCCCCAATTTTTACCCTTCTACGATCAACCCTTATTTTTTAATAGCCAGAACAACGAGAGGCCGAAGGCCTCGAGCAACTTTGAAATTGCGAAAAATGGGAGAGACCGGGGGCGCGAAGCGCCCCCTGCGTTTTCGAGAGGGAGAAACAGGCTTTTCTAAGGTAAGAGAGGCCGAAGGCCTCGAGCAATTTTGAAATTGCGAAAAAAGGGAGAGATATGGCAAAACAACGTTTGCCGGGTCATCTAGTATATAATTACGTTTTTGGAGTGAAAGCCGATCTTTTAAAAATAAAAAGATTTATTTACAACGGAAGATTATCCTATTCTAACAATAAGCTAGGAAGAAATGCACTCAATTAATTAAGGAGACATTCGTCTAGAGACGTATTTATAACATTCCTTATCTCAAGTCAATTACGACAATCAGTATCGAACAATGGGACAAATATACACCCACACACGTGGCGTGTTCAAAATGATGTGTCATCAAAATGTAACAAGGTAATATAATTATTCGAATAAGAATAGATAAGGAGTTCATCTGCAATATACAGGGTTGGCATTATGTAATTCCTCCCCACCTTGAATAAAGGTATCACCTGTAGTAGGTGTAGCTTTACAAAAAATATCTTTTCTTAAATATTTCAAAATAGAATAAGTAATTATCAATAAAATGATTATTATAAAAACAAATAATAGGGTAAATCTTGAAGGCTGGAGATTCCATTGGTCCAGGTCTTCTATCTTGATATCCGGGATGTCTTCATTTTTCCGGGATTCTTCATTTGTGGAATTTGGGTTGGATAAAATTATCTTGGGTAAAATCACGTATTTTTCTTCATTAAACGTAGTAGTTGGGACAATTTCTTTTCTCGTGTTGCTCACAGCACATTTGGTTCGTAGAATTGTCATAGGAGGCACAAAATAATGTCTTGTTTGCTGAAGACATTTTTCTAAAACATTTTTGTTTTCGATGGATAGGATATTTCCATCTTCTAATAATTTTAAATCTGGTGAAAGTACCGTTGTCGTTCTTGGACAGTTTTCGGTGTGGTTTTTCAAAATATTTTGAAGGCATGCTGGTGATTCAGCTAAGGTGTCTTGATCGCATAGATAATCATCCTCCACTGGATGGCAAAATTTCGTTGACCATTTCAGGGTTTCTTCTTGTGAGAGTACATAGGGATCGGTATATGGAAGGGATAAATTGTTTTGTGGTAGATAGTAAAACTTGTATAAATCATAACTTTCTTCGTATACCGTTGGGATTGATATTAAAAATAGTAATGCTTTCTTTTTGAAAATTACTTTCGTATGACATATCTGATAATAATCTTTCAGATGATGTAAAGGTATTATCGTCACATTTTTTATGAATTCAAGGAATTTTGAATAAGGTAAAATTGATTCATGTAAAAGATGTAATCTTGCAAAACTCACTGCAGTTGCAATTTCATCTAGAATATTCTTGATATCTTTGAGTTCAAATGTCAGGAGATGCATGTATTGAATTTCTTGTATTGCTGGTATAACTTGAAGCAATTTAAGGTTTTCTGACATTTTCTGAAATTTTTCAATATACTTATTTTTAAGGTCATTTACGACTGTTGCGATCTGTTTTTGATTTTTTATCAAAACTCTTTCATTTTTTTGAATACTATCAAAATAGTTTTTATATAATTCTTCGTCATCGGAATCTAACGTTCCGAATAAAATCTTTGAAATCTTTCCTCCTAAGTTAATGAGTCCTCTTTTAACTCTAATTTTCTCATTCAACAATTCTTCCATGGTATTGATATTAATTTCATTAGTATGCTGTAGATACTTAAAATTGGCTGTTTGTGCAAAATTAGATTTTGACTTTTCTAGTTTAATTATTTCTTTCTGATAATTAAGAATCAATTCTTCGATTTTATTTAAATCTACGTGATATATCAATTGAAGATTTTTATGTGTGACATACGCTTTTCCTAATGCGATTGGTAATATGTTGCTTTCAATTGGAATGATATCCATACATGATACGATAATTATTTCGAATAATATCGCGAGGATGACGTATAGATCCATTATCTGCAACAAAATTTTGAACTAGTTTTTTCTTTGCTTAAGAATTTTCTTATGATAAATGTGTTTATTTTTATTATCCTGAATGCGTAAATTATCAATTTCACGAGCATTAACCTTTTTGAATGCTGGGTCCAATTTTCTCGTTATTGGATTTTTAATATAAGTAGGATTTTTATTTAAGGGGTGACTTTCTTTTGCTGATCGCTTTTCATTCGTTTTTTCCAAACGCGCAATATTTTTCTCTTTATTCTTTTCTAATTTATTTGCAATCTCATTAAGATTGTCTATGTAATTTTCCACGTAATCTTGAACTTGTTCGTTATGTGTACGTTCAACTGGTAAAGAGTAATTTAAATCTGCTTTAATAATTTGCATAGGTGTCATTTCTAGACTTGAATGATTCGAATTATTATAACTTAATAAAGCTTGGGAAAGTCTGCTTGGAAAAGTTGAATTCCTACTTTCAATTGTTCGCAATTGTTCTATCAGTGTAGAATGAAATCTTTCTACTAATGCATTCGAATTGGGATTATAATTTGTAATATAATGAATTTCAATTTTATGGATTTTACAAAAATCCTGGACTACGCCATTTTTAAATTCTAATCCATTGTCACACGTTATTTTATTAGGAATGCCGTGATGGCTAAAATACATCAATAATTTATCTACAATTTCAATTCCTGTCTTTTGTAGAAGTGGGTAACATTGACCTAATCTTGAAAAAGAATCTATTATACTCAGACAATACGTTTGATTGAATCTTATTGTATCACAATAAATGTGAGTGAAAGGTTTCGATCCAATTGGGTTTGGTCTAAATTGTAACTCAATGGGAGTTCGTTCATATTTGCTTTTTTGACATATTTCACAAGAATTTATAAAGCTTTGAACATCTTTGTTCATGTTCGGCCAATAATATTTTCGTTTTAAACTAATTATATTTTCTCGTAAACCACGATGAATAGACTTTGTCTCGTGATACTGTTGAATTCGAAGAAGTTGTTCTTCCTTATCTTCAACATCTTCTACGTATGTTCTAGAAATTTTCAAATTTAACGTTTTATAATCAAATTTATTTTGTAAAATATTTATTAGAGGTTTCTCTAATTCGGGCGAAGCAAAATATAAAGTATACGACTTTCTTGGTTGAATATACTCTTTGACAAATTTGAATAAGTCAGTATCTATTGAGTTTATCATGACTCGAAATCTGAGTTTTTCTCCGAAAGGTTTAGTTTTCGTAACACTATAATTCGGGGATGATTTTAATATTATCTGCAAAGGGGCTGCATTTAAACTTCTTTCTGTATAGGGAAGTTCTAAAATAGGATTCTCAATGTTACTATGGACAGTAATATCGTCTGTCTCTAAATCAATAAAATCTTCGTTTTCATTATTATCATTATCATTATTATCATTATCATTATTATCATCGTCTGGATCCAATAGGGCCAAACATTCATCTAATTCTTCCGTAGTGATTTGATTTGCAATCGATAACAAATCATCTTCGATTCCGTTTATTTCAATATTTTCGTAATAATCTATTTCTGTGGCATTTGCCATTGAATCATAATCGATTCTGTTCGTTTCTTCGAACGTATTGATCTCTATCATTGGATCATTTTCAATTTCATCAGTATCTCCTCCGATATTCCGATTCGGTAAGGAATATACAATTATCTTTATATTAGATTCCGCAAAAATATATTTTATCATATTTGAAATAATATGCCAGTCTAATTTATCTAGACCGCATGCAATTCTTGGTATAGCCAAGTATTTGTCATTATTATATTGACACAATTCTCTGAGATATAATATTGATTGAAAAACGGTTTCATATTTCGGTTTATGAAAATACGAATCTTTCGTGATTAAATAATAAATGTTTCGATCATTTATTTGGATCATTGCTACTTCGCCTAGTAGCTTATTTTGAGATTTTAAATTATCTATTTGACCAAATTTATTTTTAAATTCGAGGGCTACACCTCGGTCCATGCGAAAGTCACGGGAAACGCAATGTGCTAACGCATAATTCTTTGGGGCTTTAAATAAATCACCTGTTTTTTCAATTATCTTAGGGGAATCTTTAATATTTTTCAATTCATAATTTTTTAGAAAATCTTTATAAGTCAATTTATTATCTGACTCTATTATAATTCGACTGAGAGCATCAGCATTATTAGTTGAACCTTTTTTATAACGAATTTCATAATCAAATTCTTCTAGTTTTATTCGCCAGCGCATAAGGCGGGAATTCGGTTCTTTTAATGAAAATAACCATATTAAGGGTTTGTGATCCGTATAAATAGTAAATCTCTTCCCATAGAGATAGGGGCGGAAATTTTTGCACGACCAGATCACGGCCAGTAACTCCTTCTCTATTGTGGAATAACGAGTCTCAGCTGGGTTAAGGGTTCTACTTGCAAATGCTATAGGAAGGTCGTTCGGAACTTCACCTTGAGATAAAACAGAGCCTATCGCGAAACCTGACGCGTCAGTTGTGAGAACGAATGGCTTATCGAAATCGGGGTATCTCAATACAGGGTGATTCAATAAATTTCTTTTACATATTTCGAACGCTTCGATATATTTCGGATCATCAATATTAATTTTGGAATCTTTCTTCAAACATGAAGTTAATGGTTTCGTTATCTTTGCGAAATTAGGGATAAACTTTCTATAATATCCTACGAGTCCAAGAAATGATTTTATTTCTTTAGGAGTTTTAGGAATTGGGAATTTGCTGACTGCTCTTAATTTGTTCGGATTCGGTTTGATTCCTTCAGGGGTAATAATATGTCCTAAGAATTCAATTTCAGTTTTGAAAAAGTGACATTTATCTAATTGAATTTTCAAATTATCTGCTTTAAATGATTCTAGAATATTATGGATATCTGCTAAGTGTTGTTCGATCGTATCGGAAAATACAACTATATCATCCATGTAAACGTAACAGATCTTTCCTATGTGATCTTTCAAAACATTATTCATTAATCTTTGGAAAGTTGCCGGAGCATTTTTAAGTCCAAATGGCATTCTCAAAAATTCATAATGACCATTTTCTACAGTAAAAGCTGTCTTTTCAATTGATTCTTCATCTAATTCGATTTGATGAAATCCGGATGCTAAGTCAAGGGTAGTAAAATATTTTTTATTTCCTAATTTATCTAGGATACTTTCAATCTGAGGAAGGGGATACCTATCATCAATAGTTTTATCATTTAATTTACGATAGTCAATCGCTATACGCCATTTCTTTTTTCCGGATAAATCCTCTTTTTTAGGAACAATTACAACTGGAAATGACCATGGAGATATACTCGGTCTGATAATTTTTTTATCTAACATGTCTTTAATTTGAGTCTGAACTTCTTCTCTATGAACTTCAGGGTATCTATAAATTTTACAATGAACAGGAACTTCGTCACTTGTTCGAATTTTATGTTTTATTTTGCTTGAAAAATTAAGGGCTTGACCCGGTAACTGTAAAACATCTTCATTAGTTTGAAGGATTTTCATTAGTTGGGTACTAATTTCTGGTTCTAAATGACTAAGGTCAATTGGAATATTTTGGGGTTTCTGACATACTTGTTGATAATAAAAGGGGATTTGAGAATATTCGTTAGTTAATAATTGATTTTTAAAATCTAAATTAAGTCCATATTTATTCAAAAAATCTGCTCCTATAAGACCATCATAATTCTTATGGAACTTGTATACGACAAAGGGATGAAAATCATCAATTTGAAATTCAGGGAATAAAGGTATTAAAACTTTTCCATTTGCAGTTTGCTTTTTGAAACATGCAGTTAGTGTCGTAGATTCATTAAAAATATTTTTAGGAAAATTATTATACGCGAATTTTGGATCAATAAGACACACTGAACATCCACTATCAATTAAAAGTTTACATTTAGGATTTTGGAATTGGATATAGGGGAGTTGGTTCGTGTTATCTAATGTATTATTTAAGTCAATGAGTCGTTCATGGCACGATCTCGAAAATTTTCATTTAAATATTTACTGGAATTATTACGTTCTGGATATGAACGTTCGTTAAAATCACGTTTTTTGAAATTAGTATCTCTCGAAGTAGACGCTATATTGGTTAATTCTTCAATCATTATATTTGGATTGGGTTGATTATTAAAATATTGTCTCTGAGGACTTTGTTGATATTGAGTAGAATAATTTGATCTCTTTTGGGGATAATTCCTCGTCTGAATCGACATTTTTTCAGGGGGAGATTGTATTCTTTGATTAGGATGAGGTTTGAAAACATTCTCGTTTTTACGTTCATTATTACCGAAGACTTGACGATTTGTCGGGAAATAAGTTTTCACTTGTTTTTGTTGGAAATTAATCGGTTGAGATGGGAATCTCGGTTGGGGATTATTTGGATAAAAATTTCTTTGATTATTTTGACTAGATTGGGGAAAATTTGATTGATTATTATGAGGAAAACTTCTATAATTATTAGTTGAGAAGTTTGCTCGATTATTATTTGGGAAATTATTTTTATTATTTTGAGGGACATTCCTTTGATTTTGTTGAGGAAAATTCCTCTGATTATTTTGATTTTTATAATGCATATAGGGTTGTTGATAAAAGTAGTAATCTTGACGAATAAAATTTACTATATCGTCATAGTTCATAATTCCATGACCTCTAAGGGCTGTTCTTAATTCGGGGTTAATATTATAGAGCAGAACTCTAGTTGCTACTCGTGACGCAATATTCTTTTCTTGATCCTTTTCAAGAATCGGTAAATTCGATAATTCGACTTGCGAATCGTATTTATTCTTTAAATCTACTATTCTTTCTAGAAAATCTAAATCGTTTTCATTACGAATTCTTTGGGCATTTTGGAGATCCCAAAACAAAACTGTGAGGCTTATTTTTTCCTCAAATCTTAACTTTAAAAATTCCTTCAAGTTAAACCAGTTATCTGTAATTCTCTCATTAGAACTTACTATTTCACTGGCATTTCCTACCAATTTACTCTTTATTATATCGATAATTGCTTCATTTAATAACGCGTCGGCAGATTGGAACCTATTATAAAATCTTTCGCAATGATTCAAAAATCGTGCGAGATTTGCAGGATTACCATCAAATGGTACAATTGACTTTGAAAATAAATCAATTAATTTAAGTCTATCAAACATATTTGGTTCTGGTGCGACCGCCATTTTATTCGTATTCGTATTCTTCCGGCCTTTAAAATGCTTTACGGAAGTAATCTTGAAAAATTATATTGTACTTAGAAAATAATTGTATTCGGTTTTTTTATTTTATAAGAAACCTAGGAAAAACTCTGGTAATCGGTTTTTTGTATTAAGAAACCTAGGAAAAACTCTGGTAATCGGTTTTTTATAAGAAACCTAGAGAAAACTCACACAAGTTTTACGCTCAAAACCGTGGGAAAAGATTGAAGACTTTGGACCAGGGTCAGTGACTGGGAATTAAAAAAGTGTTTCTAGATAGGATTCTCACCACGTTGTTTTTCTGGAGTCGTTGTAGACGCTACCCAAACAATCAGGCTCCAAACGGCTTTTCTCCTCGTTGTTGCTGGATTTTGCACCTTAACAGTTGAAACTGAAAGTTTTTGGAAGTTCTTAGCGCGGCGATAACTACGATTTCACGCTCGAAGTTTCGAAACACAGTTCTTCACGAAAACCGGCACAATCCCATCCTCGTCGCCAATTACGTTTTTGGAGTGAAAGCCGATCTTTTAAAAATAAAAAGATTTATTTACAACGGAAGATTATCCTATTCTAACAATAAGCTAGGAAGAAATGCACTCAATTAATTAAGGAGACATTCGTCTAGAGACGTATTTATAACATTCCTTATCTCAAGTCAATTACGACAATCAGTATCGAACAATGGGACAAATATACACCCACACACGTGGCGTGTTCAAAATGATGTGTCATCAAAATGTAACAAGGTAATATAATTATTCGAATAAGAATAGATAAGGAGTTCATCTGCAATATACAGGGTTGGCATTATGTAATTATATATATATAAATAGTCATATTACTATAAGATTCTATAGTTTTCACTTTGTGAACTGTTTATATGTTCTCTTTATTATTCCAGAAATGAAAATTATGCTCAGAAATGAAATAAAAGTTCAATATTCAGTGAAAACCACAAATTTCCAAAAGAGTTCCAAATATCCAGCATTTTGACATCAATCTTTCAAACAACTGAAATTAAATTGAAGTACTCCTAAAATATGTGAATTCTTTATTACTTTCGTTAAAATAAGAGTTGAAGAGAGCAAATTATTTTTTTTTCTAATGTTTCCACTCAGTTTCAGGTATATTTTCAGCTCTTTATATTACTTTTTATTGTTTTGTTAATGCTAACTGTACGTCTACGAGACGGCGATCGATCTTTCACTAAACGTGAAAGGGCAAGGGCATAAGTTGAAATGGAGAGGTCATCTGACGGATTGGATGAGGTCGTGCCGTCTCTGAGACGTATGATTAGTGGTTAAGGGTTAAATATTTTGAACGGCCATATTCACGGAACCCCTAGCGTAATTTTGCTTGTTGATGAACGTGACCGCGACATTCGCGATTCAAACCGACCCTGAAAATTTCAAGTCCCTAGGCCTTTCCTTTCGAAACTTAAAATTTTCTATGGTTTCTATGGTTCTGATCATGCGATCTGGAAAAAATGTAGCTTTAATATATTATTATTCGCCATTAAAATACAAAATTTTTCCTCGATCGAATCATTAGTTTCAAAATGATCGAGAAAAACTAAATTTCAAACAACCGTATTTACGGAACCCCTAGTATAATTCTGCTCATTGATAAACGTGAACGCGACATTTCAGATTCACACCTATCCTGAACATTAGGCCTTTCCGTTCGTAAGTTATGATTTTCTATGGTTCTGGTCATGTAGCTTGAATATATCATTCTCCATTAGTATACAAAATTTCGTCACGATCGAATCTGTAGTTTTGAAATTATCAAGAAAACTAAATTTCAAATGACCATATTTACGGAACCCCTAGTATAATTTCGCTCATAAATGAACATGATCACGACATTCGACATCCACACCTATCCTGAAACTTTCAAGTCCCTAGGCGTTTCCGTTCAAAAGTTACAATTTTCTATGGTTTCTATGATTCTGGTCATGCGATCTGGACAAAATTTCACATGAAGCTTGAACACCTCATTCTCCATGCGACTGCAAAATTTCATCTCGATCGAATCTGTAGTTTCAAAGTAATAAGGAGTACAAAATTTTGAACGGCCATATTTACGGAACCCCTGGTGGAATTCTGCCCATTAACGAACTTAACCGAGGCATTTAAAAACTGAACCCACACTGAAAATTTCAAGTCTTTTTCGGCTCAAAATTCGAAAAATGCAGACATCGTGACGAAATGATATAGCCCCATGTAAGTAGTACGAGCGCTCAAAAAGGGCATGAAAATACCATACACTTGTCTTATTTACAAAAGAAAAGGCAATCGAATAACCTTCAAAACAAAGTGTCCCTCAAACCCCCTTCTCATTTAAGATTTTAGGGGTTGCTGTCATCAAGCACACAGGGTTGATACAAATTGATCGCAACCAACCGTATAAAATGTAGCCCTACAAACCAAAGTTTCCCTTTTATTTTTGAGCGCTCGTACTACTTACACGAGGGCTATATCATTTCGTCACGATGTCTGTATTTTTCGAATTTTGACCCGAAAATGGTCTCAAACGACTATGTTCGACTCACTGATGACGAATCCGTCAGAAAATTCGAGTCTGTCCGTCCGGCCTTAAGCCCGATAACTCTCGAACGGAACAACCTAGAGAATTGAAATTTTCAGTGTGGGTTCAGTTCCCGAATGCCTCGGTTAAGTTCGTTAATGGGCCAAATTCCATCAGGGGTTCCGTAAATATAGCCGTTCAAAGTTTTGTTTCCCTGATTACTTGAAAACTACAGATTTGACGAGATGAAATTTTGCACTTAAATGGAGAACGAGGTGCTCAAGCTAAATGTGAAATTTTTTCCAGATCGCATAACCAGAACCATAGAAACTATAGAAAATTGTAACTTTTGAACGAAATTTTCAGGATAGGTGAAATGACATCTGAAATGTCGTGATCACGTTTATCTATGAGCAAAATTAGACTATATAGGGGTTCCGTGAATACGGTCGTTTGAAATTTTGTTTTCTCGATAATTTCGAAACAACGGATTCGATTGGGATAAAATTTTGTATTTTAATCGAGAATGATATATTAAAGCAACATTTTGTTCAGATCGCATGACCAGAACCATATAAAATTATAACTTCCGAAGGGAAAGGCCTAGGAACTTGAAATTTTCAGGGTGGGTTTGGATCGCGAATGTTGTGGTCACGTTCATCAATGAGCAGAATTAGACTTTGGGTTGCGTAAATATGGTATTCAGAATAATTTTTTCCTGATAGTTTCGAAACTACTGATTGGATTGGAATGAAATTTTGCACCTAGCTGGGAAATAATGTATTCAAACTACGTGTCCAGATCGCATCACCAAGACCATAGATACCGTACAAAATTCTAGCGAATTATCAAAAAATATTGGTCAGCTGAAGCACTGACAGAGTCTGGAGTTTCGTATAAGTTTGAGAATTTTTTTGACAGCTGTCGAAAATTCCTTCAATTGATTTCTAAAACTGGAAAATGCGAATTTACCTACAAGGTAAATGTACGAGCGCTCAAAAGCTCCTGCCTTCACGGCAGTGCTTTTCGTAATTTTTTTTACATTTTTCTGATTTTGCATGGGGGCCCGAAATATAGAGGTGATACCTTCTCAAATTGACACAATGATTCAACAATTTACCCATTATGTATTGTATCATTCATGCTCTTTTATTATACTCTCACATTGCCAGTAAATCTTTCATTGATAGATTTTTGAATGTTCTAGGTCGGGCAGCCTTTCCGATCACCAGCATATCTCCTTTCTGTCCTGCCATATAAGCGCGAAATAAAATTGAATGACTTTCCTTTGGAAAGTTTAAAAGCTACATTTTTCAGACCCTAAGGAAAGGTTTTGTCCGGTGAGGCTCCGAAGAAAAGGCCACTTTCATCGGCGTTGTTCACATCTTCTGTTCGACGCCCAAGGAGTAGAGAGGGCAACTTAATTCTAAACTGATTAGCGTCATCTGCGATCGAGATCCACACCTATCCTGAAAATTTCAAGTCCATAGGCCTTTCCATTACAAATTTATAATTTTCTATGGTTTCTATGGTTACCTACGCAAATTGGGGGCGCAGTCTGATATATTGCCACAGGCGCAATAGTAGGTACCTAGATACGGCTCTGCCCACACTATTATAATAAATGTTCGAAGACAAGCAGTTGAAGAAGACCCAAGTACTTCGGTAGGTGCAAAGCGAAGCCCAGGAGTGCCCAAAAGTACAGCTCACAGACTATTGAAAAACATGAGTTCCACCCATATCATGTACAACGAGTAGAAGCTCTGTTAAATCGGGATTATAAACCCCGGGTTGCGTTTTCCCGAATCATGCTACAAAAAAAAACCGGGAAGACCCACAATTCTTTGAAAATTTGTTGTGGTTGGATGAATCGACATTTGAAAAAATATAAAAAGCTCTGACGGAGCATTTGAGCGCTCAATCATCCAACTTGTAGGTAGATTCCAATTTTCCAGTTTCAGAAACCAATTGAAGAAATTTTTGACAGGTGTGAAAAAAATTACAGCAGCTTTTTGTCAATTATGCCGAATCAGCTGTAACAGAAATAAAAGGATTAATTATTCATTAATTCGTTGGAATTTGAAAAGGTTCTGGTTATGGGATCTGGAAAAATATGTAGCTTGAATATTATATCATTCTCCATTAAACTACAAAATTTCGTCATGGACGAATGCGTAGTTTTGAAATGATCAAAAAAACTAAATTTCCAACCCCTAATCGGATTTTGTCCAATAACGTCCAATCAACCGCGGCATTTGAGATTCGAACCTATTCTGAAAATTTCAAGTTTCTAGGTCGTTCCGTTCGAGGGTAATCGTGTATACGGACGGACGGACAGACTAGAATTCTTTATGTCAAAATTTCATTCAATTCCCATCAGTTGTTTCGAAGTTTTAAAAAAAATATTTTGAACGGCCATATTTACGGAACCACTAGTCTAATTTTGCTCATTGATAAACGTGACCGCGACATTAGCGATCCAAACCTACGCTGAAATTCCCTAGGCCTTTCCGTTCGAAAGTTGTAATTTTCTATGGTTCTAGTTATGCGAGCTGGACAGAATGTAGCTTGAATATATCATTCTCACAATTTTGTATATAGCTTGAACATGTTTTAGATATTCGAAAGGTAGTGGTGTTTTGGGTAATGGCAAATCGAGTAGCTCCCAATCAAAACACCATTCGCAAAAATATTCAAAAACTGTATTCATAGACATCAAACATACACTGATTTTATGAACTTCTGATCAAAAATTACGAAAAGCACTGCCATGAAGTCAGGAGCTTTTGAGGGCTCGTTCATCCACCTTGTGGGTAGATTCGCATTTTCAAGTTTCAGAAACAAAATGGAAAATTTTTTGACAGCTGTCAAAAAAAGTCTCAAACTAAAGCGAAACTTCAGACTTCACGTCCGTGCTTTAGCTGACCAATTTTTGAGCGCTCGTACTACTTACACGAGGGCTATATCATTTCGTCACGATGTCTTTCACGGCAGTGCTTTTCTCAATTTCTTTTTCGATCATTCTGTATGGTATCCATGTTCTTGGCAATGCGATCTGGAGAAAATTTGGCACGTAGTTTGAATACATTATTCTTCAGCTATGTGCTAGATTCTGAACTGCCATATTGACAAACAAAATGGAAAATTTTTTGACAGATGTCAAAAAAAGTCTCAAAATAAAGCGAAACTTCAGACTTCACGTCAGTGCTTTAGCTGACAAATTTTTGAGCGCTCGTACTACTTACACGAGGGCTATATCATTTCGTCACGATGTCTGTATTTTTAGAATTTTGAGCCGAAAATGGTCTCAATCGACTATGTTCGACTCACTAATGACGAATCCGTCGGAAAATTTGGGTCCGGCCGTCCGTCCGTAAGCACGATAACTCTCGAACGGAACAACCTAGAGACTTGAAATTTTCAGTGTGGGTTCAGTTTCCGAATGCCTCGGTTAAGTTCGTTAATAGGCCAAATTCCACCAGGGGTTCCGTAAATATGGCCGTTCAAAGTTTTGTTACTTAAAAGTTGATTACTTGAAAACTACAGATTTGATTGAGATGAAAAAAGCTACATGTGAAATTTTGTCCAGATCGCATGACCAGAACCACAGAAACCATAGAAAATTGTAACTTTCGAACGGAAACGCCTAGGGACTTGAAATTTTCAGGATAGGTGAGGATCTCGAATGTCGTGATCACGTTCATCTATGAGCAAAATTATACTAGGGGTTCCGTAAATATGGTCGTTTCCATTTAGTTTTCTTGATAATTTCAAAACTACAGATTCGATCGTGACAAAATTTTGTATACTAATGGAGAATGATATATTCAAGCTACATTTCTCCAGATCACATGACCAGAACCATAGAAACCATAGAAAATCATAACCTTCGAACGGAAAGGTCTAGGGACTTGAAATCATTTCAGAATAGGTGTGAATCTGAAATGTCGCGTTCACGTTCATCAATGAGTAGAATTATACGGTCGCTTGAAATTTTGGTTTCTCGATAATTTCGAAACTACGGATTCGATCGAGATGAAATTTTATATTTTAATCGAGAATGATATATTAAAGCAATATTTTGTCCAGATCGCATGACCAGAACCATAGATCCATAGAAAATTGTAACCTTTGAACGGAAAGGCCAAGGAACTTGAAATTTTCAGGGTGGTTTTGGATCGCGAATATCGCGGCCACGTTCATCAATGAGCAAAATTAGACTAGGGGTTCCGTAAATATGGCTGTTCAAAATATTTTTTTCCTGATTATTTCGAAACTACTGATTGGATTGGGATGAAATTTCGCACCTATCTTAGGAATAATTAATTCAAACTACGTGCCAAATTTTGTCCAGATCGCACCACCAAGACCATAGATACCGTAGAAAATTCTAGCGAATTATCGAAAAAAAATCTATCTATGTTCTTGGCAATGCGATCTGGAGAAAATTTGGCACGTAGTTTGAATACATTATTCTTCAGCTATGTGCTATGTGCTAGATTCTGAACTGCCATATTTACGGAACGCCTAGTCTAATTTTGCTCATTGATGAACGTGACCGCGACATTCGCGATTCAAACCTACCTTGAAAATTTCAGGTCTGTAGGCCTTTCTGGCCATGCGATCTAGAGAAATGTAGCTTGAATATATAATTCTCCATTAATATAGAAAATTTCGTCACGATCGAATCTGTAGTTTGGAAATTATCAAGAAAACTAAATTTCAAACGACCATATTTACGGAACCCCTAGTATAATTTTGCCCATACATGGAAGTGATCACGACAATCGAGATCCACACCTATCCTGAAAATTTAAAGTCCCTAGGCGTTTCCGTTCAGAAGTTGCAATTTTCTATGGTTTCTATGGTTCTGGTGATGCGAGCTGAACAAAATTTTGCATGTAGCTTGAACACCGAATGTGAACTAAATTTCAAACGACCATATTTACGGAACACCTAATATAATTCTGCTCATAGATAAATGTCATCACGACATTCGAGATCCACACCTAACCAGAAAATTTCAAGTCCCTAGGCGTTTCCGTTCAAAAGTTACAATTTTCTATGGTTTCTATGGTTCTGGTCATGCGATCTGGACAAAATTCACATGTAGCTTGAGCACCTCGATTTCACGATCGAATCTGTAGTTTTGAAATTATCAAGAAAACTAAATTTCAAACGACCATATTTACGGAACCCCTAGTATAATTTCGCTCATAGATGAACGTGATCACGACATTCGAGATCCTCACCTATCCTGAAAATTTCAAGTCCCTAGGCGTTTCCGTTCAAAAGTTACAATTTTCTATGGTTTCTATGGTTCTGGTCATGCGATCTGGACAAAATTTCACATGTAGCTTGAACACCTCATTCTACATTTGAGTGCAAAGTTTCATCTCGATCGAATCTGTAGTTTCGAAGTAATCAGGAGAAAAAAATTTTGAACGGCCATATTTACGGAACCCCTGGTGGAATTCTGCCTATTAACGAACTTAACCGAGGCATTTGGGATCTTAACCTACACTGAAAATTTCAAGTCTCTAGGTTGATCCGTTCGAGAGTTATCGGGCTTAAGGCCGGACGGACATAATCGAATTTTCCGATGGATTTGTCATCAGTGAGTCGAACATAGTCGATTGAGACCATTTTCGGCTCAAAATTCGAAAAATACAGACATCGTGACGAAATGATATAGCCCTCGAGTAAGTAGTACGAGCGCTCGAAAAGGAAATGTCATAAAGTAACTCGAATTATCAGTTACGTTTTACTTCAAGTATACAAGGTGTTTCAAACTTGAACAGTGAAAAGAGGACACCAAGATTCTTCTAAATATACCCCATTTATTGGGTCTGACTGCCTTGGTTACCGAGATTCATGAATTTTGCTGATTTCTTTCCGAGGTCATAGCAAGCGAACCACCCAGTAGATTTTCTTTATATTCGGCACACATCTTTCTTATTTGAAGCCCAAATGAATCACTTAATGATCAACAAGGAAAATCCAGGTCCGTATCAACAAAAAATTATGAAACGCTTGTATCCTTGAAACAACACCCTGTATATTGGGAATCCGTTTTCAGATTTGAAAAGAGCGCAAAAAACTGAACAGAAATGCGTTGTTCAAATTTACGCGCAGACAATTTGTCTGCACAAATTTTCACTCGTAAGTGAAGTTTTCGAGAAATTGGATATCAAAAATTACGTAAAGCACTGCCGTGAAGTCAGGAGCTTTTGAGCGCTCGTACATGCACCTTGTAGGTAGATTCGCATTTTCCAGTTTTGAATTTTCGACAGCAGTCGAAAAAAATCTCAAACTTAGGCGAAACTCCAGACTTCATGACAGTGCTTCAGCTGACCAATTTTTTTTCGATAATTCGCTAGAATTTTCTACGGTATCTATGGTCTTGGTGATGCGATCTGGAGGTTCAAGTTTTCCCGTTTACCAATGAAACACCCTGTATAACACAAGAAAGTTAAAAACGAATATATTTGTATACAATTTGAGAGTTTAAAAAGTTATAATTTCAAAACAGGAAATTCTCAAAATTACTAGGTAGGGTAAACACTACAGTTATTGACACCTTAAGCCAACTGTCCCAATAGAATATAAATAATTTGTTATTTGGGTATGAAATGAAAATATTTCTTTTTCGAGGTTATGTGTTGGTTTATACTCGATTCAAATTAACAACCGAAAGTGGAAAAACCTTTTCAGAAGAAGCTTCAAAACACATCGTTAACATCATGTGTCAATTTTCAGTGATTGACACTGTAAAATCTATTGTTGGCACCACCTGATACAGTTATTGACATACTGTTGTCTCTCATATTTTCAATCAGCTGAACAAGGATGTGGATAGGTATAATATATAGTAATGGATCGTTCATTATAAGATTTATTTATAAGTTTTGCATTGAAAAATATTCGAAATGGAAACCTTCTCTATGAAGTCTTGTCCAAATCGCATGACCAGAAGAAAATAATAACTTTCGAACGGAGGGGCCTAGGGACTAGACATTTTCAGGATAGGTGTGGATCTCGAATATCGCGGTCACGTTTATCAATGAACAAAATTATCAATGACCAAAAGTGGATGTTCAAAGAAATTTTTTTTAGGAAGATTCTACCTACTAGGTAGATGAACGAGCGCTCAAAAGCTCCTGACTACACGTCAGTGCTTTTCATTATTTCAACAAGTTTTCCACTCAACCAAAAAATTATTGTAGAACGAGGAACGCCATAGGTTTGGGAGGCAAGTTTTCTGGACATTCCTTCTGATTGTACTGCTGATAAGGCAGAAATAATAGCATCCTCCGTGTAATTTTTCTTATAATTGCTTCCTTCTTTTTCTTTTGCCATGTTGTTGAGAATGAAGCGTGGAAAATCGATTCAGGGGGTAGGGACAAGAAGTAGGAACTAGTTGAACTTGCAATATAGTTATTGACACGTGGAAATTCACAGAGATTGACACTGGTGTCAACAACTATCTAGAACAAAATTAGATAAAGTTCAATCATTTTTCAGTATTCATTGAGAAATTGAGGCCTGAATAGTAGGCAATACGGACTAATTTTGCAAAATTTGAATACGACAGTTATTGACATAGTATGTCAATCACTATTCATCCAACTATTTTCAAAGGCAATTATTGACACCCACAAAAAAACGCGAAACCTTCAACCAAATAGATTTTAAGTAATGAAAAAGTATTTATTGAAGAGTTTCAATAATTCAAACAAAAATTATGCTTCAGACAAAAATTAGAACAATTAAAAAAATGTTATGAACTTGAGTTAAGTACCTTGAGAAAATGGCAGTATTTTTCTAATTTCGTCAGCACGCTGCACATTGATAAATATATGGTGAATGAGGAATGCAAACCTAACCCAAATTAATACTAACAGTCCAAACTTGAAAAATTGAAATATTTTTTTCAAAGCTCCATGTTTTTAAGGCCGCCATCCAATTCTTATAATTCAAATATGAAAATGAGGGTGTCAATCACTGATAGGGTGTCAACAACTGTACCTTTTACCCTATGTACATCAGAAACAAATTGTAGGTCTCTTTATAGAATAGTCAAAGAAAAATAGGTAAACAGAAAAGTAAATACATAAATCAAAGAAAGGCAAGAAAGAAATGCTATTTGAAAATTGCCACCCATTTGCAGTAGTGATATTAGAGGCGTACACGGTGAGTTTTTGAAATAAAAAACCACCAAAAAATGCAATTAATCGTTTTGCAATTTCGCAAAACGATTAATAGCATTTTTTTGTTCAACTGTGATATCGTGATGAATGTCCAACCACTCTCTTCTGCACCATCGTTGCTGTGGTCCACGTCTTTGAACGCCGCAACGAAGAAAACTATCTTTCTGCACTGGCGTTGCTTACTGGCAATGTACTTGAAGAAGAAAATGTGAATCGTCGGGTAAATATCTTTATCACAGCCATTTCAATTGCTGAAATGCTTGAAGCGATTTTCCTAATGTTAATGGTTTCGTTTCTCCACTCTTGTTGCCATAAGCTGACTTCTCCCACTAACTCCATAGTTTCCAGGATCTTATTACCACTCATTCCACTCAACAAAGACAAAAACCTATTTATGATGCATTCAGTGTTGAATCCAGGGGGTGCCGAGGGTGTTTTACGAACGAAAAGAACGACGCCACTTCCTTTATTGAATAAAAAGATTTCTTCAATGCTGCTTATTTTAGCATATTGCGAAATACTCAAATTGAGTTTATGGTTATAATGGGCCGAGCCATTTGGGGGGCGAACGTAGTACACCCCCCCCCCCTAGATCCGCGCTTGTGTGGACAGGAATGTTGAACAGAAGAGTCATATGGGAACTTTCGAGTTGCCAGAGATCTTAAATGCTGAACTTATTCAGATTTTTTACCAAGTTGAAAGAAATTGTTCGAAAGTGAGTTTCCTCAAGAAAAACTTTTTTTTGCCCAATTTAAAAAAATTATGTAGTAAATGTTATACTATTTTAGAATCCTCATTAAAAGCGCTCACTTTTGAAGTCACTCGCCCAACTGATGGAGTACAATTTTTTTTTCAGTACAGTTACAGTGAGTTGAAGTCGGGCGAAAAATTAATTTTGAATAGTGCCGATTCCGGCTTGACGTCGACTTCTGGGACCTGTATATGTATATGTGTGTGTGTGTGTGTAACAATAACTATCGGAAATCGTAAAACAAAATGAATAAATACTCATGAAATATAAAAACTAGATTGAATGAAAAAATATACTTTCTCTCTTTTCCTTTCTTGAAGTTCCTCATTAAGAATTTGTTTTGACTTCTCGCTCTGTGACCGGGGAATGAAAAGAACACCAGCAAGCCAAAGAAACAGTCCGAATGGCCACACAAATCTCAGTTCCTCTTTTGCAACAGCAGTTCCTCTTTTGGATATAGGCCATAGGTGGAACATTCCTAGGAAAAGATACACATCACAATTTTAATTTTTTTTCAACATTTAGCATAAGAAAAACTTGAAATTATATCTGCCATAATATTTTGGTAAAAAAATTTCATTTTAGAAAAGTTGAAATTGATCTAATTCAACCTACTCCAGAATTTACTTTCAGAAAGTAGGTATGTACATATAATAAAATATGACATTTCATGTATACGAAAGCCAACGCCCTCGTTTATATCAAACTCATAAAAATTATAAAAAGCACTGCCATGAAGTCAGGAGCTTTTGAGCGATCGTTCATGCACCTTGTAAGTAGATTCGCATTTTCCTGTTTTAGAAACCAAATGAAGAAATTTTTGACAGCTGTCAACAAAAATTTCAAACTGAGGCGAAACTCCAGACTTCACGTCAGTGACCAATTTTCTTTTCGATAATTCGCTAGAATTTTCTACGGTATCTATGGTTTGGTGATGCATTCTCCATGAAAATGAAAAATTTCGTCACGATCGAATCCGTAGTTTTGAAATTATCAAGAAAACTTAGTTTCAAATGACCATATCTACGGAACCCCTAGTCCAAATTTGATCATAGATGAACGTGACTGCGACATTCTTCGAGATCTAAACCTACCCTGAAAATTTCAAGTCCGTAGGCCTTTCCGTTCGAAAGTTATAATTCTATATGGTTTTTATGATTCTGGTCATGCTATCTGCACTTAGCTTGAACAAGTCATTCTCCATCTGAGTGCAGAATTTCACCTCGATCGAATCAGTAGTTTTGGAGTAATCAGAAGAACCAGATTTCGAACAGCCATATTTACGGAACCCCTAAATTCTGCCCAATAACGAACTTAAATGCGGCATTCGAGCTCAAAATTTCAAGTTTCTAGGTCGTATCCTTCGAGAGTTATCGTGTATACGGCTGGACGGACAGACTCGAACTTTTCATCAGTGAGTCGAACCATGTCGATTGAGACCATTTTCGGCTCAAAATTCGAAAAAAACAGGCATCATGACGAAATGATCTAGGCCTTGTGTACGTAGAATAAGCGAACATGCATGTAGCTCATTCATTCTCCATTTGGATGCTAAATTTCATCTCGAACGAATCTGTAGTTTCAGAAAAATCGAAGGAACAAAATTTCGAACGACCATATTTACGGAACCTCTGGTAGAATTCTGCCCATTAACGAACTTAACCGAGGCATTTGGGAACTGAACTCACTGAAAATTTCAAGTCTCTAGGTTGTTCCGTTCGAGAGTTATCGTGATTACGGCCGGACGAACAGACTCGAATTTTTCGATGTATTCGTCATCAGTGATTCGAACTCTGTCGATTGAGGCCATTTTCGGCTCGAAATTCGAAAAATACAGACATCGTGACGAAATGATATAGCCCTCGTGAAGTAGTACGAGCGCTCAAAAATATGTCATTTACTCGTTGTCATTGGATACTCTGAGCAATGCATATTGGATTTTAGTTGATAATTAGGAGAGTGAGAGTTTTTTTCATGTTGAACATGTGACATTCCTCGAGAATGATTACGTTTCGTTGTCAAATACGAGCGCAAATGCCTACTTTGGATTGTTGAAAATAGTATATTGTGTAATAAGTGGGAAAGGTATAATATTCCCAAACGACTTTGACACACTGTAACACAGGAGTTTGGGGATATGCTTTTCCCACGAATTACACATACTATTTTTCCTTCGATCGTTAAAATTAATTAAAAAATATCTCTCTCTAGCGGAGAAAAAAATATTTATTTGACTGGATCCCATACGTATTTCAGAGAAGAAATTTAAATCAATCAAAACCAGCTGAATTGTTAATGGCTATTCACATCGAAATGTCCATTGCGACCATTGTAAACAATTCAAATATGTTACCAGACTGACGTCATAGTGTGCGACAAGGACGGGTATATAGATGCGCAAGCACACACCATATATCCTTCCAACATGGTCAAAGAATTCCCTCTCCACATTTTCTGAAAACATATCGGTTCAAGTTGAAACTCACCAAGAACATCTAAACAACTCTGGTGATTTGCCATAACTATATATGCTTCATCTTTGGAAAGATATTCTTCTCCTTTTATAACCCACTCGACTCCAATGATTGGCGAAGTTATACGACATAAGTAAGAGAGGATACTAAAATCATGTTGTTATTTTTCGAATAACCAATTTCTTAAGGAACTTACAGTAAATTGTCGACATTCTTGGGTCTAAATATGGCAACGGGCAGTAAAATTATCGACACAGCGGAACATATAAGAACATATACACTAAATTTGCAGTAATATCTAAACTTATCACTCACAAAATACGAAAATAATATCAGAAAAATTAATATCAAACACATGTATGCAGTGGTATCCATAGTAAATATCTACCAAGGGGGCAAGTAAAATTTCAAACCTACGAGAGGTGCACTCTTATTGTGCTATTACATTCGTAAAACGAGTCATGTGAATTTATCTCCAATGTTGCATTTATGAGATAAATAAACTTATCGTATTGATCATAATCATATGGATGTTATAGAGGAAAATAAGTCGATCAAATATATATAGGTAACCTATTGATATGGTTCGGTATTTTCTATTAGGTATACGGTTTAATTATATCGATAAGCTATATAATACCTATATCAAATAAATAAATATATAATTTGAATTTTTTTTATCAAGGTCTATCTCAATCGAGGATTACAAAAATAAGTATTCCAAATCAAATACCCACCTGACCCACTCTCGCCCTGGGTACCAGTGGCGTAACTAGATAGTCAGGGGCCCTGGTGCAAAAAATTGGGTGGGCCCCCCTAATGAATTGTTCAGTTCTTATCTCTCTATACTTACTGTAAGTAGGAGTATGTGCATTGAGCACGAGTGCCGAGTTTAGGAATTGTCTTGAATAAATAATATTGTTATTAGGTAATGAAACGAAATGAATCGAATGGTTAATTTATGTATTCATATAAAATATTCAATTGTGGATAAAAATAAAACATTAACATTAATTTATACGTCGGACATCGTCATCGGCGGCGGTATTATTAACGTTAAAAACTTTCAGATCTTCTTCAGCAGGCTCGTTATTCTTAATGAGCACTTCTGTGTTCACATTTTTCGAGTTACTACCAATAGAAATATCTGGGTCATTCCTACTTGTAGAAGACTGAATAAAAAATTTGTCAATTTTTGGTAATTTTTGTCTGCCATCTTCTCTTTCCTGGCGTTGTTTGCGCTTAAGCGCACCACTAGGTCTCTTTCTTTTATCCTTAATTGAAATTAACTTAATTAACACAACTACAAAACCTCAAAACAGCATAAATTCTTTAGGACTAGGAATAGTTTACCAACGCTAGAACTAGAAGGGAAAACTTGTGATGCCCTGAGTAACCTGATGAGAGAAGAATATATGAAATGTGCTATAAAAACCTTTTAGTAATTTCAACATTTTAAGCAATCCAAAAACGGGAAATCGAGCAAAAATAATAAATACCTTTTTGAGCGCTCGTACAACTTACACGAGGGCTATATCATTTCGTCACGATGTCTGTATTTTTCGAATTTTGAGCCGAAAATGGTCTCAATCGACTATGTTCGACTCACTGATGACGAATCCGTCGAAAAATTCGAGTCTGTCCGTCCGGCCGTCCGTCCGGCCGTCCGGCCGTATACACGATAACTCTCGAACGGAATGTCCTAGAAACTTGAAATTTTCAGGGTAGGTTCAGTTCCCGAATGGCTCGGTTAAGTTCGTTAATGGGCCAAATTCCACCAGGGGTTCCGTAAATATGGCCGTTCAAAGTTTTGTTTCCCTGATTACTTGAAAACTACAGATTTGATCGAGATGAAATTTTGCACTCAAATGGAAAATGAGGTGTTCAAGCTACATGTGAAATTTTGTCCAGATCGCATGACCAGAACCATAGAAACCATAGAAAATTGTAACTTTTGAACGGAAAGGCCTAGGGACTTGAAATTTTCAGGGTGGGTTTGGATCGCAAATTTCACGGTCATGTTCATCAATGAGCAAAATTGGACTAGGGGTTCCGTAAATATGGCCGTTCAAAATATTTTTTTCGTGATAGTTTCGAAACTACCGATCGGATTGGAATGAAATTATGCACCTAGCTCAGGAATAATGTATTCAAACTACGTGCAAAATTTTGTCCAGATCGCATCACCAAGACCATAGATACCGTGGAAAATTCTAGCGAATTATCGGAAAAAAATTGATCAGCTGAAGCACTGACATGAAGTCTGGAGTTTCGCCTAAGTTTCAGAATTTTTTTGACAGCAGTCAAAAATTCCTTCAATTGATTTCTAAAACTGGAAAATGCGAATCTACCTACAAGGTGCATGTACGAGCGCTCAAAAGCTCCTGCCTTCACGGCAGTGCTTTTCGTAATTTTATAATTAGGTATAACACAGCCTCGCACTTGGATTTCCAGATGTTGATGCTGTTGACGACTTTGCGGAAAAAAAATTCGCAAAAACCTGCTGGGGCAAAAGATCTTCATTAATAAGAAACAAAGAAACTACAGTTTTTTCGAAGGGTTTTTTATCAATTCAGAAAAAAGAATGAAATAATACACAAGAATAATACATACCTTTTCGAGAAAAAAACCAGCCTCAGGCACAAACTTTTTATAAATTTTGGAACTGTAAACGACACGAGAGCGGAAGAAAATATGATTAGGAATGTGGGCAAGGGAAGTACTTATTACAAACGAGCGGCATAATATTTTTGTTCCGATTTTGAACGCTATTTTTCAATTCATAAAAAAACAACAGATGAAAGAGATAAATACAAAATAACTGTGCATCGCAATCTAGGAATCTGGTTGGCGAGGACAGCGAGCGGTAACAGATGTTTTTTATGACACCCTGTGCTACGAGCGGCAGAAAAATACCTACTTGTTATGATATTCCTGTTTTTTCTGAATAATTCAATGTAATCTGAGTAATGTTCTAATGGAAAAATGAAATGAATACATACTATTTACGTTAAATCATAAATTATAATGCGCTGATTTATATATTTCATATAAAAAATCACATAGGGTTTATTTGAATAAATTTTTTCAGATAGTTGAAACGAATCAAACGGGGTTTGCTGGTCAGCGCTTAAGGGCCCCCTAAGCTCGGGGGCCCCGGTGCGCTGCACCGGTTTGCACGTGCGTAGTTACGCCACTGCTGGGTACATCCCAGAGTGGTCCTGTTGATTTTGTCAGCATTTAACTATTGTTTTCAAATAAACTGCTCCACATGAGTTAGGGATATTGACTTAAAGTGCAAAATAATATAGTTAAAATGAGAATTTTGTAATGAAAATTCATATTAATATGATTTCAAGTTGCAAATTAATTTTAGCCTGTATGTCTGCAACGTATACAGGGTGGTTAAGTAAAATCGAGTAAAATAACGAAATTTTATTCCCAGAGAATTCAAGCATTTTAAGACTATCAATACAATGTATGGCCTCCACGGGCATCAATAACAGCTTGACATCTTCTTTGCATACTACACACGAGGTTGTTGAACATTTCTTGAGTAATTTGGTTCCATAAACGGGGCAGAAGCTCTCTCAGATCATTTAAGGATTCTGGGGTAGGTTGATGATTATCTAATCTTCTTTGGAGCATATCCCATGCATGTTCTATGCAATTCAATTCTCAACTATGGCTGCACGGTGCTGTATAGCGTTATCGTCTAGAAATTGAAAAGTTTCACCAATAGCAGCGTGAAAATTTGGCACAACATTGTCAATGACATGCTCCCTATAGTGTAAGGCGGTCATATTCCTAGAACAAATGTCTGTGCGCCCGTTGAAACATATCCCGGCCCATACCATAACACTACCCACTCGGAATGGATGGACTTCTTGAACATAGCGACGACGGGGGGTATGCGTGGGATTGTCCATACCCTTATTCTTCGAGAATCTGAAAATCGTCCATATCTGGATTCATCATTGAAAAGGACACTACGCCATTGATCGTTCCAATTGATATGTTGCCTTGTCCATTTCAGTCTTTGACGCTTATGGTCACGTGTTAATGGAACTCCTCTTAATGGACGTCAAGAACCTAGATTCACCTCTCTCAAACGTCGTCTGATGGTTTCGATGGAAACATGAACCCCATTTGCATTTTGAAGAGTATTCCGTAGCATTCTACATGTAGATGTAGGGTTTCTTTCGCCGAAACGGTGATGAAACGATCCTGAGCAGGTGTTGTTTTTCGTCGCCCACCAAGCCTTGGTCTTTCCAACACGGAACCTGTTTCCCTGAACCTATTCCAAAGTCGAGATATCACACTTTGGCTGACTTGGAGCCTTTCCGTTACAACAACCTGAGTTAGGCCTGTAGCATTCCGATGGCCCTATTAGCCCCAGCGTTTGTTAATTTACGTCTTGGCATTTTCAGAAAACTCGTTTCAAATCGAAGCCGTTGATAAACTGACTTCATTTCAAAATAAGAACATTCATGAAGGATATGCAAAGCACCAAACTTCAGAAAAAAGGCGACCAGATTGACGAAATGTCTCATACTGATTTTTATTGGATCGATTCAAGTTGTTATTGAGTTTTAAATGATTTTACAGCGATATTATCGAAGATGACATACTTTTAAAAACGATTGAATACGATATCCCTAACTCTTGTGGAGCTGTATATTTGACCCGTGTTCAGATCAAATTACACTTCACAAAATTCAAAATGTTGCTTGCGTTTCATTTATGGTTTGAGGAAATATGATATCAGAATAAGTCACAAGTCCAGGGGAGCTAAATGGCTCAATATAAAAAATTGAAAAGCACTGCCGTGAAGTCAGGAGCTTTTGAGCGATTCTTCATCCACCTTGTAATTCGCTAGAATTTTCTACGGTATCTATGGTCTTGGTAATGCGATCTGAACAAAATTCCGCACATAGTTTCAATACATTATTCTTCATCTGGGTTCTATAGTTTTGGTCATGCGATCTGAACAAAATTTTACATGTAGCTTGAACACGTCATTCTTCATCTTAGTGCAGAATTTCATCTTGATCGAATCAGTAGTTCCGAAGTAATCAGGAGGACTACATTTCGAACGGCCATATTTATAGAACCCCTCGTAGAATTCTGCTATTAACGAATTTAACTGCTGCATTCGGGAACTGAACCCACACTGAAAATTTTATGTCTCTAGGTCGTTCCGTTGGAAAGTTATCGTGCTTACGGCTCAAAATTCGAAAAATACAGACATCGTGACGAAATGATGTATAGCCCTCGTGTAAGTAGAACGAGCGCTCAAAAGCAGATTCAAGTTTGCAGCTCTGGTTCTGGTCCTGGTCTCATAATATAATAAAAAACAAACAGCCTGTATATATGTACAGACCTGCATACTTTGAACACTAGGAATAAGGAACTCATATCACCTCCTCCCCATAGTTCAAGGGCGGTCTTACGAGGGGGGTAATGGGGGTAATTACCCCTCCCCCAGAGCACTGGAAAATTTTATTAAGCAAAAATTACCAACAATGCAATAAAATTAACAGAAAAAAAAATCAAAACAGAAAAATCAGTAAAATAAAGGAAAAATTCTGAAGTTTTACTTTCAGTCGTAGGTTTTATTTTTGAAGATCATATTGCATAAAATGTATAAGTGGTGAGTATGTTGTTTGATAAGATTGATAACTAAACTGCTTATGTTGTTTCTTGAGGGGGTAATCGATAAAAAATCTTGTCAGGAATAGGGACATCAAATCAAGCCTTGGCGATAATTCTGAAACTTTATATTTTGGAAGTCTTAGGGGGCTAATTAATTACCCCAGTACCCCTCCATATCTACGCCCTTGTATTGTTCAGCCTGAAGAAGAGAACATTTGTTTTTCGAACGATTTTCTGATTGAGAAGGTGTTGGATTCGTAAGAACGTGGCAATTAGAATTGGAGAGTTTGTAAAAAAAACGATTGAAAATTTTTTTAACAGCTGTCAAAAAAATTCAAAACTGAGCAGAACTCCAGACTTCACGTCAGTGCTTTAGGTTTCCAATTTTTTTTCCGATTATGCGCTAGAATTTTATACGGTATCTATGGTTTTGGCAATGCGATCTGGACAAATTTCGCACGTAGTTTGAGTACATTATTGTCTTTTTGCAAAATTTCATTCCAATCCATTCAGTATCGGAAAACAAATTTTCTGAATGGCCATATTTACGGAACCCCTAGTTTAATTTTACTCATCGATAAACATGACCCCGACATTGGCGATCCACACCTGAAAATTTCAAGTCCCTAGGTCCTTTTCCGTTCGGAAGTAATAATTTTCTATGGTTCTGGTAATGCGATCTGGACAAAATGTAGCTCAAATATATCATTCTCCATTAAAATACAAAATTTCGTCACAATCGAATCCGTAGTTTTGAAATTATCAAGAAAACCAAATTTCAAACGTCCATATTTAAGGAACCCCTAGTCTAATTCGGCTCATTGATGAACGTGACCGCGAAATTCGAGATCCAGACTTATCCTGAAAATTTCAAGTCCCTTCAAGGTTTTTCCGTTCGAGAGTTATAATTTTCTATGGTTTCTATAGTTCTGGTCATGCGATCTGGAAAATTGTAGCTTGAATATATAATATTCCATTGGAGTACAAAATTTTGTCGCGATCGAATCCAAATTTTTGAAATTATCAAGAAAACTGAATTTCTAACGACCATGACGAATAAGTAGAACAAGCACTATCCCGGAAAAAAATTTTTGAATTGTTCATTCAATTAGCCCCCCATCCCCACCCCCCCCCCAGAAATTCAGCGTAGGACCGCCCTTGCCATCTTTGAAAGACCTTACAATTATTCTATCTACAAATCGTATAACTAATGTATATCGTTATCTCACGAAACATATAAACTGTATTAGCATTCGAAAGGAAAATTTGGTTTTTTCGAAGGTCAGTAAACTCTTTAATAAGATACCTCAGTTGTCATCATAATCATTATGTTATCATTGATGGCTTCGTTGAATTGTTCATGGTATTCGAATTAACTTGTTTTTTGCTTTCATACTCAAGATTTTTTTGGGTAATTTTCTGGATGTATGAATGTAAAGTACGATATTAGTAATGTTCTTTCGTACTTAGCGAACTGATTTATGTAAGTTAAATCACATAGATCAGTTTAAGGGATCGTTCTTTCGTTTTCAATCAGTTCCCCCTTCCACAACTACAAAGTGATTGCAAGTGATTATTCTGATCGCGAAATTTCTTATTTCAATTAGATCACATTGGTAAAGTCAAAATTTGAAGTTTGACGTTATAGAATTTTATAAACATAGAAGTGAGCGCATTCTTTCGGGCATTAAGTGAATGAACATGTTCTGATTGCAAAATCACTTTCACTTGAATCACATAAGTTCCATCAGTTGAATCAGTACGAAAGAACACTACTACTACCGTACTTCAGAATGCTACATTTTTGAGCGCTCGTACTACTTACACGAGGGCTATATCATTTCGTCACGATGTCTGTATTTTTCGAATTTTGAGCCGAAAATGGTCTCAAACGACTATGTTCGACTCACTGATGACGAATCCGTCGAAAAATTCGAGTCTGTCCGTCCGTCCGTCCGTCCGGCCGGCCGGCCGTATACACGATAACTCTCGAACGGAATGTCCTAGAAACTTGAAATTTTCAGGGTAGGTTCGAATCTCGAATGCCGCGGTTAAGTTCGTAATTGGGCAGAATTCTCCGAGGGGTTCCGTAAATATGGCCGCTCGAAATTTTGTTTTCCTGATTACTTTGAAACTACAGATTCGATCGAGATGAAATTTTGCACTCTAATGGAAAATGAGGTTTCCAAGCTACATGCAAAATTTTGTTCAGATCGCATCACCAGAACCATAGAAACCATAGAAAATTGTAACTTTTGAACGGAAACGCCTAGGGACTTGAAATTTTCAGGATAAGTGTGGATCTCGATTGTCGTGATCACTTTCATCTATGAGCAAAATTATACTAGGGGTTCCGTAAATATTGTCGTTTGAAATTTAGTCTTCTTGATAATTTTCAAACTACAGATTCGATCGTGACGAAATTCTGTATACTAATGGAGAATAATATATTGAAGCTACATTTCTCTAGATCACATGACCAGATTCATAGAAAATCATAACTTTCGAACGGAAAGGCCTAGAGACTTGAAATTTTCAGGATAGTTGTAGATCTGAAATTTGGCGTTCACGTTTATCAATGAGCAGAATTATACTAGGGGTTCCGTAAATACGGTCGTTTGAAATTTTGTTTTCTCGATAATCCCGAAACTACGGATTCAATCGAGATAAAATTTTGTATTTTGAACGAGAATGATATATTAAAGCAACATATTATCCAGATCGCATGACCAGAACCATAGAAACTATAGAAAATTATAACTTCCGAAGGAAAAGGCCAAGGAACTTAAAATTTTCAGGGTGGGTTTGGATCGCGAATTTCACGGTCACGTTCATCAATGAGCAAAATTAGACTAGGGGTTCCGTAAATATGGCCGTTCAAAATATTTTTTTTTGATAGTTTCGAAACTTCTGATCGGATTGGAATCAAATCATGCACCTAGCTGAGGAATAATGTATTCAAACTACGTGCAAAATTTTGTCCAGATCGCACCACCAAGACCATAGATACCGTAGAAAATTCTAGCGAATTATCGAAAAAAAATTGATCAGCTGAAGCACTGACATGAAGTCTGGAGTTTCGCCTAAGTTTCAGAATTTTTTTGACAGCTGTCGAAAATTCCTTCAATTGATTTCTAAAACTGGAAAATGCGAATCTACCTATCAGGTGCATGTACGAGCGCTCAAATGCTCCTGCCTTCACGGCAGTGCTTTTCGTAATTTTTGTGATCAATGTTTCATTTCCTTTATGATTGCATGACATTTGTTATTAGAGTTGTCAATTAGTTAGTATAAGATAGATATTGGATTCCTGTTCGAATTGACTTATATTATTGATTCCATTGTTTTCAGGTATGTTTGATTCAAGGTTTATAATAACATTTTCATTAATCAGATTAGTGAATAAAACATTGTTTTCAGATGCAATCAAGTTTATTCAGTTTCGTATAGGAATCTTACATGAATTTTATGTTCCACTTTTTCAATCAGGGTTTGATTGGCAGAACAGAGGTTTGAATGCCACCTGAACTACGCTCTGAGTTTGTTTTGCTTCTTTTCATTGCAGTTTGAAGGTTCCGAAACTATATTTTTTTTTGTTTCGCCTATTATTATTATTATATAAATATAAATGCAAATAAGAACAAAAAGAAATTTGATCATACTCGAAAAATAAAACAAATCACATATGGGTAAAGCGTAAAAATATGAAAATATATTAAAATTTGCATTTATTATTTATTGAAGTTTTCGACGAAATTAATATAATGACATACATTTAAAGATTCATATGCATATAGAATATTAAGATATCAGAGCCTCCATTGACCCTGCTGTTCCATGGATATTTCTTTTTCCTGGAACGATGGTTTCATGGTCATTTTCTCGAGAACATAATATAAGTCTTTTACGACTTTTTCAAATTATATGTATCAACGTACTATTGAATATATTTCAAACACCGAGTTCAAACTCCTCGTTATCTGACTGGTCGCAACTTTTTTTTTGAAACTCATTTATTTAAACAATAATACAATTCACATAATACATAATGAAAAAAATTACGAAAAGCACTGCCGTGAAGTCAGGAGCTTTTGAGCGCTCATCGTACATGCACCTTGTAGGTAGATTCGCATTCTCCAGTTTTAAAAACCAATTGGAAAGATTTGACAGCTGTCGAAGAAAATTTCAAACCAACGCGAAAATCCAGACTTCACGTCAGTGCTTTCGTGACCATTTTCTTTTTCGATAATTCGCTAGAATTATCTACGGTATCTATGGTCTTGGTTATGCGATCTGGACAAAATTATACATTATTCTTCATATATATGCGAAATTTCATTTCAATCCAATAAGTATTTTCGAAATTATCAGAAAAAATATAGTTTGAACGGCAATATTCACGGAACCCCTAGTCTTATTTGGCTCATTGATGAAAGTGATCGCGAAATTCGCGATCCGAACCTATCCTGAAAGGCCTTTTCGTTCGAAAGTTATGATTTTTTATGGTTTCTATGGTCCTGATCATGCGATCTGGAAAAAATGTAGCTCGAATATATCATTCTCAATTCAAATACAAAATTTCGTCACGATCAAATCCATAATTTTGAAATTATCAAGAAAACTGAATTTCAAACGGCCATATTTACGGAACCCCTTGTCTAATTTTGCTCATTGATACACGTGAACGCTACATTCACGACCCACACCTATCCTGAAAATTTCAAGTCCCTAGGCCTTTCCATTACGAAGTTATAATTTTCTATGGTTTATATGGTTCTGGTCAAGCGAGCTGGACAAAATTCTGCATGTAGCTTGAGTACGTAATTATCCATCTGAGTGCAAAATTTCACCTCGATCGAATCAGTAGTTTCGAAGTGATCAGAAAAACAAAATTTCGAGCGGTCATATAACGAACTTAACCGCGGCATTCGAGATTCGAACCTACCCTGAAAATTTCAAGTTTCTAGGATATTACGTTCGAGAGTTATCGTGTATACGGACGGACGGACGGCCGGACGGACAGACGGATTCGTCATCAGTGAGTCGAACTATACTCCGTTTAAGAATTATTGACATCTCGGTTGGCTGTGAAAAACCGAATTTAAGTTGGTAATAGACTATTCAGTAATATTTTGGGTTGCTGAATTCAGGTTGGTATAGGAATAACACTACATTACCCATAGAAATCTTGCTTTGTTGATACTTTTTGTCTTATGCTATTAAAATGGCTGGAATTGACCAGGATACATCGCGCCTTACAAGAGAACGCCAGGCAGTTTGTCGGTGTTACTTCGAGTTTTCCAAAGATTTGGCCGATATTTCCGCTAGTGTTTCAGGTAAACTGTTATTCACCGACTCAAAGAGTATTCTGATTGATCAATGTCTCTTAAATTTTCAGATTTCACCAAGCCCTGTCCGTGGAATATTAGCATGTTATTATTATAGCCTGGAATTAGCAGTGGAAGAAAACCTGTGTGATACGATTATTCCTTCAAAGAGACATTTAATGACTTTGTTTTTGCTAGAATTAAAAACAATGAATATATCAGTTTAGATATCCTTTTCGAACTGGCCAAAGAGCACCTAGATTTCAATTGAAAAAAAATTGGATACAAATACAAAAAAGTTGATCGAAGGAAAATTCTTACTGATAAACAGAAAAATATAATAAAAATAGTACGATATTGTGATAAATACCGAGAATACATGGAACAAAACATAAAATTCATTTATCTAGATGAAATTTGGATTTTCGAAAACCGTATTCAAATTCGTCAGTGGACACTAGAAAATAATCCAAAAGGTATGCCGAGTATATTCAAGGGTAACGGCAGAAGGTACACTATTTTGAATGCTGGAACAATTGATGATTTTGATTTTTACCTGGATGTGATCCGATTCTTGACAGTGGTATTAATGATAAGGATAACTATGAATGGTGAATTATTTCATAAATGGATTTTGAAATATTGAAACCTTCCCTGCAAAAGGATGCCCATCAATAGGATTATGTCAGCTTATTCAATAAACACATCCAAATCACTACACTACGTGCAAACAAAGTTTTCAATATTTTTATCTTTGCTCTTGTATCATTCATAGATATTTTGAGTTTATTTATTAAACTAATACTGTATGGTACCCTGTTCACATTCCCTCTGCTAATACACATGCTATATTGTTCCCAATTCAAAAGTATACTGAATAATTGTAAAATTGCTCATCAATTATAATATTTTCAATAATTCATGGACAGTTTCAATGAATGAAAATAAAAATTGACTTTCTTGAAGTATTCAACACCGAGCAATAAATAATTCACAAATTGGTTCATATATTGATAGTTCGATACATATTTCATGTCAAAATTCTTCATGTAATACATAGATTCTTAATTTTTGTTTCTCTCTTATTTCTTAATACATTATAACGTTTTTTCCAATCCATTCTTTTGGCCCTGTGCTTGCTAAGTATCCAAAAATTTTTTTCTGTTGCACCACTAGCTACCTGCCAGAATTCCATTAATTATCCTTCTTGAATCCTGACATAAAATGGTACTCTTATAGTTATATGGTTAGAACTTTGCAAGATTTCCAATACCAATAACTATTGCATGGTCCTGAGTGAAAATAAATATTTATTCGAATGATCTTCAATTTTCCATGGTTGACTTTTATATGAGATAATTTCATATGAAAGCATTCCACGATATTTTTGCGCTTTCAAACCTGAACTCCCATGTAGAAACTGCAATCGAAATATTCCGGCTTAATTATTCGATAATTCCGATAATTCGTATACTCAACACTTTTCTAGGTTATATTTATGTTTTATTTCTATGATGAAATTTAGTTACTTTTTGTAACTAGAAATAAAGCCTCGACTGGACGTTCATGGCCTGCTTCGATGTCAATAATTCTTAAATGGACTATAAGTAGTTTGAGACCATTTTCAGCTCAAAATTCGAAAAATACAGACATCGTGACGAAATGATATAGCCCTCGTGTAAGTAGTACGAGCGCTCAAAAACAGTCCCTAAACAGTGTCTAAAACACTGGTATTGAGATCACTAATCAAGTCAATATCGATCAATGTATAGATTCCTAATCCAAACAATTTTAATATTTCCCCATCAACCATCAGACCAAAAAAACTATTGTAGAATATACACATATACGCTCCCATCTGAATCATCGAAAGAAGACGATTTTCGTTGGATGTGGCTCTGTTAGAAAAAAATTAGAATTTATTATTGTAGCTGAACTTTTTGTAGTGTTTTTCTTACACTCATCTTTCATCGAACAATATCGATCCTTTCATAACTGATTACGTAAATAACTATTATAATAAATGTAATATGAATTGAACTTCAATAAACTATCATCATATCATCTAAAAGGTGGAAATAATATTTAAGTTGAATATTCAACCACTAAACTTTGACACTTATATTTGTTACAACAAATTGACCCCATTTACTAATTATGTACTTTCAAAGAAACGTATTTTTTATCGAATTTAACATTGAGTGAGGACAATAAGAAAAGACCTACAAGTAAATAAGAGCTATTGCAAAAACTTATGCAATACTCTTTTTTAGCGCTCGTACTACTTACATGTAGGCTATATCATTTCGTCACGATGTCTGTATTTTTCGAATTTTGAGCTGAAAATGGCCTCAATCGACTATGTTCGACTTACTGATGACGAATCCGTCGGAAAATTCGAGTCTGTCCGTCCGGACGTAAGCACGATAACTCTCGAACGGAACAACCTAGAGACTTGAAATTTTCAGTGTGGGTTCAGTTCCCGAATGCCTCGGCTGAGTTCAATAATGAGCCAAATTCTACTAGGGGTTCCGTAAAAATGGCCGTCCAAAGTTTTGTTTCCCTGATTACTTGAAAACTACAGATTTGATCGAATGGAGAATGAGGTGTTCAAGCTACATGTGAAATTTTGTCCAGATCGCATAACCAGAACCATAGAAAATTGTAACTTTTGAACGGAAACGCCTAGGGATTTGAAATTTTCAGGATCTCGAATGTCGTGGATCACGTTCATCTATGAGCAAAATTATATTAGGGGTTCCGTTAATATGGTCGTTTGAAATTTAGTTTTCTTGATAATTTCCAAACTACAGATTCGATCGTGACGAAATTTTGTATACTTATGGAGAATGATATATTCAAGCTACATTTCTCTAGATCGCATGACCAGAACCATAGAAACCATAGAAAATCATAACTTTCGAACGGAAAGGCCTAGGGACTTGAAATTTTCAGGATAGGTGTGGATCTGAAATGTCGCGTTCACGTTTATCAATGAGCAGAATTATACCAGGGGTTCCGTAAATACGGTCGTTTGAAATTTTGGTTTCTCGATAATTTCGAAACTACGGATTCGATCGAGATGAAATTTTGTATTTTAATCAAGAATGATATATTAAAACCATATTTCGTCCAGATCGCATGACCAGAACCATAGAAAATTGTAACTTTTGAACGGAAAGGCCTAGAAACTTGAAATTTTCAAGGTGCGTTTGGATCGCGAATATCGCGGCCACGTTCATCAATGAGCAAAATTAGACTAGGGGTTCCGTAAATATGGCCGTTCAAAATATTCTGTTCCTGATTCGAAACAACCGATTTGATTGGAATGCAATTTTGCACCTAGCTGAGTAATAATGTATTCAAACTACGTGCAAAATTTTGTCCAGATCGCACCACCAAGACCATAGATACCGTAGAAAATTCTAGCGAATTATCGAAACAAAATTGATCAGCTGAAGCACTGACATGAAGTCTGGAGTTTCGCCTGAGTTACAGATTTTTTTTGACAGCTGTCGAAAATTCCTTCAATTGATTTCTGAAACTGGGAGAAAATGCGAATCTACCTACCAGGTGCATGTACGAGCGCTCAAAAGCTCCTGCCTTCACGGCAGTGCTTTTCGTAATTTTTCAAAATCCCCTCGTAATCTGAGGGAAATTAGGATTCTCTCAAAATTTGAAGTAATTTCTCTTGGAAACGAAATCTGTTTACGTTTACTAATTCTGTAGACAATACAATAAATACAATAAATGATATATCTGTTGAGTTTCGGAATATTTTTGATATTATGTCCGATGTATGACAACAATTGTTGTACAAAATCAGCTATTGGCCATCTTATTTTGGTTAGAAGGACTGTCTGTGACATAAACTTATGCAATGGTATCCGATTTCCAGCCCCTGTGTCTCTTTTGTGCAAGGACGTTGACACCAGTAGTGGCTAACAAAGTAGCTGAAGTTCTCGTAAATGAATATCCTTTGCCCCTTTGTAAGTCTATTTGGCAACCTCAGAAAACTTGAGTTTTTCTTGGAATTGCGCAAAATGTGTTTTTTTTCTAACAGCTTCTCCTGAGCATTTGATACCGCATGAAAAAACGTTGATGGACACTTCCAAGCATGTCTCTAATTTCCAGATATTTATTCAAAATGTTCAAGTGACATACACCTCCATCCTCACTTGCGGACTACGTTATGGTGATGATGTTTTTCATTATAGACATTTTTTGTTCTGTGGAGGTTTAAATTCCGTCATAACATATTGCCAAGCATATTTAAGCAAGTTCTCATGTTTTATGTTTATATCCCGACATACTTCCATACACTTATTATTATTTGAACTGGGTTCGTTATAGCTCAGCTAGCCTTCCAGAGACTTATTTTGCATTAAATATTTTACAATTTCATGCGCCAAGATGTCAACGAAAAAATCAGTTAAACCACAGAACTATACTTTTATGGGTTCTTTATATATTTCAAATTTCCAGTGATCAGTGAACCGTCAGTAGCGATTGACCTCTCGTGGAGTACAGACGTATTGTGAAGTGCGCATGTGTGCCAAGTGAGTTGAAGCTAAAGAATTTCAGTACATTGTGTTGAGTTCAGGTCAAACGATCGTTGGTTCCGCAATGGAGAAATATATGGAACAAATGTGGTCAATGGCCCAAGTTTTAGCCGAAAACGACTACGATATCGACGAATTCTTTCTCAGAATTTCAAAGAGCCTGAAAGAAGCGAAGAAAATAGAGAAGACGACACGCCAACAGTACGAAGAAGAAGATCAATTTGAAGATGGCCAACCAGCATCAAAAAAAGTGAAGAAAACAAAAACGACAAGGGAAAATAAGAAGGTACCCGAAAATGAAATATTAATATCAAATCGATATGAGATTCTGAGTGACGATGAAATAATGGACACCGATGATGTTGAAAAACTTAAAGATGAAGAAATTAAAGTGATGAACAAGACTGTAACTGCGACCGAGCCTCAGAAGAAGAAGAAAGAAGCCCCTATTCAACGGCCAAATCAGAAAAGCGAAAGGATTGCAAACCTTGTTCTGAGGAACAAATCTAGGTGGAACGCAGTCAACAAAATGATGATAAACCAAAATATAAAATGTAAAAAGGTGAAGTTAGTTTCACAAGGGGTACAAATCGAACAAAGTACCGAAAACGATTATCGCACTCTCTATAAAACCCTTAGAGAACAAAATGAGGAATTTCATACCTACAGCTTGAAGAGTGAGAAGAAACTGAAGGTTGTACTCCGAGGAGTACTTATTGAATCAAGCGAAGAAGAAATTGAAAAAGACTTAGCGAAGCAAGGTTACCCGGTGACAAAAATTACCAGAATGAAAGGGAAAAAGGGATTTCCCATCCCTCTCGTACTAGTGGAGATTGACAAAGCCTACAAGGCGATCTTCACAAAATTGGAATTTTGCTGTGGGATATCCATCACAGTTGAAAGCTTAGGACTAAGGACAGAAATAATCCAATGTTACCGTTGCCAACTCTACGGACACTCGCAGAAATTCTGCCATGCCGTCTACAAATGTATGAAGTGTGGTGAAGAACACGTGACCGCAGAATGCCCGAAATCTGTGACGACAGTACCCAAATGTGCAAATTGTGGAGGAGATCACCTATCGACCTACATAAAATGTATAAGAAATCCGAACAACCCGGATGTGAAGAAACCCAAATTCGTAGAAGCCCCGCTGCCTAAAGAAAATGTATGGCAAAAACGGACCGAAGAAAGAAAAAAAGAAATGGCAAAGAAAGAAGATATTAAGGTCAAAGCCCAAGAAAGAATTCCAGTGAAGAAGGAAGAGAAAAAAGCACCAAAAAATCAAAATGATGCACCAAAACAAGAAGTGAAAGATGGAGATGAATTAGCTGTCATCCTAGGTAGAATGACGCTGACGTTATGTTCAACAAATGCTACCATTAAACAAAAAATCTCCTTCATAGAAGAGCAGGACAAACTGATCAAATTATTCACGAAGAAATGAACTATACAACCAACAAAAGTTTAAATATTGCGTTCTGGAACACAAATTCGGTAATTCCAAAAAAACAGGAGTTGACACTCTTTTTGGAAAATAATAAAATCGATATTCTTCTCTTGGGAGAAACTCATTTGAAACCAACAAAGACTATGAAAGTGAGAAATTATGAAGTGTATAGAAGAGACAGACAAACGGGCAGAGGAGGTGGAACAGCTGTTCTAGTGAAGAGAGGTATTAGTCATCTCGAATTGCCAGATGTCCCAGGAAACAACATTGAGGAAAAGGGGGTAAGTGTAAAAACACGCGAAGGCGAAATTAACATTTATTCTGTTTACAGGCCCCCGCAAAGCAACCTAGAAGAAAAGGATATCACAGCCTTTTTCCAGAACAGAACACCAACCATAGTCGCAGGAGACTTGAATGCAAAACATCCAGACTGGAACAGCAGAAGAGTTAATAGTCAAGGAAACAAACTCAAACAAATCACCGACAAACATAATTTACTAGTTGTCGGTCCAGATGACCCCACACACATCCATGAAGCAACAGGAACGATGGATGTATTGGATATAGCCATAATGAAGAACGTAAGAACAAATTATGTGATTGAAACCAAGATGGATCTATCATCGGATCACTGCCCCGTGATCCTGACATTAGAATTATAAACAGACAGATTACCTACCAGCAGGAAAACAATAAACTGGAAGAAGTTCAAAGAAGTCTTCAAATTCAGAAGTGTGAAGATAAAAAACAAAGAAGAAATAGATGAAGCAATCGAAGATCTAGAGAGAAGAATTATCGAAGCACAATCACAGTCGAGTAAAGTCAAACAAATACCGAAGAAAAGTCCTCTACCTGTAGACGTGCAAGTTTTACTAGAGGAAAAAAGAAAAGCCAAGAAACAGTATAGAAGGACCTTACACCCAAGTGACAAAACTATACTGAATAAACTAACAAACGAGGTGAAAGTCAGAGTTCGAGAACTATTTACGGACGAATGGGATAGAAAGCTAGAGAATTTAGACACAGAGAACCGATCGTTATGGCAAATGGCGTCAGCTATAACCGGGAAAAAAACGAAAACTAAGATTCCAAGACTAGAAAAAGGAAGCCAGACTGCAATAACAAGTGAGGAAAAAGCAGAAATGTTCGCCGACTCACTAGAACAACAGTTTAAGCATAATCCGAAGAACAACGACGACATGTTCAACAAGTCAGTAGAAACAATAGGAAATACACCGGCCACCGATCTCGATGGGACAGAAGAAGAAACGGATGAACTCATAAAAAATGAAATAAAAGAAATTATTGCACAACTCAAAAATAGAAAAGCCCCCGGAATCGACGGAATTCAAAATCAGGCTCTCAAGAATATACCAGACGAAGCACTAGAAGAAATTGCAGAAATAGCCAGGGCTATTCTACGAACAGGATACTACCCTAACAAATGGAAGACATCGGACACGATACTGATATGGAAGAAAGGAAAAAAGGGCAAAAACGACCCAACTAACTACAGACCAATAAGCTTACTTCCGGCACTGAGCAAAGTGATAGAGAAGCTGGTATACAGAAGACTAGCAGAATTTGTTATTGCCAAGAAGATAATTCCTGACCACCAGTTTGGTTTCCGGACTGAACATTCGACGGTACACCAACTCATCAGAATAACAAAAGACATAAAAGAAAAATTAAACCTATCTACAGACACCGGAGCTGTTTTCCTGGATATTGAAAAAGCATTTGATAAAATGTGGCACCAAGGTCTGATATACAAGATGAAGATGTGGAAGTTTCCAGCTAAACTGACGGGATTGATACAATCATACCTGAACAAAAGAAAATTCAAAGTTAACATAGATGGTACGAGGTCTACAACCAGAAAAATTGAAGCCGGCGTACCGCAGGGATCGGTCCTAGGACCGTTGTTGTTCAACATATATATGTCGGACATACCAAAGATGACAAGATGCAAGATTGCCCAGTTCGCAGATGACACTGCTGTCTATTACTCCAGCAGAATTAGGAAATCCATAACGAAGCAACTCCAGATAGACTTAGACAAACTTATGAGCTATTTCAAGAAATGGAGGTTCAAGATAAATACGAAGAAAACCGTTGCCATATACTTCGGCGGCACAAATATGAAGAAGGAAAAAGCAGGAAACGTCATGATAGAAAACGAAAAAATTGACTGGAAAGATGAAGTGAAATATCTGGGCGTAATTTTAGACGAAAAACTCAAATTCAATAAACAGATGGAAGAAACCAGAATGAAGACCAGGCAACTGCACGGGCATTTATACCCCCTGCTTAATCCAAACAGCAAACTGTCACTGGAAAACAAAATGAAGAAAATCAAGACAGTGCTAATACCAAGCATAACGTACGCAGGAGTAGTTTGGTTCAATGTTGAAAGTTGCAAAAAGAAAGATCTACAAAGTACTTTAAATAAAATAATAAGGATAGCTATAGGCGCCCCATGGTACGTCAGCAACAAACAAATAAGAGAAGAATTGAAAATACCAACTATCGAGGAAATAATAGACAAACAAACCAAGAAGACTATCGAAACGATGAAAGAACACGAAAATAAAGAGATAAGAAGGATGGTGAAGATACCAGTAAGAACCACAGACAAGAGGAAATACCTCTTGCAAAGAAGCCAATAGACGAATAGCAAAAAAACATGCAAAAGAGAGGAGGACCTCTCTAAATAATCAATAGAAGAAGAAAGGAAAAATTATATTAAAGGCGAAGGGAAGTAAATTCCAGTCCTTTTCAAAAACCAGGACCTATGAGATCAGTGAACCGAACAAGTGACTTCAGAGTTCTTGAAAACGGCCGTTAGTTCGTAGTTCAGAGAAGAAGAAGAAAAAAAATTTCTATGGTTCACTTATCAGAAGTGCTAGTACTACCCAAATAATTCAAAGTATCTCTCAGTTTCCAATAGTTGTTTATCACAGTTTGCATACGTTTATTTTTCTCCAGTCAAGAACTTGTGCCCAATTTTTGCCCATTATGGATATCAAGCAAAAAATTGAAACTTCATTTGAGGTAGGTTTGAAAGATTTCTTTGTATATGTATTATTGTAGAAGTACGTGAAAACGTTTTTAGGATCTTACCATGCATCGAAAAATTAAATAAGTGTAAATAAAATACTCAATACTCAAAAATTGCCTTCATGCAAAGTAGTTAGTTGCTATAATATTTCTGTGAATATTCTATTTCATCAAATTTCACAATAGTTCAAGGTTGAAGTCCTTTCTCATGTTGAATTAATGATGAATTCGTCACCAAATACGTTTGGGGGGTCGCTTTTATTAAACTTCCGGGAAAAGATTGATGGTTATCAAAGTTTGGTTTGGAGACTTTCCATTTAATTAACTGAAAAAAGTTCCAAAGTTTAGCAGTTTAATTTTCATAAAAAATATAGTTTAGTATGATTTCAAACTACGTTTTATTTCTACCTTTGAGAAGATAGTTCAAAGAAATTAAATTCTTTCCTTACTCATGTTCAATACTTCATCATTTTTATTCGCACCTTGTTCATTCTTTTTCATTCATGTTTAATTCTTCATCGGTTTTATTGGTTTTTTGTCCATAATTGTATTCATGTCTTGTTCACTCTTTATTCATGTTCAATACTTCATCATGTTTATTCGCTTCTTGTTTATTCTTTGTGTTCATGTTCAATACTTTATCTGGCTCACTCGCTTCGCGTTTATTCTTTTTATTCAGGTTTCATACTTAATCATTATAGTTCGTTATCATTCCCTACTCATTAATTGTTAATATTCTTTATTCATGTTGCATGCGTAATCATTCTTAGTCACTACTCAATACTCATTAATTGTTTATATTCTTTATTCAGTTCAATGATTCTGTGTAGTACATGAACTAGTATAAGTGAACTGTAAATGAATTATTTTAAGAAGAACTTGGACTTAATTCATTACATTATATTATGGGTGACATTGGGATTATCGAAGAGATCCCACGCGCACATAAAATTGATGAAAAAAATATAAATATCGAGAGTGATGAAATATGGATGAGATTGATAATAATGAAACCCAAAACAACGAAATATCCGTTCTAAAAAAGTGTCTATCGAAGTCAAGCCGAATTGAGTATATTTTCAATAACAAAGTAATTCATTATCCTGGTACATAATTTCTTTCACATACATCAAAAAACCATATAAATAGTGCAGCTACGATAATTAATTCTAAATTTCTACTTACAGAGCCCACTCCAACTGAAATCTTCATTAAATGATTCAGATGCTTTCAAGAGCCTTTATGAGGAGGATTCTACCAGATACAAGAGTTGTGACCAGTCAGAGTACGCATCCGTCTGGTCGATCAATTCTACTAATGGTGATGGTATGGAAATTAGAGACATATACTCCTACGAAGAGTTCGAACACGGTCTTTTGAATAATTTCAACAGTACGTTGAAACACATAGAAGACGAGTCATTTAAGAAGAACGAAAGAGAATTTTGTGTTATTCTCGAGAACATGACATTCATATCTTCGTTCCAGGAAGAAGCAGAAGAATCGATCGCATCATCTGAAGTATCAGATACAATAGGCACAATATTGAGGCTGTGATCTATCAATACATATTTGTTATATATATATATATATATTATGGTTTTTCTTGAGTATTAAGTGCTTCAATGATCATATGTTTCCAACCGAACATCTTTGGAAACGAAATAATAATAATTCATACTTAAATTAATGTTTTACGATTTTGAGAATACCAACTTAGAGACATTGAAAAAGGTCAATTCAAAGACCGAAACACGTGTATGATAATAAAGGACATTTTAATTTTGACAATTTCCACCTTCATTGAAGCACTTAATACTCAAGAAAAACCATAATATATTATAAATATATAGTGCAAGAAAACTTTCTACTAATATATATATATATATATATATATATGAATCCGTAGTTCGTTGTCACCTCCGTTAAGTACATTGGGCGACCTGACCTCCGAGTGAAGGAGATGTGCAATTGAAATAATTTTTGTCGGTATATGTAGAGGGGAAGCCAAATAATAAGGGTACCTAGAGAGGATAAAACATTTCTTATGAAAAAATTTAATTTGAATGGATCAGACCTAGTCACCTCCGCATATATTTCGTAATAGTAGTGCGCTGTAACCTCCTGCAGGGTTGCCAGGTTTTCGGAGGAGAGAAGGTGAAAGAGTTCGAAATAATCATATATGGAATACAGATGTTCTTTCGATTTGCTCATGCGTCAATAATAAGAACAATTATAACATCTGCTGCCCCGATAAGGTCACTTCAAACATTTCGGAACAAGATGCTACGCTTGAAAACAAACAAAAACAGGTACAAACGGATCACGGAACTTCGAGAATTGGCAGAAATCCCAACCATAAGGGAGTATGCTGACAAAATATCATCAACATTTTATGAAAAACTGAATTATGTGAGCGATCTTACGAGGAATATTAGCAGAACCCGTTATCACAATCGAAACTTCAATGATAATAGATACTCTGCAATATGAAAATCATCCGATTTATTTCCACAGAATTAAAATTTTTGATATTTATTCTTCAAAAACGATACTCCACATCGAAGGCCCTGAACTTATCCATTTTCGAGAAAATAATTTTCAAGAATTTAAATATTTTATTGTTCCTGGAATTCAAGCAATTCAAAGTAGATGTTTTAATAAAAACTGATATTTTCGATAAAAGTATCCCCCTCAAATGTTTAGTAACTTGTCAGAAATGTTTTCATCTTCAACGCTCTGTATCTCGGAAGTGAAAAGAGTTAGCACCCATGTTTTTCCAGAGAGGACGAGAAGTGTCGGGAAACACCCTGTGAGAGGGAATCTTCTTCCCTTCTTCTCATTTATTACCGATTGACACGAACAACAAAGCAATGGAAATTGAATTCAGAAATAATTTTCCCCAAAAGAATCCATAAACGAATATTCGATCTATAGGAGAAATTGTGCAAATATTGAAGCTTTTTATTGATACCCAAAATCCGCCTAGTGAAATTCGTTATCATATGGTACCTGTCCCAGATATTATTTTTTGCCTTCGACCCTACATTTATTTTCGGTACATCCGTTTGTTGTTGAATACAGAATGCGGTTCAGTAGGCTTATTTAACATTTTGATTTTTATAGAAAATAGTTCTTGTTAAAATATAACAAAACTTTTTCTTCCAATAAATTTGTTCTCAAAAAAATTAATAATCGACATCACTTCCGGTCTCGAACGAATTGACATGCGATCCTTAATAATGTACGAGTACTAGCAATATTTTTCTGTGTCGAGTTAATAAAATATGGAACAATACGTCTCGAATTTTTTCATTTAAATTATTAATTCTGGAAAATAGTGATAATTGTTCCTCATAAAAACAACGCAATTACATATTATTGAAAAAGTATTAGCTTTTAGTAATCAGATTATACTTTTATGATGTATTGAAATACCTAAATCAAATTTTCAACAGAGACCCTCTTATAAAAACAGATTTCATATACAGGGTGTTTCACCGGTGATGCGGATCTCGATTACGCTTAAGCAGTACCTAAAGTTTTCGGATTTATTTTTCAACGTGGATTCATCAAGGTCAATTGGGGCTATATTGTGAAATTATTTTGAAATTTACAGGGTGTCTTAGGAAAGTGGTAGGCCCAAACATATCCGTACCTCAGAGCAAAAGGGTATTAAGTCCAAAATTTCAATTTTCGGGTTTTTTGGCTCACCTACATTTAAATTTCGCGCTCTATTTAGTGGTCTACCTTCAAGACGATTGGACTTAAAATAACGAAAAAAACATAGTATTAAGTCCTCAATCACAAAACGAATCAAACGAAAAATGCAAGTATTTTATGCTCTCCTGTCAATCTGACATTTTGTGACTTAATACCATTTTGCTCTGAGGTACGGATATGTGTTTTTTCATAGAACACTCTGTATTTTACTGCATATTTGGAAAGCATGATAAAAATTTAGAAAAGCACTGCCGTGAAGGCAGGAGCTTTTGAGCGCTCGTACATGCACCTTGTAGGTAGATTCGCATTTTCCAGTTTCAGAAATCAATTGAAGGAATTTTCGACAGCTGTCAAAAAAATTCTGAAACTTGGGCGAAACTCCAGAATTCATGTCAGTGCTTCAGCTGATCAATTTTTTTTCGATAATTCGCTAGAATTTTCTACGGTATCTATGGTCTTGGTGGTGCGATTTGGACAAAATTTTGCAAGTAGTTTGAATACATTATTACTCAGCAAGGTGCAGAATTTCATCCCAATCCGCTCAGTATTCTCGGAACTATCAGCAAAAAAATATTTTGAACGGCCATATTTACTGAACCCCTAGTCTAATTTTGCTCATTGATGAACATGACCGCGATATTTGCGATCCAAACCCACCCTGAGAATTTCAAGTTCCTAGGCCTTTCCGTTCGAAAGTTACAATTTTCTATGGTTTCTATGGTTCTGGTCATGAGATCTGGACAAAATATTGTTTCAATATATCATTCTCGATTAAAATACAAAATTTCATCTCGATCGAATCCGTAGTTTCGAAATTATCGAGAAACCAAAATTTCAAACGACCGTATTTACGGAACCCCTAGTATAATTTTGCTCATAGATGAAACTGATCACGACAATCGAGATCCACACCTATCCTGAAAATTTCAAGTCCCTAGGCCTTTCCGTTCGAAAGTTATGATTTTCTATGGTTCGAGTCATGTGATCTGGAGAAATGTAGCTTGAATATATATTTCTCCATAAGTATACAAAATTTCGTCACGATCGAATCTGTAGTTTTGAAATTATCAAGAAAACTAAATTTCAAACTACCATATTTACGGAACACCTTGTATAATTTTGCTCATAGATGAACGTAATCACGACATTCCAGATCCACACCTATCCTGAAAATTTCAAGTCCCTAGGGGGTTCCGTTCAAAAGTTACAATTTTCTATGGTTTCTATGGTTCTGGTCATGCGATCTGGGCAAAATTTCACATGTAGCTTAAACACCTCATTCTCCGTTTGAGTGCAAAGTTTCATCTCGATCGAATCTGTAGTTTCGAAGTAATCAGGAGAACAAAATTTTGAACGGCCATATTTACGGAACCCCTGGTGGAATTCTGCCCATTAACGAACTTGACCGAGGCATTTGGGATCTGAACCTACACTGAAAATTTCAAGTCTCTAGGTTGATCCGTTCGAGAGTTATCGTGCTTACGGACGGACGGCCGGACGGACGGACGGACGGACGGACGGACGGACGGACGGCCGGACGGCCGGACGGACGGACAGACTCGAATTTTTTGACGGATTCGTCATCAGTGAGTCGAACATAGTCGATTGAGACCATTTTCGGCTCAAAATTCGAAAAATACAGACATCGTGACGAAATGATATAGCCCTCGTGTAAGTAGTACGAGCGCTCAAAAATGAGACTGAGTTCATTTGACGTTTCATATGCTTAATATTTGTCGTAAATTTGAGCATCGCGGAAAAAACTCGATAACTTCGACTTGATTGAATTTGGTGGAATGAGATTTTGGCTGTGAATAATAGAATAACGAAAATGAATACTGTATTTATCATAATCAATCAAAACTCTACTAGTGTTCAAAATGGGACAAAGCATTGACGACATATTAAACTATTATTTCGTACTCATTTCAATGGAACACCCAATATTTCTATATTCCAGAAAATGACCGAAATTTCATTTCGTTAAATTCAGTATGATCATGGTTTGTATGAATTCACTAGATTCAGAAATGAAATATGAGCATATTAAAATTGTCTGATGAGATGAAGATGTCACAATTGCCTTTTTTTCACATCGCGTCATTCTCCTACCAAATATGCGATAAAACCCCTTTGAGATATGCCGCTTGTCCACATCTGCTTCGAAAGTACAAGGTTGCCATTTTTGGAGGCGACAGCGGACGAAGAGTCTCTCAGGGTTATTCTTCCATATATAGCTCGGCACACTAGCGCCAGTGATATACACTCGAACTAAAAGATTGTTCAGTACATAAATGGGGTGCGTTGTGACCTCAAAATGATTTTTTGATATGTTGATCCCTGAAGCATCCTGAATCCAACAAGCTAAAAAACAAGGCGAAACGTTGTCACCTCCGATTTCGGAGGTGACTACGTTATATATGAGGCGACAGCGTTAAATGAGTTACTGTTTTGGAGGTGGTATTGACACTTTATAACTATATATATATATATTTGAATTATTATTTCTGGGATTGCTCCGTGTTTGAACTGAAACATATGAATTCATTTTTACGAATTTATTTCAACGTTTCGACCTATATCACAATGGTCTTTCTCAAGATATGAAAACGTACTGATTTCTCAAGAAATGCGTGTCAACTGAATGTCATTTAGACTTATTTCTTTTTCTTCTTAAATTATATCGAGGCTGTATTTCTTCCGCTTCATTAGTCTCATCCCCACCATTCCGAGGCTGCGCTCCGCCACTGCCTCCATCAGATGACTGCTTGGATTGCGTCTGTCCCCTCTGCTCGAGATGTGTGGTTGCTTCAATCATTCCATTCACCTGACCTTCGTCTGTCTGATCATTTCGGGTGGCATCCTGGTGGGACTTGGGAATTAGCGCTCTCCAGCAGGCCGATAATGTTATTGAATCGTCTCTTCTGTTCATATTATTTCCTTTTTCAATTTCTAGCGCTTCTCTGGTAACGCGCTTGTAATAATGTTCAATATTGGCTATCTGTTTTGAGTCCTTAAAGTTTATTTTGTGTCCTCTTTCGTTCTCGTGCTGTGCTAGTGACGATGTTTTCATTTGTTTTCTTACACTGTTTATATGTTCTTCTATTCTACATGAAATTCTTCTATTGGTTTGGCCTATGTAAACTCTTGAGCAAGTTGAACATGGAATAGAGTATACGCCTTGATTTTCTAATGGAATTTTATCTTTAGGATTCTTCAACAAAGATCGGATGGTTTGATGGGCTTTGTACACTGGTTCAATGTTGTTCTGTCGTAGAATCCTTCCAATTTTGTCTGTAGTACCCTTGATGTATGGCAAGATGACTTTTTGTTTGGGCGAAGTATCTTCTTCTTTCGGTGATTTTTCTTTTTTCTTCTGGTAGATGACCTTATTTATCTGTCTCGAAGTATAACCATTTTGAAGAAATGCACCCCTGATGATCTTTCTTTCCTTTTCGATGTTTTTCGGGTCCGTTAGTTTGATTGAACGGTCTACCAGCGTTTTAAGAATGCCATTTAGTTGTGCTGGGTGATGATGATGATCTGTCTGATCGTTTCGGGTGGCATCCTGGTGGGACTTGGGAATGCCACCCGAAACGATCAGACAGACGAAGGTCAGGTGAATGGAATGATTGAAGCAACCACACATCTCGAGCAGAGGGGACAGACGCAATCCAAACAGTCATCTGATGGAGGCAGTGGCGGAGCGCAGCCTCAAAATGGTGGGGATGAGACTAATGAAGCGGAAGAAGTACAGCCTCGATATAATTTAAGAAGAAGAAGAAATAAGTCTAAATGACATTCAGTTGACACGCATTTCTTGAGAAATCAGTACGCTTTCATATCTTGAGAAAGACCATTGTGATATAGGTCGAAACGTTGAAATAAATTCGTAAAAATGAATTCATATGTTTCAGTTCAAACACGGAGCAATCCCAGAAATAATAAGTCAAATAATTGCATCCGTGAAAACCTTAAAAATAATATATATAGATATAAAATAAATGTATAGTGTTTGGCTAAACATTATTGGTCAGCAATTTCAACGATGTTTTGTTCATGAGAAAATACTTAGAGGGATACTCTGTGGAGTAGAATTTTCATTATTGGATTTTTTCTAGGAAAGAAAATACGAAAAATTATAATTTGGAAAATGCGCTATAGGTTCACTTTTAATAAATCAAATTTATCCGTTTATCTTCAAAGCGCATTTGTCAATAATGTCCCCAAAAAATTGACCATTATCCTCGCTGATGGCGTCATTATTAAATCGTGCACTGGATTCATACCGGGTATCAACACTTTACACGAACACACTCAATTAAACCACAACGAAAGTTAAATCAGGTTATTCAAGGAAATAGTAATCTAACGTTCGGAAAAACTGTTACTCAATGGAGCATGAGCAAACGAGGTTACAGGTGGACTAGGAGTTTCATAACATCATAATTAAATCGGGTGCTTGGGACCAGCGACTTTGGACATCGTATCTTCCCGGCATCACGAAATATCACGGAAAATGCCGAGAGGCGAAAACTGCGTGGCCTCTCGGGTCCGAAAAATAGCGAAACCCTAGGGACGTTCGCCGTCGTTCGGATATCGTCGTCCCCTTCGAATTAGCTCTGGACGGAGGCGAAAAGATTGTCGCCTCTGGGTACTCACGAGGCCATGGAGAATTGGCGCCAAATAAAAGTATTGTCGATTTTGATGAATATTTTAATTTTCTGGTGATTGCTCCCTATTTTTTTATAAATTCTCAGAGACCTAGGAAAATTATGAAATAATAGGTGAGGCGCCGCCTCAGTTGCCTCACCCGACGAGCCGCCACTGGTAAAAGAGACTATATGACAGGAGAAAATGAAGAGATCTAGGTGATCATAATTGGAAAATTGATCTTAAGTATTTATGCGGAGGCTTTATCCTTCACAGTCGAAATACGTTCACTAGGCCACTTACTACAATTAGATCGAGATAACAATGCAAAATAGTTATTCAATCAACTAGTTTATTAATGACAGCGATTAATGGTCGAAAGATTTTAACGCGTGAGCGGAGCGATCGCGTTAATGTTTGGGACCATTAATCGCTTAATTAATAAAAGAGTTGATCACAAGATTTTTCCGTCGACCTCATCAGGAATTGAATATAAATTCTTGATCGAAACCAATTTTTATTTTGCATGATATACAAATTTGACGTAATACAAATTTCTTTGTTCATTTCGATATATTAATATTTATGCTTCCTATAGAACAGCATTATTTACTTTGGAACTATCATGACATAAAAAATTTTTTTCTGCATTTTCTATTTTATTCTGAATGGAGTTTTCAATATACCCTTCTGCAACAGAAGTTGATTTCCAACCACCAAGTCTTTTGATGGCTGAAAAATCTGCACCACTGTCAGAAAGAGTAGACGCAGAAGAACGCCAAAAACAGTGACCTGTCTACAAATGTGGTTGCTCTAATTTAAGAAAGTTTGCAATCATTGACGGTAATTCAGAAAATGTATTAATTCCAACCGGTTGTGTTGAGCATTTATAGTTCTTATAAAAAACGAAAAATCTTTCGTGTGGAGTGTGAGCTGGCCTCAAGGATATATATCCCTTTATTATGTTTGAAAGTGTATGCTAATCATTATCCACCACAGTGAATATCCTGTTCGAATGTGTTCTCGATGAATTCACTGTCACCAAAAATTTCGATCCCATATCTTGTACATCCTTTCTCTGCAACCTTAACAATTCATCTTTTCTCAATGCACCCGCTACTCCGAATATCAAAGCGACCTACAAATCAAACAATGATAGTTATTTCACTATAACGAGATAATGAGAATAAGTTGGAATAACGATTCAATTGAGTTTTATTTTTACCTTCGTCATCAAGAAAACACTATTAGGAACATTCGCTATGAACTCTCTCACATGTTCTTTTTCGAGAATTTTTGATTTTTTTGGGATATATCCCTCTCTTTTCCGTTTATATCAGTATTGTCTTTCACATTTAGTGTTGATTTCAGCATCGAATATTTTGGCCATAAACTTACTAGATGCCCCTTTTCCGCAATACCCGTGAAGTATGCCAACAAAACCGTTTCCTTAAAGTTCCGAACCTTCTTGTCCTTGCACCAAGAACTGAATTCAGCATCGGTTGTCTCATATAAATGGCGGCTCTCAAAGTTGTTGCTTCAGCAGTTTTTGTCACATCTGGCGGTGTCAAAGGGATATTTTCTTCGTTATTCATTATGTAGTAGCGTAACGGATAAAATCAGATTTAAATTTGACAGCTCGATCGTGCTCCGACATAGATGCATCTATGCTCTGACTGAATATTTTATATTCGGTTGCCATGATAATCATGCAATAATACAAGAAATCATGCATTAATAGGGGTCATTAATGGATGATTTCGAGTGCGTTAAAATGTGCTTTTATTCTATGGTCGACGGAACTAGTATATTATTCAATGAGCATATAATGACTGCTATTATTCAAGAGGGTGAAGTTTGCGACACGAGCCGCAGGCGAGTGAAATTGGAATAATTCTGCATTTTCAACATACCTAAAATAGAGTTGTCAACTTTATTTTCTGTGATTGATGGAAATTGTCAAGCTTACGAGAAACGTCAAAACTTTATTCCCATTCTACTATTTCCTTTTTAGAAGTGAACGCAGTCTTTTATATTTTTCGATATCGATTCCTTCATGTATGGCAAGCGTGCTCTTGAGCATGTAATAATGTGACCATGATGTTGAAGATTTGTATTTCGCTGATAATTTTGGGAAATATTCAAGTAAAACTGACTCCGAAAATGATCCAATTTTATTTGCCGCTCTCCAATCCATAAAATTGTTGAATACTGAGAGGTATAGATTTCGTGATTTCTCCGGAAGAAGTTCCATTTCAGTGATTTCTGCAGCATCTCTGATTTCTGGTGGAGTACTGACCAATTCATCATCACTTTCGATCTGCATAATCTACTTATTTTCGATGAAGTATTTATAATTTATAATAAAATTTCCGCACAATTCGAACGTCTCAGATACTTTTCAATCTTTCAGATTGAATGAAAAAAATTACGAAAAGCACTGCCGTGAAGGCAGGAGCTTTTGAGCGCTCGTAAATGCACCTTGTAGGTAGATTCGCATTTTCCAGTTTTAAAAATCAATTGAAGGAATTTTCGACAGCTGTCAAAAAAATTCTGAAACTTAGGCGAAACTCCAGACTTCATGTCAGTGCTTCAGCTGATCAATTTTTTTTCGATAATTCGCTAGGATTTTTTACGGTTTCTATGATCTTGGTGTGCGATCTGGACAAAATTTGGCACGTAGTTTGAATAAACTATAATTTAGAAGTATCGCAAAAAACCTTGATGAATTACTACTAGTATTAGAAACCCTTTCAGTTGAATTCGATATAATAGTGTTATCAGAAACATTTCAAATAAATAACATAGAAATTTTCAATATTACTGGATATCGAACAATTTATAACGAAGGTAAATTCAACAGAAATGACGGGGTTTTGGTTTACATGAGGGAAGATTTAGAGTTTACATATAATTTAATACCTTTGGGTGAAAGCATGACAATAGAAGTAAAAGTAACTGGTGAAAATAATCTTACACTGACAGCTATTTATAGATCTCCCGATACATGTGTACATACCTTTAATAAAGAACTATATAATTATTTGGAGAGCAAGTGCCAGATTAAAACACACATGCTAATCGGAGACATGAATATCAATTTATTCACAGAAAATGAATTTGTTGACGAATATAAGAATGTTTTATAGTCTTTTGGTTTCATGTCCATCATAAATGGGTGCACTAGACCTGACGGAAATTCCTGTCTAGATCATATATTCCTCAAAAAAGTCAATCTCGAAAACCGATTGCATCGCATTAAGGGTTACGTACTGGAATATCTTATTACTGATCATTTTTCAACGATGCTTACTATCGATTCAGATTCTCAAACTTTGCTACATAAAAACGAGAAAAAAAAGGTAAAGGAATATGTGAACTATGTAAAATTAAGAGAAGATTTGCAAAATGAAACATAGTCACTGATGTATGAAAAAGAGAACGTGAATGACATGACTTGCTCTTTTATTGAAATTTTAAATGAATAACAACACACATTCCGTGAAGATAAAAAAAATGCGTCTCCTCGAAAAAAATGGATTAGTCCTGGTATGATAAAAGCTATCAACATAAAAAATGACCTCTATATGCAGTTGAAAAAAGATCCTAATAATACAATCGTGAAATCTAATTACAATAAATGTAGGAATGAAATTCGAAAACTTATAAATAGTTCAAAACAAGATTATCTGGAGAAATTAGTGCAAAAAACTCAAAATGAATCTAAGGCTGTATGGAAAAGTATGGATTATTTATGCGGAAGTCCGAAAGATACAAAAATGAAAATCAAACATATAAAGTATGAAGGAGTTTATTACCAAGATGAGACAGTAATAGCTGATATATTTAATAAACATTTCAGTGGTATAGGAAAACTTTATGCTGATAGAATCGATCCACCTAAAGAGTATAAAGAAAGAGATACTTCTCAATGTAATTCCTTCTACTTATTTCCCATCGGCACTGTAGAAGTGCAGAATATCATAGGTCAGCTCAAATCCGGAAAGGCTGCTGGTCATGATGCCATAAGATCTGAAACTTTGAAAGAGGTCAAAATGGAAATATCGACACCTTTAGTTCATCTTATAAACAACTACTTTGAGAGGGGATGTTTTCCTGATAATTTGAAAACAGGTATAATCAAGCCAGTATTCAAAAGCGGAGACCGATCCGAAGTTATGAATTACAGACCCATCTCTCTGATATCAAACCTGGCCAAGATAGTGGAAAAGGCTATGAAAACAAGTATTATGGACTACTTAAAAAAATATAATATCATCGACGAAAAACAATACGGATTCATTGAGGGAAAATCAACAGAAGATGCCATAAGAGAGCTGACAGGGAAGCTGTACGAATGTCTGAATAAAACGATCCCTTCACTTTGTATATTTGTGGATTTGTTTAAGGCGTTTGATACAGTGTGCCATATTCGACTACTCCAGAAATTAAAAATTTACGGATTTAGAGGTTCCATATACAAATTATTGAAGAGCTATTTGTCAAATAGAAAGCAGGTTGTGGAAATTGGAGACTCAAGGAGTCAAGAAGAAATAATAACATACGGAGTTCCACAAGGTACTGTATTAGGTCCTGTTCTATTTCTCCTTTACATAAATAGCCTACTCAAAGTGAAGCAGTCTGAAGATGCCTTTTGCTTTGCTGATGATGCCGTTATCCAATACCGGGAACAAACATGGGAAGAACTGAGAGTAAAAGTTCTAGTGAAATTTCCAGAAATAATAAATTGGTTCAAACATAATAAGCTCACTTTAAATAAAGACAAGACTAAATATATGGTGTTCAGCTCTTATGCTTCGAGTCTTCCAGATCTAGGAGATCTTGTTTTTGATGATATAATCTGCATTTCTGAAACAAAACAAGTATTTAGGAATAACAATTGATTCTCAAATGAGATGGAACAAACATATAAAAAATTTTGTGAACAAGCTGAGGGGTCTTCTTTTCAAGTTCAGGCACTTGACTAATCATCTGGTATCAAAAAAATTTTTGAAAATTTTCTATCAAGCCCTGGTTGAGTCCCAGATCACCTACGGGATAGTTGGATGGGGTGGTACTTATAATAACCACATCAAGCCTCTAGAGATAATCCAAAAGTGATTATTAAAAATAGTCCATAAGAAAAACCGTAGCTTTCCAAGCCAGAGGTTGTTTGAGGAGTCAGGAGTACCAGATGTGAGGCAATTGTATGCTTTGAAAATTTTGTCCAACGTCATCTTGGGGAAGAGTCCCATCGCAACGTTAAAGCATGACTACACTACGAGAGGAAGATTTACTTACCCACCACCTATGTGTAACAAAAGTATAGGCCAAAGAAGCTTTGCATATCTTGCACCGAAAATTTTCAACATAATCCCTGATCAGCTGAAAAATATATCGAATATTAAGAAATTTAAGAGATGATTGAAGGCTTGGATGAACAGTGGAAATAGACAAATAATACACAGATTAATAAATAATGATTGAACTATAGAAAACATGATTCCGATTTCCATAAAACATTCGGAGAAGAAGGGAAAAAAAATGTACTTACCGATTAGAGATAAGAGATGCCCGACGATAATACAATAATACCGGATGATGACAAATTATACTCGAATGCGACAAAAAACTATACCCGATGAAGACAGAAACATTACCCGAACATTTTGCCCTTGCTTGGATGTCGTGGTTTTTTCTTTTTTTTTGGGTATTTTTCTTTGCGGAGAATTAAGAATACATATTATGTTTTGTTTAGCTCTAACGTTCATCCTCTTGAAATAGTATCAAGAATTTTTTTTACTTTAGAGTCACATACAGGTTGTAATATAACTCACCTCTGTGATGATGTATAATGTTTATTTTTCGAGAAATAAACCAATTTGTTATTATTATTATTATTATTATTCCTCAGCTAGGTGCAAAATTTCATCTCAATCCGATCATTAGTTTCGAAAGTATCAGGAAAAAAATATTTTGAACGGCCATATTTACGAAACCCCTGGTCAAATTTTGCTCATTGATGAACGTGACTGTGATATTCGCGATCTAAACAAAACCTGAAAATTTCATGTTCCTAGGCCTTTTCTTTCGGAAGTTATGATTTTCTATGGTTCTGGTCATGCGATCTTGACAAAATGTTGCTTTAATATATCATTCTCGTTTAAAATACAAAATTTCATCTCGATCGATCGAAATTATCGAGAAAACAAAATTTCAAACGACCGTATTTACGGAACCCCTAGTATAATTCTGCTCATTGATAAACGTGAACGCCAAATTTCAGATCTACAACTATCCTGAAAATTTCAAGTCTCTAGGCCTTTCCGTTCGAAAGTTATGATTTTCTATGGTTTCTATGAATCTGGTCATGTGATCTAGAGAAATGTAGCTTTAATATATTATTCTCCATTAGTATACAGAATTTCGTCACGATCGAATCTGTAGTTTGAAAATTATCAAGAAGACTAAATTTCAAACGACCATATTTACGGAACCCCTAGTATAATTTTGCTCATAGATGAAAGTGATCACGACAATCGAGATCCACACCTATCCTAAAAATTTCAAGTCCCTAGGCGTTTCCGTTCAGAAGTTACAATTTTCTATGGTTTCTATGGTTCTGGTGATGCGATCTGAACAAATTTCTGCATGTAGCTTGAACACCTCATTTTCCATTAGATTGCAGAATTTCATCTCGATCGAATCTGTAGTTTTAAAGTAATCAGGAAAACAAAATTTCGAGCGGCCATATTCACGGAACCCCTTGGCGAATTGTGCCCAATAACGAACTCAACCGCGGCATTCGAGATTCAAACCTACCCTGAAAATTTCAAGTTTCTAGGACATTCCGTTCGAGAGTTATCGTGTATACGGCCGGACGGACGGCCGGACGGACAGACTCAAATTTTCCGACGGATTCGTCATCAGTGAGTCGAACATAGTCGTTTGAGACCATTTTCGGCAACAATTACTCACCTTGAATAACATGTTCAGAAATCTTCAAAAATTTGAGAAATAATAAAACCCAACGGAGACTATATCCCGATTCCCGTCAAGAAGTCGAATTAACAATGATAATTGAGAAATGATAAAAATATCAGAGCATGTTTCCAATACTTGGGCGAAACATCACCTCAAGGAAGTATTCATTTGAAGCTCTAGTGTAAGCGTGCTGGAGGTGGAGTTGTCCTCGAGTTCGATGCCAAACATCATCCCATAGTGTCACTGTCCTTGCTGTACTTCCTCAAACTGGCTCGAGATTGTCTTTTCCTGTATTATCCTAAGGAAATAATTGATCATTCGTTTGAGGTGTACAGCTGCAGGTCTATTACCGGAAAGTTTATAAGAAAATTGAAATATTTCGTACTTTGGCTCGTGATCGGAAGGTCCTGGGTTCGAATCCTCCGGAAGGCCAAGAAATTTTCTGAGCTGGTTCCACCATTCACTGTTTGGAAAACAATTAACAGTGCTGTGCCTCAGGTGGCGTAAGGACACAGTAATAAAGCCTATACATAACATAACCGGGTCTCCTAACTTGCCCAAGCTCTCTTTTATCCAAGCTTATGAGGGGTCTCGCAGAGACTAGGAGAGTCGGGATATACACTTGGGTGCAATGAAATCGGCCCACCTAAAATTAGACCCAATTTCAAATAATTATTTCTCGGAATCCGCTAGTCGGATTTTGATAATTTAATCTTTAAATTGTAGGTCAACAGTCGGTGATAATGTTGTGTTAGGATACTTTTGTTTGCAATTGAATTTCAGCATATACGCGGTGCAAGATTGAAAAGAAGATTTATTCCCCAACTTTGACACACCCTGTGGATAAAAGAAACAGCAGCAACGAATGCCAAATAGAATCGGATTGAAGTACCATCTCTCTCTGGTCGTTTTGTTTTTTCAATCATGTATTTATCTCTATTATTACGGAAATTACAGTGTTTCGAAACTGAGCTGAGCTGAACTGAGCCCAGTGAAAAAATATTGGAAACAACAGGTTTTTCCTGAAACTAAATTATTTCAAGGGGGTATGACCTCCCCTTGCCCTAGTAACCCCGCATACGAATAGGCATACTTCTAATTAAATTCACTATTGTTTCTTGTGGGATGTTTCGCCACTCTTTCTCTACTGCAACACAGCTCCGGGATTCTGGAAAAGGCTCGTAGTACACTTCGTTTTAGTTCATTCCACAAATTCTCAATGGGGTTTAAGTCAGGACTGCACGGTGGCCACACCATGCCTCGAAACTCGACTGCTGCAATGTAGTCTCTGACAATTCTCGAACAATTCTCGAAGAATGTGTACTTTTTGTGAGTTTGTTTGAAAGTTTTCCCTCAGGCAGAAATAATAGAGATAAACACATGATTAAAAAAACAAAATTACCAGAAAAGATGGGACTTCAGTTTGACTCCTTTTGCCATTCGTTGCTGCGGCTCCTTGTATCCACAGGGTGTGTCAAAGTTGGAGGAAAAGTCTTCTTATCAATCTTGCACCTCGTATATACCGAAATTTAAATGTAGACAAAAATATCTTAGAATAACATTATTATCGAAGGTTTAACCTAAAATTTCAGAAAAAGAACATCAATATCCGACTAGCGGCTCTCGAAATATCCATGTTTGAAATTGTGTCAAATTTAAGGTGGGCCGTTTTCATTGCTCCCAAGTGTATATAAAGCACCTGGCTGAAATGCTTTATATACACTGTGCAGAAATATCATTGTTTTTATCCAACACGATTGATGCTTATTCATACTGGTATTTTCAGTACTAAATGGGAGGGGTTTCAGCTCACTGGTAAAAAAAAAAAATGGTGAAGATTCTCGAAATACTCCTGAATATAATGAAAACCTTGAAGGATCAAATGAGTAATGTTGTAGAGAAAATAAAATTTATTTTTTAAAAGGAAAAACGAAAAACAAATTCTGTAAAATAAACAAAAATATTCTGTAAAATAAACAAAAATATTCTGAAAAATAAAAAAAAATATTCTGAAAAATAAAAGGAATATTCTGAAAAATATTCTGAATCGGAACATAGGTATCACAGTTTTACTTCAAATATGAGCTCAAAAAATAAAATTCTTATTACATATATCACAGTTTCGTTTGGAACATGAGATTATAAATGAACTTCACGTTCGCTCTCATTACATATAATATCACAGTTTCGTTTAAAATATGAGATCAATTCAATAAACTTCACGTTCCTTCTCATAATGACTGACATTGATTGTTCCATACCTTATGAGAAAAAATTAAAGGGTTGTCAGGTATAAAATATGCATGCTCGACTGATTCAGTAATATTAAAGTAGCAACTATAAGAAATACTCAAGAATCAATATATATAATATATATTTGGAGAATTCTTATATTCGGGATCATGATTTGATTTGATATTAAAAACTGTTTCAATGTTCTCCCAGAAGAATAGGTATATTGATCTTATTATCTGTTTAGCGAGCTGATTTTTTTTTTATATTTAGGTCAATATATATGATTGAGACTTCGGAGTTTTCAAATAAATCTTTCCCTGAAAAATAATTCTTCATTTCAAAATATGTATTATTATTGGATAGATATATTTTCTGTACTGTTTTATGAACCGTGCGAGTGTGCTGCACAGCATTAAAAGAGATGCTTCAGTTATAATGATGCCATGCTAAAACGAATTTGATATCCAGCAGGCTACCTGTCTTTTCTGAAGAGATGAGCTTGAAAAAAATGTGAGTGTGAGTGTAAAGGATATGCTATATCACAGATCTGTCCGTTCTGATCTGAACTTCGCGACTCATTGATGGTAGTCTGGTTGAAGGTGTAGATAAGCAGCTTCACAACCTGGACACATGCGACTGACCGGTCAGTCTGTAGCAGCCCGGACTGATGGTACACATAATGGAAATTAGTTTTCACATGATACTTTAGTAAAGTTGTATTCGTCATTCAATTTGTGGGAAGATTCACATCAAGCTATATTGTAAACATATGCAATGTTCTGTACAGATACATGTGAAGTTCTCAATAATGAACATCAACTGCAGATTGCATAAATAAAAACTAAAAAAAAAAAATAAAAAGGGCCACAAATTTGTTGCGTTGATTAGGTGAAGAAAAATAGCTATATTTTGATCTGGTTTGGTTAGGAATCAACGACCAGAAAATAGAGAGAAGAGTACATACTACATATAGGCCATATCATATGTTGTCTGGAAGAGAACTCAGGTTTCAAGGGTCATGTTTATATTGGGCAACACCGACAGATATTTATTACAGGGATAAAAAAAACGGCAACCAAATTGTAACGTTGATTGGGTGAACAAAAATAGTTCAGTAGAATTTTGCTTTCTTGAGCTGTAACCTTAAGGAGTGCTTTGCATAGAATTTAAATCAACGTTGCGTGCAAACCAGGCCTTAGCTGTTCCAAAATGCTCTCAGCGAAATCACCATGTATCGTGCTTCGGAATCACCATGTACAGTAAGAAAATAAAATGAATTCCGTAAAATTATAATCAATAGTTGGTCTTGTTGTCCAGGAATTAGCCCTTCATTAATTGCATTTTTACGTTTTATAAAGGACGTTCCTTTTGCAGTCGCCTGTGACGGGCATGCAATGGATACGATATAAACTATCTTACGCAAATGTACCTATCCAAGTATGTTTAGGCGAGCCTTCGGTATGCACGTAGACTTGAGGCAAAAATATTTTGTTGCCTTTTAAGTACACTTCTTGCGATTCAATTGATAACATCGGTATGTTGAGGCTCTGGATTCTATTTAAGGAGCGAGGGGTTATTTCACCGGACAGTGTGCGTGCGTATGTAGGCTCGTGCTTCGATGGGAGGAGATAATGTAAATTTGGTAATTTTCTTTTTGTGAATAAATTCACACTTGCGATATAGTAAATGGTCAGAATTATGCAACCATGCTCCCTGCGCTCGATTTACATAATTCTTAAGAGGACCATAGACCATATAACATCGAGTAGTTGCAAATTAAGATAGCAAATAAGAGGTGAAAATGACCCAATAATAACATGGTTGTCCCTAGCTCTTTCCACAACTCTAATATTCACATGTGAATTATGACTATTCAGCAGCATGAGTACTGGCTTCCCCTCGGTGGGTTCAGCATTTCTGATAAGATGATCCATGACAACTAGAAATTCTTTGTCTTTCACCCATACCGAAGAATTGCCAACTCCAATTCAATCTGGAGACCCACTAGGAACAATCAATCCAGAATATTTGTGCCTTGGAAAGACTTACATCGGTGGAATGAAATAACTTTCTGGGTTACAGACGCAGGCAAGTGTTACGAGCGTTCCTCTCTCAGACGATGTGATAGCAGCTACTTGTTTTTGGCCCCCAGCAACTACTTATCATCTTTTTAGGTTTTTGAACTGTCGTTTCTCCTGTTTACTGGAGCAGCTCAGTCCAACTGAATTACACAACTGATGGTGTGTTTCTGACGCCACTGTCGCTAGTTCATCTATTCGATTAATTTACCTACACAGTCAGGCGTTTCGATATCGAGATCTGGATTCTCGTTTCATGAATCGAAACGCCTGACTGTGAAGTTGAATCAATTGATAAGATGAACTACCTACTTTAGACGTCAGAAACCTAGCCTAATGGCGTGCTTCTGACGTCCACTATCGCTAGTTCATCTATTTGATTAATTGAACGTCACAGTCAGGCGTTTCGATATCGAGATCTGGATTTTCGTTTTATGAATCGAAACGCCTGACTGTAAAGTTGAATAAATTGAATTGAAAAACTACCTATTTTGGACGTCAGAAACCTAGCCTAATGGTGTGCTTCTGACGTCCACTATCGCTAGTTTATCTATTCGATCAATTGAACGTCACAGTCAGGCGTTTCAATATCGAGATCTGGATTCTAGTTTCATGAATCGAAACGCCTGACTGTGAAGTTGAATCAATTGAATAGAAGAACTAACTATTTTAGACGTCAGAAACCTAGCCTAATGGCGTGCTTCTGACGTCCACTATCGCTAGTTTATCTATTTGATTAATTGAACGTCACAGTCAGGCGTTTCGATATCGAGATCTGGATTCTCGTTTCATGAATCGAAACGCCTGACTGTGAAGTTGAATAAATTGAATAAAAAAACTACCTAATTTGGACGTCAGAAACCTAGCCTAATGGTGTGCTTCTAACGTCCACTATCGCTAGTTTATTTATTTGATTAATTGAACGTCACAGTCAGGCGTTTCGATGTCGAGATCTGGATTCTCGTTTTATGAATCGAAACGCCTGACTGTGAAGTGGAATCAATTGAATTGATAAACTACCTATTATGGACGTCAATAACCTAGCCTAATGGTGTGCTTCTCACGTCCACTATCGCTAGTTTATCTATTTGATTAATTGAACGTCACAGTCAGGCGTTTCGATATCGAGATCTGGATTCTAGTTTCATGAATCGGATAGCCTGACTGTGAAGTTGAATCAATCGAATAGAAGAACTACCTATTTTCGACGTCAGAAACCTAGCCTAATGATGTGCTTCTAACGTCCACTATCGCTAGTTTATCTATTTGATTAATTGAACGTCACAGTCAAGCGTTCCGATGTCGAGATCTAGATTCTCGTTTTATGAATCGAAACGCCTGACTGTGAAGTGGAATCAATTGAATAGATAAACTACCTATTATGGACGTCAATAACCTAGCCTAATGGTGTGCTTCTGACGTCCACTATCGCTAGTTTATCCATTTACTTCATTCAATGCACAGTCAGGTGTTTCGATGTCGAGATCTGGATTCTCATTTTATGAATCAAACGCCTGACTTTGAAGTTGGATCAATTGAATAGATAAACTACCTATTTTAGACGTCAGAAACCTAGCCTAATGGTGTTTTGCTGACGTCTACTATCGCTAGTTCATCTATTCGATTAATTGAACGTCACAGTCAGGCATTTCGAAGTCGAGATCTGAATTCTCGTTTTATGGATCGAAACGCCTGATTGTGAAGTTGAATCAATAGAATAAATAAACGACCTATTGTGGACCTAGCCTAATGATGTGCTTCTGACGTCCACTATCGCCAGTTTAACTATTTGATTAATTGAACGCCACAGTCAGGCGTTTCGATATCGAGATCTGGATTCTCGTTTCATTAATCGAAACGCCCGACTGTGGAGTTGAATCAATTGAATAAAAGAACTACTTATTTAAGACGTCAGAAACCTAGCCTAATGGTGTGCTTCTGGCATGCACTATCGCTAGTTTAATCTATTCGATTAATTGTACGTCACAGTCAGGCGTTTCGATATCGAGATCTGGATTCTCGTTTCATGAATCGAAACGCCTGACTGTGAAGTTGAATGAATTGAATAGAAGAACTACCTATTTTAGACGTCAGAAACCTAGCCTAATGATGTGCTTCTGACGTCCACTATCGCCAGTTTAACTATTTGATTAATTGAACGCCACAGTCAGGCGTTTCGATATCGAGATCTGGATTCTCGTTTCATTAATCGAAACGCCCGACTGTGGAGTTGAATCAATTGAATAAAAGAACTACTTATTTAAGACGTCAGAAACCTAGCCTAATGGTGTGCTTCTGGCATGCACTATCGCTAGTTTAATCTATTTGATTAATTGAACGTCACAGTCAGGCGTTTCGATATCGAGATCTGGATTCTCGTTTCATGAATCGGAACGACCGACTGTGAAGTTGAGTCAATAGAATAGATAAACAAACCTATTGTGGACGTCAGAAACCCATCCTGATGAAGTGTTGCTGACGTCCACTATCGCTAGTTCATCTATTCGATTAATTGTACGTCGCAGTCAGGTGTTTCGAAGTCGAGATTCGGATTCTCGTTTCATGAATCGAGACGCCTGACTGTGAAGTTGAATCAATTGAATAGATGAACTACCTATTATGGACCTCGGAAACCTAGCCAAATGGTATGCTTCTGCCGTCCACCATCGCTAGTTTATCTATTCGATTTATTCAACGTCACAGTCGGGTGTTTCGAAGTCGAGATCTGGAATCTCCTGATATGAATCGAAACGCCTGACTGTGAAGTTATTCAATCTATTTGATAAACAAACCCATTGTGGACGTCAGAAACCCAGCATGATGGAGTGTTTCTGACGTCCACTATCGCTGGTTTATACAGGTTGTTTCATTGGTAAATGTAGTGTCATGGAAATCAAAACGTGGTAATATTTCTCAGTTTCGAAAAGTTTAGAATAAAATAAATTCAAATTATATCACCAAACAACTTTCAAACATAGTAAATTCAGTAAATTCGATTGAAGTATAAATTATTGTAATATGATATTTTCGAAGAGGGGTCATTTTATTTGAATGGAAGAATGTAACCATGGAAATTATAAAATTAGAATTAAGCAAGCCGGTTGGGACAATTGATAGAAACGTCAGAGTGGAGTTGGATTTTTCAGAAAGTTTTGGAGAAAAATTGGTTTCAGAGAAGAAAAGAATAGTTAATAGTATTCGGAATTTTGTCGAGAGGATATTGAATTGTTAGAATTGATTTGGCGAGTGAACGAGATATCAGAACGGCTTGCTGGATATAAGAAGGAGAATTGAAATTAGAGTAAGTTGAACAAGGGAAGATGAAAGTTTTAGAGGAATCAGGACAGGTGGACCAGCGATTGGATTCGAAGAAAGTGTCCAACTAGTTGAAGAAGTATATTTGGACAAATTCTATGAGTGCACTCAATTGGTTTGGAACGATTTATTAATTGAGAATTTTCCATTTTGATAGGATAAGTTTGTTTGAGTTTGGTTGTTAAAAATATAAATTGTGTTAAATTTGTTTAATTGTTCACTTTAGAACCCTCTTTGAGAAAGAGTCTAGGGCAAATTAATTAGAAATTGAATGAAATTCTTTTAAAATTGTTATTTGGTATCAATTATTTTCAAAATTTAAATAAATCTCATTAATTAAACAATTGAACCATAACAGTACATACCTTAACCCGAGGTAGAGCTACTATAGACTAGTCCAAAAAAACAATATATGATAGGTCTTCTTCATAGCCGAGATACAGGGTGATTTATGTATTCGCCAATATTTTCAATTGCTTATAACTTCTGAACCATCCAATATATTCGATTGATATTCGGAACGTAAAACACACTTCCACGGGTTAATCGATTCATCTTTGAACTGATCAAAAAATCCAGGTTCGTATTAGAAAAATATGGGACTTTTCGCAAGCTGAGATTCAACACCCTGTATGAAGGAATGTTGGAATTTGATTAGAATATTCAGATAGAGCAGAGACTTTTCGCTGGGAATCAGTAGATTTCAATGTCCCACATGCCATTTGACCCATCAAAATTTTTGTCGAATGATTTAATTCGATAGTAAAATTCCACATACTTTACAAAAATTTCGTACATTGAAATTAAATTCGAAAGATTGTCGGTTGGACTGATGGAACATTTGATTTTTTGTTTCATATTCCGTTAAATAATTTCAAGTATTTTCCAGAAAAGATATGGATTTGGAATAATTTATTCAAAATGACCAAGAGTGAAAAAATAAATAAACAAGTGAGTAAACAAGAAAAACATTCGAAATAAATCATAAGGTTTGCTCAAAAGTGCCACCGTTTTGCACGATTCACATTCTTGCTCATTTCAAATTATGTTTTATAGCCTTTTTGATTTTTTTTTATCATTAAGGATCTTATTGCAGGCAACTTCGTTGCGTTGCAGGAGAATCTCCCCACTTCCAATCTCATACGCTTATACTGAAGCTTTCAAATATCCTCATAGGAAATAAAAGATAGGATTGAAATCTGGTCATCTAGGAGGCCATGCATGCGGTCCACCTCTGCCTATCCACATATTCGGGAAGTTCTGTTCCAAAAAGTTCTTGACAATAACTTTAAAATGAAGTGGAGCCCCATCATGCTGTAAATACCTTACTGCAACGTTCGTACTTTCAAGTTTTACAGGCATACACATAAAAACCTAGTACAAATTCTCAATCACATATGGTGTGAAGTTTATAATAATCGATTGATTGGGCCTCACATTCTGCCAAGACGGCTCACGGGTGATATTTATTTGGATTTCCTTCAAAATCATCCGCCTGTACTACTCGACGGTACGAACATTGCAGCAATGTATTTTCAGTATGGTGGGGCTCCACCTCACTTCAGAGTTATTGTCAGGAACTTTTTGGAACAGAACTTTCCAAATATGGTGGATAGGTAGAGGTGTACCGCATGCATGGCCCCATAGATCACCAGATTTCAATCCTTTTGATTATTTCGTGTGAAGATATTTGAAATCGTTAGTATGAGCGTCTGAGATTGGAAGTGAGGATATTGGCATACAACGAATCGAAGTTGCCTGCTATTAGATCCGTAACGATCCAGAAATTACCAAAAAGGCTATTAGACATAATTTGAAAAGATAAAAAATATGTATCGAATAAAACGGTGGCATTTTCGAGCGATTTTCATGAGTTTTTTAAATGAAATACCTCATTTGTTCATTTATATTTTCACTGTAGATCATTTTGAATGAATTATAGAAAATCAATATTTTTCTGAAAAATTCTTGTTATTATTTATTGGAATATGAAAAGAATACAAATTCTCCATCAGTACAACAGAAAATTTTTCGAATTTAATCTCAATGTACTACATTTTCGTGAAGAAAGTGAAATTTCACTATTTTTCACTAAATTTTTCAACAAAAATTTTGATGGATAAATTGTCGTGCGGGACACTGAAATCTACTGATCCCTATCAATAATTCTCGGCTCTTTCCGAATATTTTAATCAAATTACAATATTCATTCATGCAGGCTGTTGCGAAACAGCTCAGCTTGCGAAAAGTCCCATACTCTAATACGGACATGGATATTTTGATCAGTTCAAAAATGAATCGATTCAACCATGGAAGTTTGTTTTACGTTCCAAATATCAATCGATTATACTGGATGGTTCAGAAGTTTAAGCAATTGAAAATATTGGGAATACATAAATCACCCTGTATCTCGGCTCTGAAGTTGATAAGACCTATCATATTTAGGTTTTTTGGACTCGTCTAGGATAGCTCTATCTAAGGTTAACTTATGGACATTTACCAATGAAACACCCTGTATATTCGATTAACTGAACGTCACGGTCAGGCGTTTCGATGTCGAGATCTGAATCCTAGTTTCATGAATCGAAACGCCTGACTGTGGAGTTGAATCGATCGAATACATAAACAAACCTATTGTGGACGTCATAAACCCAGCCTGATGGAGTGTTTCTGACGTCCACTATCGCTAGTTTATCTATTCGATTGATTCAACGTCACAGTCAGGTGTTTCGATGTCGAGATCTGAATTCTCGTTTCATGAATCGAAACACCTGACTGTAGAGTTGAATCAATCGAATTAATAAACAAACCCATTGTGGACGTCAGAAACCCAGCCTGATGGAGTGTTTCTGAAGTCCACTATCGCCAGTTTACCTATTCGATTAATTGAACGTCACAGTCAGGCGTTTCGATGTCGAGATCTGTATTCTCGTTTCATTAATCGAAACACCTGACTGTGAAGTGGAATCAATTGAAAAGATAAACTACATTTTATGGACGTCAGAAACCTAGCCTAATGGTGTGCTTCTGACGTCCACTATCGCTAGTTTATCTATTCGATTTATTCAACGTCAGAGTCAGGTGTTTCGATGTCGAGATCTGAATTCTCGTTTCATGAATCGAAACACCTGACTGTAAAGTTGAATCAATCGAATTAATAAACAAACCCATTGTGGACGTCAGAAACCCAGCCTGATGGAGTGTTTCTGACGTCCACTATCGCCAGTTTACCTATTCGATTAATTGAACGTCACAGTCAGGAGTTTCGAAGTCGAGATCTGGATTCTCGTTTCATGAATCGAAACACCTGACTGTGAAGTGGAATCAATTGAAAAGATAAACTACATATTATGGACGTCAGAAACCTAGCCTAATGGTGTGCTTCTGACGTCCACTATCGCTAGTTTATCTATTCGATTTATTCAACGTCAGAGTCAGGTGTTTCGATGTCGAGATCTGAAGTCTCGTTTCATGAATCGAAACACCTGACTGTAAAGTTGAATCAATCGAATTAATAAACAAACCCATTGTGGACGTCAGAAACCAAGCCTGATGGAGTGTTTCTGACGTCCACTATCGCCAGTTTATCTATTCGATTAATTGAACGTCACAGTCAGGCGTTTCGATGTCGAGATCTGTATTCTCGTTTCATGAATCGAAACACCTGACTGTGAAGTGGAATCAATTGAAAAGATGAACTACATATTATGGACGTCAGAAACCTGGCATAATGGTGTGCTTCTGACGTCCACTATCGCTAATTTATCTATTCGATTTCTTCAACGTCAGAGTCAGGTGTTTCGATGTCGAGATCTGAATTCTCGTTTCATGAATCGAAACACCTGACTGTAAAGTTGAATCAATCGAATAAATAAACAAACCCATTGTGGACGTCAGAAACCCAGCCTGATGGAGTGTTTCTGACGTCCACTATCGCCAGTTTACCTATTCGATTAATTGAACGTCACAGTCAGGAGTTTCGAAGTCGAGATCTGGATTCCCGTTTTATGAGTCGAAACGCCTGACTGAACATGAATTAATCGCATAGATTACAAACAGATAGTGGACGTCAGAAACCTACTCTAAGTTGTGGAATTCGATTTGAATTGACGAAACAGTAAAAACGGCAATTCAGAGAAAAAAAAAAAATGATAGTTGCTGCTCGTCGCCGAGAACAAGTATCTGATATCCCATCGGCTGAGAGAGAAACCCTCGTAACACTTGCTTGCGCCTGTAACCCAGAAAGTTATTTCATTCCACCGATGTTCGTCTCTCCTAGGCACAAATATTCTGGATTGATTGTTCCTAGTGGGTCTCCAGATTGAATTGGAGTTGGCAATTCTTCGGTATGGGTGAAAGACAAAGAATTTCTAGTTGTCATGGATCATTTTATCAGAAATGCCAAATCCACTGAGGAGCGGCCAGTTTTCTTGCTGCTAGATAGTCATAATTCACATGCAAATATTGGAGTTGTAAAAAAAGCTAGGTAAAACCATGTCATTATGTTGTCATTTCCATCTCTCTGCTACCCTTATTTGCAACCCATCGATGTTGGGGTGTATGGCCCTTTAAAGAACTATGTAACCTAGCGCATAGAGGATAGCAGGATAGCACTCCGGAGTCAATAACGAACTTCAAAGACATCCCAAGTCTAGTGAGAGATTCATTACCGAAATCAACTATTTTATGTTGGATTCTGAAAAACGGGGAACACAGGTTGAATAATTCGATACACAGCGAATGGATGAGGAAGAAAAATGAAAATTCCGTAGCTCATACGGATGCTTGCATGGATTTTAATGTTCAAGACGAAGTTGACATATTTTTGGACATTCAAATAGCCAGATAGTGTTTTTTTCAAATAGGAGACATCACAAGGCCATAAATTCGGTTCGAATGGGCTTGTTTGGAAATATGTAAATAAAATTTCTTTGCGAGCTTGTTTGTAGAAACAACAGCGTTAGTATTTTGCCCAAATATTTGTTTCCGAATTTTGAGCGGAGAATGGTAGTTTAAATTGGACTCGCAGGATGGACATGAAGAATTCGTGAGAAAATTCAGTTCCGTCCGTCCGTGCGTAAACACTGTCGCAAGAGATTTCGAAAAATTAAAACAAATATGGATACGTTTTTTCAATTGATTTGAATTGACGAATTTGTTTCGGTTCAATCTTGAAAAAATTATTTTCAGTGAACTATTCCGAAGCAAGTATTTACCTGATTTCGATTTATGGATCAGATTAAAATGTTGGAAATACAAGCTTCTTGTTCCATCAATTCTTGAAATTAATAAGAATTCATCCGTTCGATGTTTCCCTCTTTTTAGTTTGAATTGAAACCTACTCGTATTTTAGGTATATATTTATACGATATACTAGATGACCCGGCAAACGTTGTTTTGCCATATCTCTCCCTTTTTTCGCAATTTCAAAATTGCTCGAGGCCTTCGGCCTCTCTTACCTTAGGAAAGCCCGTTTCTCCCTCTCGAAAACGCGGGGGGCGCTTCGCGCCCCCGGTTTCTCCCTTTTTTCGCAATTTCAAAATTGCTCGAGGCCTTCGGCCTCGCGTTGTTCTGGCTATTAAAAAATGAGGGTTGATCGTAGAAGGGTGAAAATTGGGGATTGTATGTATTTTTGTATGTTGTATCATAAAAAAATAGAAATTAGAAATTTTGTCAAAAAATAAAAAAAAAAAATTTAGGGGTGGACTACCCCTAACATTTAGGGGGATGAAAAATAGATGCTGGCCGATTCTGATAGATACCGGATAAGCACAAAAAATTTCATCAAAATCGGTTAAGCCGTTTCGGAGGAGTATGGCAACGAACACTGTGGACACGAGAATTTTATATATTAGATATGTCGATGCCAATTCCTCACATTGTACCTACAACCTACATGATCCATAGTAATGTTTTATGTAAAGGAATTGAATTTCTTAAGTTTGAATCGTTTATGTCTATAGTAAACAATGAATCTGACTTTCATAGACATTCGTTATTGTGAATTCAAAAGTTGATAATTCATACTGCGATTAATAACATTAAATGTCGTTCGTCTTCTTACATGTGAGAATTCGTTTGTTCGTAAAGTTTTAATGATTGTAAATAATAAAACTCTTCATACAGAGAGAAACTAAGTTGTGTTGATTCATTATCAGTATCATTTAAATCTATCGACCTAATAGGCTTGTAAAACGACATTTATTGAGATAAAAAAATATCCAAAATGTCCAAGTTAAGATTCACTTTTCAAGTGAAACCTTCCCAAGATGGGAAGTCAAATTATATCGCCATAGCTTCAATTAACACCGAAGATGACAAAACATTCTTAATACCAGAAGATTATCTAATGACATCTTTCCATAAAGATATTTCAGAATTTCACAATAATGAAGAATACCTTGAAAAGGAGATAACAATACGGGAATGTTTGGGTTACGTTAACAGAAGAGATTAACCCTCCGGAGGGCGCGCTTTGCTTGCATTAATGGGCGCGAGGCGGCATTTACACCGCATTGGGTTTTTTGTGTTTCTGTCTCACGAATGATAAAGAAAATACAATTTATGTAGTTACATGAGAGAAATATACCATTATAAACATTTTATTGAAATATTTAGTAATACCACTAGAGGTCAAATTATTTCCGGAAATTTTTTCGAGCTCATGAATATTTTGAAAATTATATTTATTATTATTGATAATTAAGTAAAATTAAGTAAAATTTGCGGCATTTTGCCGCCGGCGCGCTCTCCGGAGGGTTAATAAAACCGACTTTGATGAAGATGGAAACATGATTTTCATGGATTGTAGTGAAATCGCTCTGTATTATAGTAACTCCGATTGTTTAATATTAGTATCGTCGATCTAGAGATTGTGTTTACTAATGTCATATATATGTCAAGTTCTTTTGCTTAATGAAACCTAGTTTGGAAGGTATTATTTCTACATGGATATGTACTTGGATGAATCCCAACTCAAATGATGGATGCAAACACTCATAAGGTAAAAAAAAACTTGAAGAAATTGGTCGAAAATCAAGAAAAACAGAAAGATCGTAATGCAAGAAAAGCAGTTTAACGGTTTCTTCTTGAAAAATATGGTTGTAGAACTACAAATGCGTTAGATTTGAAAGTACCGATGACAAAGAAAAAATTGAAATATTCAGATTATTTTTGGATAAATCATGTATAGACTGGTACAATTCTATGATGTTAAAATTTTCATTGGACTCTGAGTGGTCAGATTGGATAAAAAACTTTTGCCGACCTTATGCAAATAAAGGCTGGTCTACAAGTAGATATGCCATAGCTTTTGAATATCAAACTGGCTCTCTACTGGAATATGCTGTGAATCGACTAGTTGAACGCTCATCGATCTGATCGCTGCTGGTCTACCTTATTTTATTGTGGACAGGATGAACCGAGATGAGTTTTTATGGAAACACAGGACCCATTCAATAGTAATGTTCTTTCGTACTGAGCGAAGTGATTTATGTAAGTTAAATCACATAGATAAGTTTAAGCGATCGTTCTTTCGTTTTCAATCATTTCCACAACTACAAAGTGATTGCAAGTGATTATTCTGATCGCGAAATTTCTTATTTCAATTAGATCACATTGGTAAAGTCAGAATTTGAAGTTTGACGTTATAGCATTTTATATACATAGAAGTATTGTATTGTATTGTATATTGTTTATATCCTGAGCGCGTTCTTTGGGGCTTTAAGTGAATGAATGTGTTCTGATTGCAAAATCGCTTTCACTCAAATCACATAAGTTCCATCAGTTGAATCAGTACGAAAGAACACTACTAATGAAATTGAAAAGTTGGAGCACCTTGTCAACAAATAAATAAAACATGGAAAACAAAATCAGAAGTTGAACTAATCCAAGAAGGGAAACAGAAGTGCAGCATTTGTGAAAAACTGAAAAAAAGGAAGCTATTCAGAATCTTCATATTGGTTCAACGAAAGAAACAAAAGAAAAAACAGCGAGAAAAGTCAAATTAAAATTATTAATATTTCTGAATTAGAATGCGAACTGCAAGATGGGGATCCAAAAAACTAGTTAAGTTGCCATTGATCAAAGTGAAATTAGTATTGAAAAAAAAAAACTTAATGTATTTGGAGTCTACGATTCAGGTGCGAATGTTTTGCTAATCAACTCAAGATTGTTGGAAATTGATGATAAGAATAGAGGTTATTTGAAAATACTAATAATAATATTTATGCATTGGGAACCTGAACCAAGATGGCGAGTGGAGAGCGCTTTTCAGCTCCTATTTGATGAAGAATCAGTGGGATTTGAGGCACATACCGCGAGAAGTAATGGGGAGATTATGAGTTCAGAGCTGCCGGACATCAATTTGAAAGTAAACGTGGATGGTTTCCATTCTGGAAGATTCTCTGCGGAGAAACTCAATGTTGAAGGTTACTTACGAAAAGAAGGAACGTATGGGTTATTTTCTACCGAACGCGTAGCCGCCGGGGGCAGAGTTGACTTCGACCCCGTGGAATTACAACGGTTAACTCTCGAATTGTGCATGAGCAACTACAAAGGGCATGTCTTTGAAGAGCGAACGAAACCTAAGAACAAGGAGAATAAGGATAACAAAGCTGAAATTGCGAAGGAACCTCGCTCAACCCTGCCTGAAAAATCTCCTCTGTTCAGAAAGAAGAGGAGCAACGACAAGAACGTGACAAAAATACCTGGACTCCAGAAATTCCCTAATCTTGAAAGTAAAAGGTAAAACTCATTGTGAAAATTTTGGGGTGCTTGGGCTCGAGATGATGAAGTAAGGAGGAACTAACATGAATTTTTTTCTAGATTTCGTGGTAATATTTTTCAAATCCCCTACGAAATTTTTTCTTGGGTACGGCCTTGACTATAATATGTTTTTAATTGCATAGGACCTTTTTATTAGCATGTTTGATAGGTTGGGAACGAAGAGTATATTATATTGTTAACAATACCGGCATTCTTGCGGATCCGCGAGGTTGATGACTTTTAACCCGCGGGATTGAAATCTTGGTGCGGGATTGGATTCCCTAATTATAATACATATATTCAATTGTATATTTGTGAAGGAAAATGATGAAGTTTTCTAGAAGTTTGCAGAGTTTATTAATGCTCTGTTGATCTGTATCCAGAATCACTCATGCATTATTATCTAACTCATTTAATTAAGTTGAAAGGATATCCTATAATATCGCACATCAGTTTATTTTTTTTTTTTTAATAATTACCAAAACCGTACACAGTACAGGCAGGCATTTTGCAGCTCTTTCACTCAATAATTGTCCATTCAAATATACAACAAACTACTACACTTGATCTGAATCTTGACCATAAATGCAAATGAACCAAAAAAATGGCTTAAGAAGGCTCAAAAACTCAGGTAGGTAATGAGATATTCTATTTGATGAACAGGTAAACCAGTTCAAATTGTTTCTCTGAGTGATGTCATGCGCCAACACGGACGAAAATAAGATTCGTTTGGCACACACCATGTATCCTTCCACCATCGGAGATGGAATCAATTAGTTGTGGGGTGCCACAGGGATCTATTCTTGGCCCACTGATGTTTCTCGTCTACATCAATGATCTTCCTCAGAATATCACATGCACTGATGTTTATTTGCTGACGACACAAGTATTTTGAACCACGGTCAGAATATCTCCGATGTTGTAGAAAAATCTCACTGGCACAAGCAAAATTATGGTTCACTAGCAACAGATTACAGATGAACGATGAGAAAACCCAAATAATCACCTTTACTGCCCAAACTTCAGCTAAGAAGGAAGTCATAAAATTCTTAGGAATATTCTTTCAACAAAATTTCAAATGGAACACCCACAGAGATGCTAGCGAAACAACTATCAAAGGCTACATATGGAATCAAGAGGATCATGGATGAAGCAACTGTGGCAGCTGCTCTCACCATGTACTATAGCAACTTCCACAGCAGGATAAGTGATGGTGTGATATTGTGAGGCAACAGCGCAAATATAGACACCATACTAAAATTGCAGAAAAAATGTGTAAGGATAACATGTAAAAAACCAGCAAGAACTAGCTGCAGAGAATTATTCAAGAAATGTGGAATACTGACAGTGACATCATTATATATCTTGTCATGTGTATTATTCGTTTATTCGTTCATGGGAACAAATGTAGATTCGAAGCAAATAGTGATTATCATGAATATGCCACTCGAAAGAGAAATGAATTGACGACACCATACCATCGACGTAAAGCTAGCCAGCAGAGTATTAACTATGACTGTGTGAAATTCTACAACAGGTTGCCTCTGATTGTCAAGACATTGGAAACAGAATCCTTCAAAATAGAGGTTGTCAGGCTACTGTTGAACAGAACCATCTACTCCATCAGTGAGATTTAAATCACCCTAAATTAGTTGACGACTTGTACATTTTTGTAATGTTTTGGGGAATGAATTTATTATTATTATTGATAATTTGCCTTCAAGTGAAAGTGAGAGCTTCACCCCTTCTTTAAGTCCGCCATGGTTTCCTAGAGGAGGAATTGGTTTTTTGAATGTCTGCAATTTGATTCATTTATAGAAGAAATTATGTGAATAATTCGTGAAATTTCTTTTCTTTGGGCATTTCATTATAATAATTTGCCTTCTTCGAGTGAAAATGAGAGCTTCACCCCTCCTTTAATTCCGCCATGGTTTCATAGAGAGGGATTTTGTTTTTTAAATGACAGTCTGCAATTTGATTCATTTACAGAAGAAATTATGTTAATAATTCCTGAATATTCTTTTTTTTGGCCATTTCATTATAATAATTTGCCTTCTTCAAGTGAAAATGAGAACTTCACCCCTTCTACAATTCCGCCATGGCTTCATAGAGGAGGATTTTGTTTTTGAAATGACAGTCTGCAATTTGATTCATTTATAGATGAGATTATACGAATAATTCGTGAAATTTCTTTTTTTCGGGCATTTCATCATAATGATTTGCCTTCTTCGAGTGAAAGTGAAAGCTTCACCCCTTCTATAATTCGACCACGGTTTCATAGAGGAGGATTCCGTTTTTTAAATGACAGTCTGCAATTCGATTCATTTATAGAAAAAATTTTGCGAATAATTCGTGAAATTTCTTTCCTTTGGCATTCCATTATAATTGGCCTTCTTCAAGTGGAAGTGAGAGCTTCACCCCTTCTATAATTCCGATATGGGTTCATAGAGGAGAATTTTGTCTTTTGAATGACAGTCTGCAATTTGATTCATTCATAGAGGCAATTATGCGAATAATTCGTGAAATTTCTTTTTTTCGGGCATTTCATTATAATAATTTGCCTTCTTCGAGTGAAAGTGAGAGCTTCACCCCTTCTATAATTCGACCACGGTTTCATAGAGGAGGATTCCGTTTTTTGAATGACAGTCTGCAATTCGATTCATTTATAGAAGAAATGCGAATAATTCGTGAAATTTCTTTCTTTTGGCATTTCATTATAATTGGCCTTCTTCAAGTGGAAGTGAGAGCTTCACCCCTTCTATAATTCCGATATGGGTTCATAGAGGAGGATTTTGTCTTTTGAATGACAGTCTGCAATTTGATTCATTCATAGAGGAAATCATGCGAATAATTCGTGATATTTCTTTTTTTCGGACATTTCATTATAATAATTTGCCTTCTTCAAATGGAAGTGAGAGATTCACCCCTTCTATAATTCCGATATGGGTTCATAGAGGAGGATTTTGTCTTTTGAATGACAGTCTGCAATTTGATTCATTTATAGAGGAAATTATGCGAATAATTCGTGAAATTTCTTTCTTTTGGCATTCCCTTATAATTGGCCTTCTTCAAGTGGAAGAGAGAGCTTCAACCCTTCTATAATTCCGATATGGGTTCATAGAGGAGGATTTTGTCTTTTGAATGACAGTCTGCAATTTGATTCATTTATAGAGGAAATTATGCGAATAATTCGTGAAATTACACTCTTTCGGCATTTCATTATAATTGGCCTTCTTCAAGTGGAAGTGAGAGCTTCACCCCTTCTATGATTCCGATATGGGTTCAGAGGGGGATTTTGTTCTTGAAATGACAGTGTGCCATTCGATTCATTTAGAGAAGAAATTATGCGAATAATTCGTGAAATTTCTTCCTTTTGGCATTTCATTATAATAGGCCTTCTTCAAGTGGAAGTGAGAGCTTCACCCTTTCTATAATTCCGATATGGGTTCATAAAGGGGAATTTTGTCTTTTGAATGACAGTCTGCAATTTGATTCATTTATAGAGGAAATTATGCGAATAATTCGTGAAATTTCTTTTTTTCGGGCATTTCATTATAATAATTTGCCTTCTTCGTGTGAAAGTAAGAGCTTCACCCCTTCTATAATTCGACCACGGTTTCATAGAGGAGGATTCCGTTTTTTGAATGACAGTCTGCAATATGATTCATGAATAGAAGAAATTATGCGATCATTCGTGAAATTTCTTTTTTTCGCCATTTCATTATAATTTGCCTCCTTCAAGTGGAAGTGAGAGCTTCACCCCTTCGATAATACCGATATGGGTTCATAAAGGAGGATTTGTCTTTTGGATGACTGTCTGCAATTTGATTCAATTATAGAAGAAATTATGTGAATAATTCGTGAAAGTTCTTTTTTTTGGGTATTTCATTATAATAATTTGCCTTCTTTTAGTGAAAGTGAGAGCTGAACCCTCCCATAGATCCGACATGGTACCAAACTACACCAAAATGGCCTTCATTGTGAGTATGAAATATGTCATTTCATTTCTATAAACTTCAAAAGATGGAATCACAGAATTAAATTGAATATATCAAGAGAACTCAATTCTTTTTTCTGTGCACCGAAATGGCCCTCATTGTTAGTATGACATATGTCATTTCATTTCGATAAACTTCAAATGATGGAACCACCGAATTATATTGAATATTTCGAGAAAACTCAATGTTTTTCTGTGTACCAAAATGACCCTCATTGTCAGTATGACATATGCCATTTCATTTTTGTCAAACTTCCAAAGATGGAATCACCGATTTATATCGAATATATCAAGAAATCTCAATATTTTTCTGTGTACCAAAATGGCCTTCATTATGAGTATGACATATCTCATTTTATTTTGATAAACTTCAAGAGATGGAATCACTGAATAATATTGAATATATCAAGAAAACTTAATGTTTTTCTGTGTTGCAAAATGGCCTTTATTGTTAGTATGACATATGTCATTTTATTTCGATAAACTTCCAAAGATGGAATCACCGAATTACATTGAATATATCAAGAGAACTCAATTTTTTTTTCTGTGCACCGAAATGACCTTCATTGTGAGTATGACATATGTCATTTTATTTCGATAAACTTCAAAGGATGGAATGACCGAATTATATTGAATATATCAAGAAAACTCAATGTTTTCCTTTATACCAAAATGGCCTTCATTGTGGGTATGACATATATTATGTGATTTCATTTCGATAAACTTCAAAAAATGGAATCACCGAATTCTATTGAATATATCAAGAAAATTCAATTTATTTTCTGTGAACAAAATGGCTTCCATTTTTAGTATGACATATATCATTTCATTTCGATAGACTTCAAGAGATGGAATCACCGAATTATATTGAATATTTCAAGAAAACTCAATGTTTTTCTGTGTTCCAAAATGGCATTCATTGTTAGTATGACATATGTCATTTTATTTCGATAAACTTCAAAAGATGGAATCACCGAATTGAATATATCGAGAAAACTCAATGTTTGCTGTGCACCAAAATGGCCTTTATTGTGAGTATGACATATGTCATTTTATTTCGATAAACTTCAAAAGAGGGAATCACCGAATTATATTGAACATATCAAGAAAACCCAATGTTTTTCTGTGTAGCTAAATGGCCTTCATTGTAAGTATGACATATGTCATTTTATTTCGATTAACTCCAAAAGATGGAATCACCGAATTATATTGAATATAACAAGAAAACCCAATTTTTTTTTCTGTGCTCCAAAATGGCCTTCATTGTGAGTATGACATATGCCATTTCATTTTTGTCAAACTTCTAAAGATGGAATCACCGATTTATATCGAATATATCAAGAAATCTCAATATTTTTCTGTGTACCAAAATGGCCTTCATTAAGAGTATGACATATCTCATTTTATTTTGATAAACTCCAAGAGATGGAATCACTGAATAATATTGAATATATCAAGAAAACTTAATGTTTTTCTGTGTTGCAAAATGGCCTTTATTGTTAGTATGACATATGTCATTTTATTTCGATAAACTTCCAAAGATGGAATCACCGAATTACATTGAATATATCAAGAGAACTCAATTTTTTTTTCTGTGCACCGAAATGACCTTTATTGTGAGTATGACATATGTCATTTCATTTCGATAAACTTCAAAAGATGGAATCACCGAATTATATTGAATATATCAAGAAAACTCAATGTTTTCCTTTATACCAAAATGGCCTTCATTGTGAGTATGACATATGTCATTTTATTTCGATAAACTTCAAAAGATGGAATCACCGAACTATATTGAATATTTTAAGAAAACTCAATGTTTTTCTGTGTTTCAAAATGGCATTCATTGTTAGTATGACATATGTCATTTTATTTCGATAAACTTCAAAAGATGGAATCACCGAATTGAATTGAATATAGTATGACATATGTCACTTTCATATTATTATAATATTCAATTTTGAATGTACCATTGAATAGACCATAGATTGCACTGTCATTTTGTCTGGTCCTGAAATTTTCAAAATATTCATATTGAAAGATATAAACCTACTTCAAAAAGTATGCCTTCTCAGACACACTTCCCCATGTATATTAACAAACATTGATTATATTCATTGTTATGCTTTCTTTTTCAGGAAATGGTTGTTCGCCTGCCCGCCAAAGTAACAATTTGAATGAAATGTAGGTTTGTCTCGAAGTTAGTGCATGACTTCTGATGAGTTGAACATTTTATAATTTTGTTTTCAATGAATGAATAAATTTTATTAGAATATGGGGTTGTTTAGACCTAATTCTTGATCATTACCCAAAGCAAAACCAACCTTTATATCATGAATAATATATTGGCTGTTCATTTCATTAAAATTATGTAAATGGCTTTGTTGTGCCTGTTCATCGGATGAACCCATTCTACGATCAAGGTGTGTGAATCGAAGCTCTCAATTGATGATTTAATTATGAAATCGATGAAAGAAACCTTTTTACCAATTTTCGACAACCTAAAATTGGAAATACATAACCTCAAATCTGAAATCATCAATTTGAAGGATGAAAATATAAAATTTCTTCATAAACTCGAAGATAATGAACAAATATCATATGCTCAGAAGCTGAAGAAAAATAATAAGAAGAAAAATGTAAGGAATGAATCTAAGATTATTGATATACACAACGAAGTTTCGATTTCTAAGGAAACAAACAAAACAATTTCAGATTACTTGTCTGTAAGTAATCTAAGTCGAAACAAAAAAGACTCTGAAGGAAAAGAGTATACGTCAAACTTCTCATCGTTCTACGGAATTAACAGCTAATTCTTCAAAATTATAGTCAACTGCGGATGATAGTTACACCCTGGTTGAAAACAAAAGAAAATTCAAGCGTCGCAACGTCTCTATATTGGGTACATGTAAAAGTGATCAAATAATTAATAAATCTTCACCTAACGTTAAATGTCTTCATGTTTGTAAACTCCACCCTGATTTGAGGGAGAACTCATTATCAGTCATCTTGAACAGAATGGAATAACTGATGTTAAATGTAGGAGAATGAAATCTAATAGACCAGAAGAATATTCCTCTTTCAAGCTGACGGTTCCTGAATCTGAATTTGAGGCATTGAAGAATCCTGAGATATGACCCGAGGGAGTGCGAATAAACAATTTTTTATTTCGTCTAATGAAAATCAAAATGAAAGATCAACGAAGAGAAAATACACATTAGTTCACCAAAATGTTCAATCCATCGGAAACTGTTTCAATAAGCTGGAATTTTTCATAAACAATGTAGATGCGACATTTGTGACAGTTACGGAGCATTGGAAAAGTATGGATGAACTCTTTGTTTACCAACTCCGTGGATATGATTTAGTGTCATCTTTTTCCCATGAGAGTGCCAGCCATGGAGGATGCGCAATATACTGTAAAAGTGGGATCGTTAATAAGGAGCGAACCGATCTAACCTCTTCAATCTTTTATTGGTTTTCATAAAATTGTTATAGTTTGTATATATCGTCCAAGTTCTGGCGTAACTTCTAATTTGGAGATTTTCTTTGAGAGGCTTTATAATATCTTGGTGAAGTCAACGGAGGAATCTTGTAAGTTCATCATATCGGGCGATTTCAACGTGGATATTTTGTCAACAAATAAGTTTTCGGAAAGTTTTATTTCTTTAGTTAGTGGCTTCAATGCAAAATTTATGATCAATGAACCTACACGAATAATATCAAATACTTCTACATGTATAGATAATATTATAACCAATATTTTGGATGAAACGTCAGCAAGTGTGACTAACGAACACATATCAGATCATACAGCACAAACATTTTCTTTCTCTGTGCGGTCGCATAATATCAACAAAAAAATTAAAATCCGTTCAATAAAGGAGTCGACCACAAGGGGATTCGTGACATCCTTGTCCCAAGTGGACTGGAATTCAATTTCATCTGATTCATCGACTAGTTTGGACATATTGTGGAATAATTTTCATGAAAATACAAGATGTCTTTCGACAGTTTTTTTCCTCATATTTGGATCAAGGAAAATAAATTGAAGATTTAATGCTTTGCAATTATCAAGGGAACGAAAATTCGCCCCTTGAAGTTTAGAGTCCCGCCTTGGAGTGACGCTCCTGAATAGTTGAGGTATCCTGCTACAGGTTGTCATAATAAGAATATTCATTCTGTATTTACACAACGCGAGGTTTGCTCCAATTTTTGAGGAAGTTATGGCCCAGCGGCGACTGCGCCGATTTCATAGGCTGTTTTCAACCACTCAACTTTCAAAAGTCATGGAGGGTGAAAACCGATCCTACAAAATATTTTGAATAAAAGAGCACAGAACCACCCAACTACACAGAAGCGTAACGGCGTCTTAGCGAGAAAACTTAACATGAGAAAATGTTAAGTGTTGTAACTGTCAATTCACTGGAGTAAAATGACAACTGAGAAGAAACCCCAGATTATAGTTTCAAATTGAATCGATGCCGGAAGTAGGTTCTCTTAGAACTACATGAATTTCATTCAGCATTACGCTTAGCTAATAATAAAGTTAACGAAAATTCGACCCTTGAAGTTTAGAGTGCCGCATTTGGATTAATGCTCCTGAATAGTTGCAGTATCCTGTGACAGGTTGTCACAATAGGCGCTTTCATTTTGAGGGTTTCGTGCACCGTTTTTGTTGTTTTGCGCACGCTTTTCGAGGCAAATCGAATGCGCAAATGCTCCAATCAGTAGTTTCGAAATTATCAGGAAAGAAATATTTTGAACAGCCATATTTACGGAACCCCTAGTCTAATTTTGCTCATTGATGAACTTGGCCGCGATATTCGCGATCCAAACCCACCCTGAAAATTTCAAGTTCCTAGGCCTTTCCGTTCAAAAGTTACAATTTTCTATGGTTTCTATGGTTCTGGTCATGCGATCTGGACAAAATATTGTTTTAATATATCATTCTCGAATATATCATTCTCGAATATATCATTCTCGATAAAAATACAAAATTTCATCTCGATCGAATCCGTAGTTTCGAAATGATCGAGAAACCAAAATTTCAAACGACCGTATTTACGGAACCCCTAGTATAATTTTGCTCATAGATGAACGTGATCACGACATTCGAAATCCACAACTATCCTGAAAATTTCAAGTCCCTAGGCGTGTCCGTTCAAAAGTTACAATTTTTTATGGTTTCTATGGTTCTGGTCATGCGTCCTGGACAAAATTTCACATGTAGCTTGAACACCTCATTCTCCATTTGGGTGCAAAATTTCATCTCAATCCAATCTGTAGTTTTCAAGTTATCAGGGGAACAAAATTTGAACGGCCATATTTACGGAACCCCTAGTCTAATTTTGCTCATTGATGAACATGATCGCGAAATTCTAGATCCGAACCTACCCTGAAAATTTCAAGTCCCTAGGCCTTTCCGTTCGGAAGTTATAATTTTCTATGGTTTCTATGGTTCTGATCATGCGATCTGGAAAAAATGAAGCTCGAATATATCATTCTCAATTTAAATACAGAATTTCGTCACAATCAAATCCATAGTTTTGGAATTATCAAGAAAACTGAATTTCGAACGGCTATATTGACGGAACCCCTAGTCTAATTTTGCTCATTGATGAACGTGACCGCAACATTCGAGATCCACATCTATCCTGGAAATTTCAAGTCCCTAGGCCTTTCCATTACAAAGTTATAAATTTCTATGGTTTCTATGGTTCTGGTCATGCGAGCTAAACAAAATTTCGCATGTAGCTTGAACACGTCATTCTTCATCTGAGTGCAAAATTTCACTCTGATCGAATCAGTTGTTTCGAAATGATCAGGAGAACAAAATTTCGAGCGGTCATATTTACGGAATCCCTTGGCGGATTTCGCCCAATAACGGACTTAACCGTGGCATTCGAGATGCGAACCTACCCTGAAAATTTCAAGTTTCTATGTCGTTCCGTTCGAGAGTTATCGTGTAACGGACGGACGGACAGACTCGAATTTTTCGACGGATTCGTCATCAGTGAGTCGAACTCTATCGATTGAGACCATTTTCGGCTCAAAATTCGAAAAATACAGACATCGTGACGAAATGATATAGTTCTCGTGTAAGTAGTACGAGCGCTCAAAAATGGCGACGATGATTCAACCTTAAAGAATGGCGACTGACAGTCGGAAAGTTTGTTGGTGTCTTTTGAGCCGCGGGCGTCACCAGCGATAGGGACAAAAAACACCTAACGAACCCGAGTCAGGCAACCTAACATTCACGACTTAACAGTCCTCATCATCAGAAATCAATGTACTGAACGAATCCATCAGAGGATTAAAGATGAGTTAGGGAAACAATCCTTCAGTTATGAAGTCTCATGATATAGAGACATTGTCAAAACCTACAATATCAACTGAAGTAAACACAAACGGCTTTCCTGCCAGGTGCGTGTTACTACGGGGCTTAACGCATCAGGGGGTTTCGCCCTAGCTGTCGCGGGAACATGCCAAAACCAAACTGTCAGAAAAACGTAAACAAAACAGCAAAAATGACGGGTTTGGCATTGAACAGCTGTCAGAACTTGAAGCCCCGAAAATTCGGGTTATGCACCTGGGGGAAGGGGAAGGGCTTGACGCTCCGGCACTGGAACGGTCAAACTTAATTCCTAGGGCGCCCCAGACGGTGGCTGGAAAGCTTACGGATAAGGTGTTGAAAAAAATCTTTGCTCGAAGTGTAATGCAAAAATTACGAAAAGCACTGCCGTGAAGTTAGGAGCTTTTGAGCGCTCGTACATGCACCTTGTAGGTAGATTCGCATTTTCCAGTTTTAGAAATCAATTGAAGGAATTTTCGACAGCTGTCAAAAAAATTCTGAAACTTAGGCGAAACTCCAGACTTCATGTCAGTGCTTCAGCTGACCAATTTTTTCTCGATAATTCGCTAGAATTTTCCGGGTATCTATGGTCTTGGTGATGCGATTTGGACAAAATTTTGCACGTAGTTTGAATACATTATTCTTCAGCTAGGTGTGAAATTTCATTCCAATCCAATCAGTAGTTTCGAAATTATCAGGATCAAAATATTTTGAACGGCCATATTTACGGAACCCCTAGTCTAAATTTGCTCATTGATGAACTTGGCCGCGAAATTTGCGATCCAAACCTACCCTGAAAATTGCTTTTTTTCGGCCTTTCCCTTCGGAAGTTATAAGTTTATATGGTTTCTATGGTTCTGGTCATGCGATCTGGGCAAAATGTTGCTTTAATATATCATTCTCGATTAAAATACAAAATTTTATCTCGATCGAATCCGTAGTTTCGAAATTATCGAGAAAACAAAATTTCAAACGACCGTTTTCACGGAACCCCTAGTCTGATTTTGCTCATTGATGAACATGCCCACGAAATTCGCGATCCGAACCTACCCTGCGAATTTCCAGTCCCTAGGCCTTTCCATTACAAAGTTATAATTTTCTATGGTTTCTATGGTTCTGGTCATGCGAGCTGGACAAAATTCTGCATGTAGCTTGAGTACGTAATTATCCATCTGAGTGCAAAATTTCACCTCGAACCCCTAGGCGAATTTTGCCCAATAACGAACTTAACCGCGGCATTTGAGGTTCGAACCTACCCTGAAAATTTCAAGTTTCTAGGACATTCCGTTCGAGAGTTATCGTGTATACGGACGGCCGGACGGACGGAGAGACTCGAATTTTTCGACGGATTCGTCATCAGTGAGTCGAACTTAGTCGTTTGGGACCATTTTCAGCTCAAAATTCGAAAAATACAGACATCGTGACGAAATGATATAGCCCTCGTGTAAGTAGTACGAGAACGTGTTCATTTATCAATCTCATATTTCAAACTGAACTGGGATATATTATGTAATGAGAAGTTTATTTATTGATGTCATATTTCAAGCGAAACTGTGATATATGTATACCGAACAACTGAAAAAGAGAAGATTTGGGAACAAATATATCATTTCCTCAATAACTTTGAATTCACCATCCCTAGGGAAGAAAGAGGACAAATGCCTAGAAAAAGAACTTGATATTCCGGCAGATGAGGATAACACTGCTCCAACTGCTCCTTTACAACAGGAGGTGGAAGACAATGATGATCTTCAAGATGTAGTATCTCAGCTGAAATCCAGACTTTAATGGAGGGGTTATTTATAAGAATAGAATCAAAGAAGTTATTATCATAACGCCCGACCATTTCATTCAAGATGTCTTGTGGTGTTTTCAGATCACCTGGATTAGTACTTGTTTTTATGGTAGACAATTGAATCTTTAATTGCTGCACTTCATCCTCCAGCTCAAATATCTTGTCAGACACTCTTTATTGGAGAGATGTTAAAAAACATGATACTGAAACTGGAGCGCACTATGAAAGAGAGTTCCAGCCAAAATGTACAATACATTAGTCAAGTTATGAACACAATACATCAGCATAACGACGTCTTGGCAGATACAATGAAAAAGTTAGATGATAGCATAATGAAACAAAATGAACTATCTACTCAACTTAAGATGGTACAGGAATCTCTCGAAGCCACCAGAAGACAATGTTTTCTTAACATTTATTCACCCAAAATATTGTAGGGTTTTTTTAGAATATTTCTTTTGTTGACGATATCAATATTTGTATTGATTAAGAGTATTTTTGTTAATTTTTCAGAATTTTTTTTACGTTCTCCCCTCGAAAAAATATTCTGTTTTATACAACATTACTCATTTGATCTTTCAAGGTTTTTTCTGTTTTTTTTTTCAGGAGTATTTCGAGAATCTTTATCAATTTTTTTTCTGTGAGGTGAGACCGCTCCCATTAAGTACTGAAAATACTGTTGGATAAAAACAATATTTCTCGAAGAGCACAGAACAACCCAACTATACAAAAGCGTAACGCCGTCTTCGCGAGAAAGCTTAACCTTAGGATATGTTAAGTCTTACAACTGTCAACTTGCTGAAGTAAAATGTCAACTGAGAAGAAACCTCAGATAATATTTTCCAATTGAATCGATGATGGAAATAGGTACTCTTAGAACTACATGAATTTCATACAATTCTAATTGGCTGCCCTAAAGTGACAGATGTAATGCTTAGCAAATAATCAAGGTAGCGAAAATTCGCCCCTTGAAGTTTAGAGTGCCGCCTTGGAGTGACACTCCTGAATAGTTGGGGTATCCTGGATCAGGGTGTCATAGAAATAATGTTAATTCTGTATTTACTCAACGAGATGAAGGTTTTCTTCAATTTCTGAAAAAGTTATGGCTCAGCGGCGGCTGCGCCGATTTCATAGGATGTTTTCATCCTCTCAACTTTCAAAGGTCATGGAGGGTGAAAACCGATCCAACAGAATATTTTAAATAAAAGAGCACAGAACACCCCAACTACACAGAAGCGTAACGCCGTCTTCGCGAGAAAACTTAACCTGAGGATATGTTAAGTCTTACAACTGTCAACTTGCTGAAGTAAAATGTCAACTGAGAAGAAACCTCAGATAATATTTTCCAATTAAATCGATGGTGGAAGAAGGTATTCTCAGAACTACATGAATTTCATACAATTCTAATTTGTTGCCCTAAAGTGACAGATGTAATGCTTAGCAAATAATCAAGATAGCGAAAATTCGCCCCCTGAAGTTTAGAGTGCCGCCTTGGAGTGACACTCCTGAATAGTTGGGGTATCCTGGATCAGGGTGTCATAGAAATAATGTTAATTCTGTATTTACTCAACGAGCTGAAGGTTTTCTTCAATTTCTGAAAAGTTATGGCCCAGCGGCGACTGCGCCGATTTCATGGGATGTTTTCATCCTCTCAACTTTCAAAGGTCATGGAGGGTGAAAACCGATCCAACAAAATATTTTAAATAAAAGAGCACAGAACACCCCAACTACACAGAAGCTTAACGCCGTCTTCGCGAGAAAACTTAACCTGAGGATATGTTAAGTCTTACAACTGTCAACTTGCTGAAGTAGAATGTCAACTGAGAAGAAACCTCAGATATCTTCCAATTAAATCGATGGTGGAAGAAGGTATTCTCAGAACTACATGAATTTCATACAATTCTAATTTGTTGCCCTAAAGTGACAGATGTAATGCTTAGCAAATAATCAAGGTAGCGAAAATTCGCCCCCTGAAGTTTAGAGTGCCGCCTTGGAGTGACACTCCTGAATAGTTGGGGTATCCTGGATCAGGGTGTCATAAAAATAATGTTAATTCTGTATTTACTCAACGAGATGTAGATTTTCTTCAATTTTTGAGAAAGTTATGGCCGAGCGGCGACTGCGCCGATTTCATGGGATGTTTTCATCCTCTCAACTTTCAAAGGTCATGGAGGGTGAAAACCGATCCAACAAAATATTTTAAATAAAAGAGCACAGAACACCCTAACTACACAGAAGCGTAACGCCGTCTTCGCGAGAAAACTTAACCTGAGGATATGTTAAGTCTCACAACTGTCAACTTGCTGAAGTAGAATGTCAACTGAGAAGAAACCTCAGATAATATCTTCCAATTAAATCGATGGTGGAAGAAGGTATTCTCAGAACTACATGAATTTCATACAATTCTAATTTGTTGCCCTAAAGTGACAGATGTAATGCTTAGCAAATAATCAAGGTAGCGAAAATTCGCCCCTTGAAGTTTAGAGTGCCGCCTTGGAGTGACACTCCTGAATAGTTGGGGTATCCTGGATCAGGGTGTCATAGAAATAATGTTAATTCTGTATTTACTCAACGAGCTGAAGGTTTTCTTCAATTTCTGAAAAGTTATGGCCCAGCGGCGACTGCGCCGATTTCATGGGATGTTTTCATCCTCTCAACTTTCAAAGGTCATGGAGGGTGAAAACCGATCCAACAAAATATTTTAAATAAAAGAGCACAGAACACCCCAACTACACAGAAGCGTAACGCCGTCTTCGCGAGAAAACTTAACCTGAGGATATGTTAAGTCTTACAACTGTCAACTTGCTGAAGTAGAATGTCAACTGAGAAGAAACCTCAGATAATATCTTCCAATTAAATCGATGGTGGAAGAAGGTATTCTCAGAACTACATGAATTTCATACAATTCTAATTTGTTGCCCTAAAGTGACAGATGTAATGCTTAGCAAATAATCAAGGTAGCGAAAATTCGCCCCCTGAAGTTTAGAGTGCCGCCTTGGAGTGACACTCCTGAATAGTTGGGGTATCCTGGATCAGGGTGTCATAAAAATAATGTTAATTCTGTATTTACTCAACGAGATGTAGATTTTCTTCAATTTTTGAGAAAGTTATGGCCGAGCGGCGACTGCGCCGATTTCATGGGATGTTTTCATCCTCTCAACTTTCAAAGGTCATGGAGGGTGAAAACCGATCCAACAAAATATTTTAAATAAAAGAGCACAGAACACCCTAACTACACAGAAGCGTAACGCCGTCTTCGCGAGAAAACTTAACCTGAGGATATGTTAAGTCTCACAACTGTCAACTTGCTGAAGTAGAATGTCAACTGAGAAGAAACCTCAGATAATATCTTCCAATTAAATCGATGGTGGAAGAAGGTATTCTCAGAACTACATGAATTTCATACAATTCTAATTTGTTGCCCTAAAGTGACAGATGTAATGCTTAGCAAATAATCAAGATAGCGAAAATTCGCCCCTTGAAGTTTAGAGTGCCGCCTTGGAGTGACACTCCTGAATAGTTGGGGTATCCTGGATCAGGGTGTCATAGAAATAATGTTAATTCTGTATTTACTCAACGAGCTGAAGGTTTTCTTCAATTTCTGAAAAGTTATGGCCCAGCGGCGACTGCGCCGATTTCATGGGATGTTTTCATCCTCTCAACTTTCAAAGGTCATGGAGGGTGAAAACCGATCCAACAAAATATTTTAAATAAAAGAGCACAGAACACCCCAACTACACAGAAGCGTAACGCCGTCTTCGCGAGAAAACTTAACCTGAGGATATGTTAAGTCTTACAACTGTCAACTTGCTGAAGTAGAATGTCAACTGAGAAGAAACCTCAGATAATATCTTCCAATTAAATCGATGGTGGAAGAAGGTATTCTCAGAACTACATGAATTTCATACAATTCTAATTTGTTGCCCTAAAGTGACAGATGTAATGCTTAGCAAATAATCAAGGTAGCGAAAATTCGCCCCCTGAAGTTTAGAGTGCCGCCTTGGAGTGACACTCCTGAATAGTTGGGGTATCCTGGATCAGGGTGTCATAAAAATAATGTTAATTCTGTATTTACTCAACGAGATGTAGATTTTCTTCAATTTTTGAGAAAGTTATGGCCGAGCGGCGACTGCGCCGATTTCATGGGATGTTTTCATCCTCTCAACTTTCAAAGGTCATGGAGGGTGAAAACCGATCCAACAAAATATTTTAAATAAAAGAGCACAGAACACCCTAACTACACAGAAGCGTAACGCCGTCTTCGCGAGAAAACTTAACCTGAGGATATGTTAAGTCTTACAACTGTCAACTTGCTGAAGTAGAATGTCAACTGAGAAGAAACCTCAGATAATATCTTCCAATTAAATCGATGGTGGAAGAAGGTATTCTCAGAACTACATGAATTTCATACAATTCTAATTTGTTGCCCTAAAGTGACAGATGTAATGCTTAGCAAATAATCAAGGTAGCGAAAATTCGCCCCCTGAAGTTTAGAGTGCCGCCTTGGAGTGACACTCCTGAATAGTTGGGGTATCCTGGATCAGGGTGTCATAGAAATAATGTTAATTCTGTATTTACTCAACGAGCTGAAGGTTTTCTTCAATTTCTGAAAAGTTATGGCCCAGCGGCGACTGCGCCGATTTCATGGGATGTTTTCATCCTCTCAACTTTCAAAGGTCATGGAGGGTGAAAACCGATCCAACAAAATATTTTAAATAAAAGAGCACAGAACACCCCAACTACACAGAAGCGTAACGCCGTCTTCGCGAGAAAACTTAACCTGAGGATATGTTAAGTCTTACAACTGTCAACTTGCTGAAGTAGTATGTCAACTGAGAAGAAACCTCAGATAATATCTTCCAATTAAATCGATGGTGGAAGAAGGTATTCTCAGAACTACATGAATTTCATACAATTCTAATTTGTTGCCCTAAAGTGACAGATGTAATGCTTAGCAAATAATCAAGGTAGCGAAAATTCGCCCCTTGAAGTTTAGAGTGCCGCCTTGGAGTGACACTCCTGAATAGTTGGGGTATCCTGGATCAGGGTGTCATAGAAATAATGTTAATTCTGTATTTACTCAACGAGCTGAAGGTTTTCTTCAATTTCTGAAAAGTTATGGCCCAGCGGCGACTGCGCCGATTTCATGGGATGTTTTCATCCTCTCAACTTTCAAAGGTCATGGAGGGTGAAAACCGATCCAACAAAATATTTTAAATAAAAGAGCACAGAACACCCCAACTACACAGAAGCGTAACGCCGTCTTCGCGAGAAAACTTAACCTGAGGATATGTTAAGTCTTACAACTGTCAACTTGCTGAAGTAGAATGTCAACTGAGAAGAAACCTCAGATAATATCTTCCAATTAAATCGATGGTGGAAGAAGGTATTCTCAGAACTACATGAATTTCATACAATTCTAATTTGTTGCCCTAAAGTGACAGATGTAATGCTTAGCAAATAATCAAGGTAGCGAAAATTCGCCCCTTGAAGTTTAGAGTGCCGCCTTGGAGTGACACTCCTGAATAGTTGGGGTATCCTGGATCAGGGTGTCATAGAAATAATGTTAATTCTGTATTTACTCAACGAGCTGAAGGTTTTCTTCAATTTCTGAAAAGTTATGGCCCAGCGGCGACTGCGCCGATTTCATGGGATGTTTTCATCCTCTCAACTTTCAAAGGTCATGGAGGGTGAAAACCGATCCAACAAAATATTTTAAATAAAAGAGCACAGAACACCCCAACTACACAGAAGCGTAACGCCGTCTTCGCGAGAAAACTTAACCTGAGGATATGTTAAGTCTTACAACTGTCAACTTGCTGAAGTAGAATGTCAACTGAGAAGAAACCTCAGATAATATCTTCCAATTAAATCGATGGTGGAAGAAGGTATTCTCAGAACTACATGAATTTCATACAATTCTAATTTGTTGCCCTAAAGTGACAGATGTAATGCTTAGCAAATAATCAAGGTAGCGAAAATTCGCCCCTTGAAGTTTAGAGTGCCGCCTTGGAGTGACACTCCTGAATAGTTGGGGTATCCTGGATCAGGGTGTCATAGAAATAATGTTAATTCTGTATTTACTCAACGAGCTGAAGGTTTTCTTCAATTTCTGAAAAGTTATGGCCCAGCGGCGACTGCGCCGATTTCATGGGATGTTTTCATCCTCTCAACTTTCAAAGGTCATGGAGGGTGAAAACCGATCCAACAAAATATTTTAAATAAAAGAGCACAGAACACCCCAACTACACAGAAGCGTAACGCCGTCTTCGCGAGAAAACTTAACCTGAGGATATGTTAAGTCTTACAACTGTCAACTTGCTGAAGTAGAATGTCAACTGAGAAGAAACCTCAGATAATATCTTCCAATTAAATCGATGGTGGAAGAAGGTATTCTCAGAACTACATGAATTTCATACAATTCTAATTTGTTGCCCTAAAGTGACAGATGTAATGCTTAGCAAATAATCAAGGTAGCGAAAATTCGCCCCTTGAAGTTTAGAGTGCCGCCTTGGAGTGACACTCCTGAATAGTTGGGGTATCCTGGATCAGGGTGTCATAGAAATAATGTTAATTCTGTATTTACTCAACGAGCTGAAGGTTTTCTTCAATTTCTGAAAAGTTATGGCCCAGCGGCGACTGCGCCGATTTCATGGGATGTTTTCATCCTCTCAACTTTCAAAGGTCATGGAGGGTGAAAACCGATCCAACAAAATATTTTAAATAAAAGAGCACAGAACACCCCAACTACACAGAAGCGTAACGCCGTCTTCGCGAGAAAACTTAACCTGAGGATATGTTAAGTCTTACAACTGTCAACTTGCTGAAGTAGAATGTCAACTGAGAAGAAACCTCAGATAATATCTTCCAATTAAATCGATGGTGGAAGAAGGTATTCTCAGAACTACATGAATTTCATACAATTCTAATTTGTTGCCCTAAAGTGACAGATGTAATGCTTAGCAAATAATCAAGGTAGCGAAAATTCGCCCCTTGAAGTTTAGAGTGCCGCCTTGGAGTGACACTCCTGAATAGTTGGGGTATCCTGGATCAGGGTGTCATAGAAATAATGTTAATTCTGTATTTACTCAACGAGCTGAAGGTTTTCTTCAATTTCTAAAAATGTTATGGCCCAGCGGCGACTGCGCCGATTTCATAGGATGTTCTCATGCTCTCAACTTTCAAAGGTCATGGAGGGTGAAAACCGATCCAACAAAATATTTTAAATAAAAGAGCACAGAACACCCCAACTACACAGAAGCGTAACGCCGTCTTCGCGAGAAAACTCAACCTGAGGATATGTTAAGTCTTACAACTGTCAACTTGCTGAAGTAAAATGTCAACTGAGAAGAAACCTCAGATAATATTTTCCGATTGAATCGATGATGGAAGTAGGTACTCTTGAAACTACATGAATTTCATACAATTTTAATTTGTTGCCCTGACGTGACAGATGTAATGCTTAGCAAATAATCAAGGTAGCGAAAATTCGCCCCTTGAAGTTTAGAGTGCCGCCTTGGAGTGACACTCCTGAATAGTTGGGGTATCCTGGATCAGGGTGTCATAGAAATAATGTTAATTCTGTATTTACTCAACGAGCTGAAGGTTTTCTTCAATTTGTGAGAAAGTTATGGCCTAGCGGCGACTGCGCCGATTTCATTGGATGTTTTCATCTTCTCAACTTTCAAAGGTCATGGAGAGTGAAAACCGATCCAACAAAATATTTTAAATAAAAGAGCACAGAACACCCCAACTACACAGAAGCGTAACGCCGTCTTCGCGAGAAAACTCAACCTGAGGATATGTTAAGTCTTACAACTGTCAACTTGCTGAAGTAGAATGTCAACTGAGAAGAAACCTCAGATAATATTTTCCAATTGAATCGATGATGGAAGTAGGTACTCTTAGAACTACATGAATTTCATACAATTCTAATTTGTTGCCCTAAAGTGACAGATGTAATTCTTAGCAAATAATCAAGGTAGCAAAAATTCGCCCCTTGATGTTTAGAGTGCCGCCTTGGAGTGACACTCCTGAATAGTTGGGGTATCCTGGATCAGGGTGTCATAGAAATAATGTTAATTCTGTATTTACTCAACGAGCTGAAGGTTTTCTTCAATTTCTGAAAAGTTATGGCCCAGCGGCGACTGCGCCGATTTCATAGAATGTTTTCATCCTCTCAACTTTCAAAGGTCATGGAGGGTGAAAACCGATACAACAAAATATTTTTTTTTCGATAATTCGCTAAAATTTTTTACGGTATCTATGGTCTTGGTGATGCGATCTGGACAAAAGTTCGCACGTAGTTTGAATACATTATTCCTCAGCTAGGTGCAAAATTTCATTCCAATCAAAACGTTAGTTTCGAAATTATCAGGAAAAGAATTTTTTAACGGCCATATTTACGGAACCCCTAGTCTAATTTTGCTCATTGATGAACGTGACCGTGAAATTCAAAACGATCCAAACCCACCCTGAAAATTTCAAGTTCTTAGGCCTTTCCCTTCGGAAGTTATAATTTTCAATGTTTTCTATGGTTCTGGTCATGCGATCTGAACAAAATGTTGCTTTAATATATCATTCTCGCTTAAAAAACAAAATTTTATCTCTATCGAATCCGTAGTTTCGAAATTATCGAGATAACAAAATTTCAAACGACCGTATTTACGGAACCCACAGTATAATTCTGCTCATTGATAAACGTGAACGCCACATTTCTGATCTTAACCTATCCTGAAAATTTCAAGTCCCTAGGCCTTTCCGTTCAAAAGTTATGATTTTCTATGGTTTCTATGGTTCTGGTCATGCGGTCTAGAGAAATGTAGCTTGAATATATCATTCTCCATTAGTATACAGAATTTCGTCACGGTCGAATCTGTAGTTTGGAATTTATCAAGAAAACTAAATTTCAAACGACCATATTTACGGAACCCCTAGTATAATTTTACTCATACATGAAAGTGATCACGACAATCGAGATCCACACCTATCCTGAAAATTTCAAGCCCCAGGCGTTTCCGTTCAAAAGTTACAATTTTCTATGGTTTCTATGGTTCTGGTGATGCGAGCTGAACAAAATTTTGCATGTAGCTTGAACACCTCATTTTCCATTACAGTGCAAAATTTCATCTCGATCGAATCTGTAGTTTCAAAGAAATCAGGAAAACAACATTTCGAGCGGCCATATTTACGGAACCCCTCGGCGAATTTTGCCCAATAACGAACTTAACCGCGGCATTCGCGATGCGAACCTACCCTGAAAATTTCAAGTTTCTAGGACATTCCGTTCGAGAGTTATCGTGTATACGGCAGGACGGACGGACAGACTCGAATTTTTCGAGAAAATCGTCATCAGTGAATGGAAACTGTCGATTGAGACCATTTTCGGCTTAAAATTCGAAAAATACATACATCGTGACGAAATGATATAGCCCTCGTGTAAGTTGCACGAGCGCTCAAAAACCGAATTCGGATTGAGAAACTTTTTTTAAAGAAAAAGTAGAGAGGGGGCCCCGAAAGTTTTCAAGCGTGGGGCCCCGGAAATCGTCGATCCGCCCTTGGAGGCAAATAATTTATAGTGCCAAACCTCAGTATGCGTTCAGGAACCTTGAAAAATTCAATCATTCAACTCGCACAATCTCTCAATTGAGAGTTCCGCAAAATTCCGAACACAAAATGTACCGCGAAGAGAGATACAAATTTTAGCGGATGAAGACATTGAAGCGATTCGATATTATTCCAATACCAACGGTCAGATATGTTATACAGGGTATTTAAGATTTTCGCCAATATATCAACCGAACCAAATCAAATGAATTTTTGTATGTTCAAAATGAATCACATTTTTTCATATTTTGTGAATCTGATTTAACAGTAGGAAAAAAACGCCAATATATTTCGGCACCATAATTTTCAGAGGGCTAGTAAAGTAGCTCCGTGAAAATTATTAGAGTTTACGGTTTCGTGAATATTTCAGAAAGTCGGGAAAATCACTGACACTGACTAGTTTTAGCATGCTTATACATAAGGTTTTAGGCATTAATTATATGGGTTATGTTGAAATTCAGCTTTTCAGCTGTTAAAAAGAAATTTAAGTCTTTCTGATCTAGTAAGAATATTTGATATTCGGTGCTTCCATCTCTCGAAGTTTGTACAACAAAGGCATCCTCACCCAAGAACATAAGGGGGAACTCGCACAATTCAACTCCGTGTTTCCAACTTACTATGGACTCCCAAAAATTCATAAGGAACAACTCAAGTTTGGACCTATTATATCATCAATTAGTGCTCCGACAGAGAAGATAGCCAAAACGATAACAAACATCTTAAATAGTGCCTATAACAAGGAAAATATATATATAATATATATCTCAAACGATACCAACTGCACTTTCCATTTCCACTTACAAAATTAAAATTGTTAAATGATATTTGAATAAAGGTTTTGCATTCAGTAGTATTTTATCAATAAAAAAAAATATTAATAAAAACGAAAAAATCAATCGATATTTCGATTCGTTATCAAAAAAAATTGAGTATCATCCGAACATAATTCATTCGTCATCATTCATGGAGCTAATAAAGTATAATGGCTTCTAGGCAGAACTTAAATCGACAACATTTGAAAACAAAGGTAAGTGACATTTTTCGGGGACTTTTCGATCTCGTTGTAAGTTTTCACCCACGTTCGAGAAGTATGCACTTACTATCAAATACTTCTAACGATAACTTCGAGAAATAAGTGGTAAACGCCTGAAGCTATGGTCTCCCCTCTATCTATGGTAATCGAATTTTGACGTAAAGCCGCAGAACCGTAATCTGCCTTATGGGCAAGATTCGAATTATTTTCGTCGATCTTTCCGAAAATGTGGATCTACCCGAAATGGTGGATCTACCCATTATGTTTATCTACCTATTATGTGGATCTCCTGGCTTACTAGTTGATATAAAACTTCTGTAAATATTCTATGATAATGAACTTACGATGAATTGACACTGTCCAAAATTATATTCAGAGTTTTTGAATTTTTTCTCACCATATATCGATACCTTTTTGCCAAATTATCGTAAGCCTCAACGTACTAGGTTGAGGCTTACGATAGTTTGGCAAAAAGGTATCGATATGTTATGTTTCTCTAATTTACCCCATTTTATGCGAAATTCTAAACAAAATACGTTTTTTAGAAAATTATTATTGGATACATCATGTGGGGTCACTAATTTAATTTCGGGGTGAGATTGATAGTAATCAAAGTTATGTTTCGAGACTTTTTTCTTCACCTTCAACTGAAGAAAGTACTGAATTTCAGTTAGTTTGGGAAATATAGTTTAATTTTGACATCAACCAAAGTTTAAATTCCACTCTTGAAAAAATAGTTTATTGGGAATTCAATTGTTAGGACAAATGATTCGAGGCAATAGGAATGACGAAAGAATATATCGAGTCTTAGGAAATATGGGTGACATTGTCTGTATCAGAACCGAAACATTCGTTGTTACGAAAAAACACAGTGCCTATCAAAGTTACCCCAGTTTGGTATAACTTTGATAACGTCGTCATTACTTTCGGAGCAGTACACAATTATTTTTGAACTAGATGTCTTCACTGGAGAAACTGAAAATATACATATTAGGTGAGTATTTTTTTTGCATCTTTTAGAAAATATGAACTGTTTAATTATTCACATGTCCACTGTGTCTAAAATCCATGCGAACATTCGTATGAGCAACGGAAATTACGTGTTTTTTCTTCCTGAGCGATGTGTTTCAAATCATACATGACGTGTTACTGGAAAACGAAATATCTACGTGTTATCGCGCATTGCGAAGATTCGAAGGCTTGTAAATATTCGGTTAGGTACATTGAGAAGAGTTATGGGAATTTCCATCGAGCATGCCTGGCACATGCGACTGCGAAAGAAAAGTTTGAAAACACCTTAATTCTGAAATTTACCTCTGTTCATCATGATTGGGTGGGCCCTTTTGACCTACTGGTAATTCATTTCCAATTATAAATCTTCCGTTCCGAGTAGACATATCAACCCACGCCAGGTTCTACCTCCATTTAAATCGGCCTTTCTATTATTATTGAAACCATCAGTGAGGCACTAAGTTCAAACCAAAATGAAAATGTTAAGAGTCCTACACAGTAGTTATATGTCCTAAATATCTGTGTAATTATTTGTTCGATTATCTGGACCCAAGGTTTTTAGCATAGCTTTCAGTTCCACTTAGTTCCTTTCGATTATTTTTCAAATCTCCCTTCAACTTCGACAGGTTCAGTTTTGAATGCGTTAATCTTTTGTTCATCATAAAGTTTTCGAAATATCTAAGGCTGTCGCTTTTTTATTACGGATGCAAGGCGGGCTTTCCGTTTTTCAAAGCTCGGAAAGGCACCGTCTTCAAAGAATGCAATAAAAGCAATTATCGCTACAAATCGAAAACTGAATGCACATTTATATTAGATCTGCGTGGGAATCTGTGTAATGACAGTTTATCGATCAAAAAAGATGTCACACGTCATGAACTGCGAATGTGAACTGATTGATGGTAGGGTGGGCGTTCTTATTAAAATCGAGTGATTACCTTAGAATCTGCTTCAATGTACATGCGTTATTCTCCACATAAACATCACATGAAAATTAAGAACTTGTAAGGTTTTCATTTTAATTTTTTTTCATCAGTTCAGTTCTTGGTGATGTAGGTGATTATTTTGTTGATCGACAAGAAAATATATCTATCCTGATAAAGTTGTAACATGTCGAGAATTGAAAGATTCTCCAAACAATTCAAAATTATTTTTGAGGAAAAAACTTTTGCCGAATATTAAAAGCATTAAAACTCCGAAGTCTGTAGAAAATTTGAAGACAGATCAATATTGTGAGCGAAAAAAATGCCCTTAATGGCCTGGGGCATGAGTATTCGTTCAGTTCCCTTCAACACGAATCAATGAGCACAATAAAAGTGATCTGTGATCAATGATTGGAACTCAATTTTCACTCAGAATCAGTCGTGCAAAATACCTTCAACCTGATAGTGTTCAAATGGCACTCCTCAATCAGTCACGGGAGAAGGAACGTGAAGTTGTCCATGCATTCTGCCTTCCTAAAAAAAAAATGATACTTCAAATATGAAAGAGAGTTTCAGTACATGCATTGTAGGCTACTATAGAACAATACTACTATACTATACAACAAGTGATATTCATCTTACAATTCTGAATATCTGACCTAAATAGGTCGTTTTTTCGTATTTTCACATGTAACAATTATTATTGCAAACTTAGGGGGTGTCTTCCACTCCACAAATGCCAGCATGCGTACAGGGCAGAACGTTTCACGGAGACTGCTCTGTATCAGCCGACTGAAGGCATCCGAAGACTCTGAACAATAGAGAAATAGCGCTTTCCTAGACATATCTGGGGCCTTTGAAAAAACACAACTCACGTGTCTGTCAGAAAGGCACTTGTCAGGCGAAAAGTGAATACCATTTTAAAATGGATTTATGAAGTGTTGACGACGAGGACATTGGTGATCAATCAGACCATTCAGACCTTTTCTGTCAGAACCACTCGCGGAAAACCTCAAGGAGAAGTAATATATTCCCTCCTTTGGAGCCTGGTAGTGGATGAACTACTGCACAGGAGCTTGGCTTCGAATGTATGGACTCTGCCGATGACAAAGTCCTAATAGTAAGTGGTAAATTCGAAGGTTCCCTTGACTTGTTACAGAGGGGCCTCGAAATTATTGAGTAGGGGTGCTTGTCAGTAAGGCTCTACATAAACCCAGCCAAGACCACACTAATTCCCTCTACTCTGAAAAGAAACTTTTCAGCTAAGAAATCCATCTCGGTGAATGGAGATACCGTAAAATGAAATTCTGAAGTCAAATATCTGGGAATTATCCAAGAACTTAAGCTTCTATGGAATAAGCATGTTAAAATGACTGCTTGTAAAGGGACAAGGGCTTTAATGGCGCGCATGATTGTGAGACCAATAATAACTTATTAGTCCAAGAATATTAGTCAAATGTGGCCAAGTATCTCGGAATAAGAGATAGTCGGCTATAAACTTGTATAAACCTTCATTTTGATACCCCAAAACTTGCTTCAAAACCTACTTATCGTAGGGTGTCCGACTACAGATATTCCCGGGTCAAATGTCAAAAAATCGATTTTTTTCACACATTTCTTCATATCTCGTTTCCTTTGGGTTTCATGCTATTTGTTTCCATTATGAATATTGTAGAAGGTTAAATTATCTACAACATATAAAAATAAAATGACATTATGTTTCACACTGACAATTAACACAGAGGGCCGATACACAGAAACAAGCGCGCAAAAGCTTCTCTCGAATTTTTTTCATCGGATTATTAGATACTTATGAGGTCTGGTATTTATGTGAAATGTGATCAATAGGAATACTTGAAATTTCGAAAGGATGCAGTTGAGTTTAATATTAGATGTAATGCAAATACCAAACCTTAAAAGAATAAAGAGCTCTATTCATCCTTACCTTAGAACCTCTCGAATGCTTCGGCATGAAGAATATGAGGTGGACAATACCATGTTATTGTTCTTTTCGACCGTCGAAGTCCTGAAAAATTAATGTAGAATCAGTAAAAAAGCGCGAAGACACTGAAGACACACATATTATCTTTGGATAGGTTTCCGCGGTTAGAACTAATTGCACTATGTTGGTTCCGGATTGGGGCGACGACGGCCAAACTCGGACGATCGAATCAAACACTTGTGAAAGAAAGAGAGCGTGCACACCAACCCGACCGTCATCGCCAGATGTCGCCTGATGTCGTCCGATCAACCGTAGAATCCGATGCCTTGTGCCGACATCGTATGTTGCCGATGCAACTTCAGACCATAACCGTTTCGAAACATATAGATTATTATAATTTCTTGGATGTTTATCTCACAGGGTTGGTCTATTATGAACACAACTTATTATTTTTTCAATATCCATACTCGTTAGAACAGGTCGAGGCAGGCCTAGACACGCCAGGAATGTTAGAGGCCTGCCTCAAAGCCATGATAACATCGTATGGCAAACAAAAACGGAGGTTCGTGAGAAAAAGAAGGGTTGTAACGCCTAGTAATAGGGATACTAGAAGGCGTAAGGAATATGCGGACATGCAAAATATCTTCAAGAAGAACATGTCCAGAGCCGCAAAACTGATTCTGAACGGAAGGAAACGTCTAATTCATCCTTCGAGGAAATGGTGAACCACTGGGAACCAGTGTTAACCGTTCCCTCGGCTCCAGTTCAGCAACACGAATCCCTGCCAGAACATCGGCAAAAATCTGCTACCGCTTCACCGATTAGTGAAAGCGAGATCAGTACGGTGAAAATTCCATACAACTCAGCTCCTGGCATTGATGGCGTTACATTCGCCATGTGGAGTAGTTCCACCAGCTCATAGGGCTCTTCTGTACAACCTCATGTTGCATCTGGGATCATTTCCAGACCAGCTCTTAGCGAGCAGGACGATATTCGCCCCTTTAAAAATGGTGGTGTAACACCTGCTGATTTTAGGCCAATCACTATAGCGTCTGTCATAGTCCGACAATTACATAAGATATTGGCGAGACGTATGGGGGCGGATGGGGTAATTGATGAGAGGCAACGATGCCTAGAAGACAGTTGTGACAAAAACATTTCGGTGTTGACATCACGCCAGACAACACCTGAAAGAGCTGCATCTAGTGTCTCTAGATGTGGCCAAGGCGTATGACTCCGTCAGCCATCAGGCAATAACTCCCGCCATGACAGAGGCTGGAATACCTGAAGTGCTGGTCAGGTACGTGGCCGCCACATACTCAAGAAGTAGATAGTACTGTCTTGGAGTGTGGCGGTAAAAGATCTCACGAGATCCCGGTAAGCAGGGGAATTCGCCAGGGCGATCCAATATCGAGCATTTTGTTCGCATTGGTGGTGAACAGGGTCTTGAGAACGGTTCCTCCTCAAGTGGGGTACACTGTCGGAGGCGATCCGATAAACGCGATCGCCTACGCAGACGATATTTGCCTTTTAACATCATCAAATGTTGGCATGACTACGGCGCTCGAAGCTGCCGAGCGCGTCGCCTTACAACAAGGGTTGTGTTTCAACCCTAATAAGTGTGTAGCTACTTCATTAGTACCATCAGGGAGAGTACAGAAAATCAAAGTTCTCACCCAGGCACAGTTCCTGTTACAACATGGCGACCCCATCCGCCAACTCGGCCCTACGGAAGGGTGGCGGTACTTGGGAGTTGATATAAGCCCTCAGAAACTGAGAAAGAGCAGCCCCACAATGGAGGTGGAACTCTTAAGAGCTCCACTTAAGCCGCAACAACGCCTTAAGATCTTGCGTTGTTTTCTGGTACCCAGATAATATCACTCGTTGGTATTGTCTGGGTGCACCATGAAGGTCCTGAAGCAGCTGGACCTCCAGATGAGAGCGGCAATAAGGCGACGGGTGGGATTGCCTAAAGATACACCGCTTGGATATTTTCACGCCTCTGTGAAAAATGGTGGACTCGGGATTCCCGCATTCGCCATCATTATACCCGGTATCATCAGGGACAGACTGGCTCGCATAAAGGAATCGTCCTCGAAGGCGGCTAGATCTGTCTCGGATACAGATTGAGTCCAATATAAGATCGGTTGGGCCAAGAAAGTCCTGTCCATGGGTGGTGACAGGACATACTCTGCAGAACAACGCAGACAGTACTGGGCTATGAAGTTATATACCTCTTATGATGGGTATGAGCTAAGGGAGAGTGAGAAGTCGACCGCTTCCACTCGGTGAATTGATTCTGGCAGCACGGGCATATCCGGAAGGATATCATCACGTACATGTTAACAGTCTGCCAACCCGAGTACGCACGACGAGGGGTCGGAGAACAGCCCACACGAACATAAATTGTAGGGCTGGGTGTACTAGCACCAAGACAGCGCCACACGTAATCCAGTGTTGCTTCCGCACTCATGGCGGAAGGATCATGAGACACGATGCCGGTTGCAAGACACTCTCTGGCTTCTTCAAAAATAAGGGGCTTGAGGTGCTCAACGAACCGCGCCTACGAACATCAGAGAGCGTTAGTAAACCTGACCTGGTTGTCGTGAGGGAGCACGATGTGTGGGTCGTAGACGCCCAGGTCGTGTCAGGCGCGCAGCGTTAAGGACGAAGTGGCCAGGCTGACTTGTAGGCCGGACTCATCTGTGAGGTTCACATCATGTACTCCTTCCTGGCGAGGTGTATGGTCTCAACAGTCAGCAGATATATTGACTGACTGACGACTTGGGAGTACCAATTGGGCTACTCAGTGGAATAACCACTAGGGTGTTGCAAGGATCGTCCACGAACTGGACTCGGTGGAACCAAATAACATCAAGGGTTCTCAGTCTCAGAGTCGGTGTCGGGTAGGGTGTTTGCGAGGGCAAATTTTTCTTCTTTATTTCATTATATTATGTAGGTATTCCAGAATCAGAATCGTAACTCTGTGATTTGACACAAAGTTGATATAACGAATATTTAATTAATTTTGCAGTTCTTTTTATTGTTGTTATTTTTTTTTACTTCACATTCAAATTCTTATTCCCACGTTCATACGAATCCAACCCCTTTTTAATCGGGAAATCGGAAAAACAAATAAAAACTGGAGTTTTTTAAAGCTCGTTCTACTTACTCGAGGGCTACACATTTCGTCACGATGTCTGTATTTTTCGAATTTTGAGCCGAAAATGGTTTCAATCGACAAGGTTCGACTTACTAATTACGAATCCGCCGAGAAATTCGAGTCTGTCCGTCCGGCCGTCAATCCGTATACACGATAACTCTCGAACGAACCGACCTAGAATTATTAAATTTCCAGGGTACGTTAGAATCTCGAATGCCGCGGTTGAGTTCGTTACTGGGCGAAATTTGACCAGGGGTTCCGTAAATTTGGCCGTTCGAAATTTTGTTCTCCTGATTACTTCGAAACTACTACATTTTTTCAAGATCGCAAAACCAGAACCATAGAAACCGTAGAAAATTAAAACTTTCGAAAGGAAAGGCCTAGGCACTTGAAATTTCCAGGAAAGGAGTGGATCTCGAATGTCGCGGTCACGTTTATCAATGAGCAAAATAAGACTAGGGGTTCCGTAAATACGGTCGTTTGAAATTTAGTTTTCTTGATAATTTCCAAACTACGGATTCGATTTTAATTCGAATTTTGTATTTTAAACAAGAATGGCATATCAAAGCAACATTTTGTCCAGATCGCATGACCAGAACCATAGAAACCATAGAAAATCAAAACTGTCGAACGGAAAGGCCTAGGGACTTGAAATTTTCAGGTTAGGTTTGGATCGCGAATTTCGCAGTCACGTTCATCAATGATCAAAATTAGACCAGGGGTTCTGTAAATATGGCCGTTCAAAATATTTATTCCCTGATAATTTCGAAACTACTCATTGGATTGGAATGAATATTTGCACAAAGATGTATTCAAACTACGTGCGGAATTTTGTCCAGATCGTATCACCAAGACCATAGATACCGTAAAAAATTCTAGCGAATCATCGAAAAAGAATCACCTAAAGCACTTACTGGAGTTCCGCCTTAGTTTGAAATTTTTTTTGACAGCTGTCAAAATAATTTTGAATTTATTTCTAGAACTGGAAAATGCGAATGCAGATACCACAAATTGAGCAGGTTGCAGGTTACAGCATAATCTTAGCAAACAACAGACTTACCCAGGCGAGCTCCCACGGGGTGAGGGGGTAATTTCCCCCCACCGGGGGTAATTTCCCCCCACTTAGGCAAGAATTTTCAACCTTTTTTTCCGAAAATACGAAAAACAATGAACATATTTGGAGAAAACTAGCCAAAGTATGTTTTTACAAAGAAAAAAAATAATAAAAATTCATAAACATAAACATACTCTACTTGATTATAAAATGCCAAATATGGTCACTACACGAAGTAATCAGGCAAACAAAATCTCGAACGGCCATATTTACTGAACCCCTGCTCGAATTCTGCCCAATAACGAACTCAACCTCGGCATTCGAGATTCGAACCTACCCTGAAAATTTCAAGTTTCTAGGTCGTTCCGTTCGAGAGTTATCGTGTATATGGACGGACGGACAGACTGGAATTTTTCGACGGATTCGTCATCAGTGAGTCGAACTCTGTCGATTGAGATCATTTTCGGCTCAAAATTCGATAAGTACAGACATCGTGACGAAATGATATAGCCCTCGTGTAAGTAGTACGAGCCCTCAAAAATATAAACGATTTTTGCAGTATCGTTAAATCATCATCAATTAAAACACTATTTATCTATGACAAACAGTTTCCACACTGAACCGAATTATTTTTTGAAATAATTTCCAGCCAATTAAAACAAAATTATAAAATGTTCATCTCATCAGAAATCATGCACCAACTTCAAGAACATATATTTCATTCAGAGTTGTTACTGACCTTCGGAGGGTGGAGGTGGAGGAGGAACCAGATCCTGAAAGAGAAAACATAACTATGAATATAATCAATGTTTTTTAATATACATAGCGTTGATTTCATTCATTCGCGAATAAACTTTTGTCCAAGTGATGATCCAATTTGTATCAACATACATGTTAAATTTCCTACAATACAATACATCATTTCGCTCATTCAGTTGTATTCTCTGAAAAGTAAGGATATATATTCAAACTCACAGCGACGTCAATCAGGAACTCCTTCCTAGGCGGCCAGGTGGGCCTGATCTTGTTGCGTCGTTTCCTGGGTTTTTTTTGGAGAGGCCTCCGGCAATCTGGAAGTTAAAGAGAAAGCATGAACAGTTTCTGAATGAAAAATAAAGTTTTTTGCGATGATATGTTTATGATATCTAGAACAATATGCTCTCAGATGCAGGAGCTGATATACTCAGAATAAAACAGCACGAGGGCTGGAAGTCCAATACTGTTGCGGCTATGTGAATATGTTGAAAATTCTCTAGGCAATAAAAAAAATAATAGCTCAAGATATCATGAAAGGATTATCTGACCTCAAGCCAGCTTCGAAAAGAATGTTTAGAGAGGAAACGAACGAAATCAGAACAGAAAAAGTTATAGCAGAATTAGGAGAAACATCTGGTTTTGGATTTAACTTTGTTAATTGTACTTTCTCTGATGTTTTCTATATTTTCAACGAATAAAATTATCGGTTTCTCCTTCTATCATTACACAACTAGTTGCGTAATGAATATTACACAACTCTGTTCCACTTGTTCCGAGTGACAGTTACGAAAAATCCGACGTTTCACAATTAACAAACGTCATGTAAAATCTGACTTTTCGAAACTGAATCAGACAATTATATATATCATTTTTGAGCGCTCGTACTATTTACACGAGGGCTATATCATTTTGTCACGATGTCTGTATTTTTCGAATTTTGAGCCGAAAATGGTCTCAATCGACTATGTTCGACTCACTGATGACGAATCCGTGGGAAAATTCGAGTATGTCTGTCCGTCCGGCAGTAAGCACGATAACTCTCGAACGGAACAACCTAGAGACTTGAAACTTTCAGTATGGGTTCAGTTCCCGAATGCTTCGGTTGAGTTCGTTAATGGGCCAAATTCCACCAGGGGTTCCGTAAATATGGCCGTTCAAAGTTTTGTTCCCCTGATTACTTGAAAACAACAGATTTGATTGAGATGAAATACACTCAAATGGAGAATGAGGTGTTCAAGCTACATGTGAAATTTTGTCCAGATCGCATGACCAGAACCATAGAAACCATAGGAAATTGTAACTTTTGAACGGAAACGCCTAGGGACTTTAAATTTTCAGGATAGGTGTGGATCTCGAATGTCTTGATCACGTTCATCTATGAGCAAAATTATACTTGGGGTTCCGTAAATATGGTCGTTTGAAATTTAGTTTTCTTGATAATTGCAAAACCACAGATTCGATCGTGACGAAATTTTGTATACTAATGGAGAATGATATATTCAAGCTACATTTCTCCAGATCACATGACCAGAACCATAGAAACCATAGAAAATCATAACTAACTCAAGGCCTAGGGACTTGAAATTTTCTGGATAGGTGTGGATCTGAAATGTCGCGTTCACGTTTATCAATGAGCAGAAATATACTAGAGGTTCCGTAAATACGGTCGTTTGAAATTTTGGTTTCTCGATAATTTCGAAACTACGGATTCGATCGAGATGAAATTTTGTATTTTAATCGAGAATGATATATTAAAACAATACTTTGTCCAAATCGCATAACCAGAACCATAGAAACCATAGAAAATTGTAACTTTTGAACGGAAAGGCCTAGAAACTTGAAATTCTCAGGGTGGGTTTGGATCGCAAATATCGCGTTCACGTTTATCAATGAGCAAAATTAGACTTGGGGTTCCGTAAATGTGGCCCTTCAAAATATTTTTTTGCTGATAGTTCCGAAAATACTGAGCGGATTGGGATGAAATTTTGCACCTAGCTGAGTAATAATGTATTCAAACTACGTGCAAAATTTTGTCCAGATCGCACCACCAAGACCATAGATACCGTAGAAAATTCTAGCGAATTATCGAAAAAAAATTGATCAGCTGAAGCACTGACATGAAGTCTGGAGTTACGCCTGAGTTTCAGAATTTTTTGACAAATGTCGAAATTCCTTCAATTGGAAACTAAAACTGGAAAATGCGAATCTACCTGAAAGGTGCATGTACGAGCGCTCAAAAGCTCCTGCCTTCACGGCAGTACTTTTCGTAATTTTTTCTTCGATCGTTTTTCATTCAAGATGTAATCAAGTAAGTTTAAATAGGTTTCTCTATGTTCATATTGAAATATAGAACTGGTAACCATAGAAATTACTTTGTTATGACGAAAGTAAAATAATTTTCAAGCCGGTTTTGTTTGATTCGTTGTATTTTATAAGGAATTAAAAAAGAATTAGTAAACATGAACACTGATAGTGATTATTTGTTACCTTGCAAGCCGCAAGCCGCGAACGCGGCTTCAATTAATCTACTTCCGGCGAAATCCAGAGAGAAGTATGAACTTGCGTACCAACGCTTCATGGATTTTTGCAGAAAAAACAAAAGTGTATCTTTTTCTGAGAATGTACTTTGTTTCGTTTTATTGCGATAATCCATTTGTAACATTACCGCACGCTACAGCAGTGCGGTAAGAATATTACCGCACTGTTATTTTTTAATTGCTTGGCAACTGCCCCTTTGCGTATAGAAAACAGGTCAAAATAGTGTCACTTTTCCCACGATCGGAGAAAAAAAATTACTCAGACGTCTGCAGTTGGAAAGTGCAAAAACGGGATGGACTAAATCGCACAATAACAACATAGGAGATTTGCCGGTACTCAACCAGTTCTCCACTTGAAAGTACCCGTGTGGACAGAGTTGAACTAACCACCATAAAGATAGATTATAACTGTGTGACGCTCTATAATCGAAGGCTAATAAATTTTTTTATGTCGCTTCGTAGTGGAAGCTAAACCTTTGTCGATGAGTTCACAGAGCTTCGCCTTAAAGAACGTAACAAGAAGTAGACGCAATGTTTTTAGCTCAGATCTTAAAATATTTCGAATCGTGACCATGTGAAATTAGTTAAATGAACTTTGAAAAAAAACAGCAAAAACACTGAAGGAATACTCGAAGACAAACAAAGGATACAGGAATTCTTCGAAATTTACGAGCTGATAAGGAAAAAATAAAGGGGGTAGGAATACTGATATAATAAGAGATAGTGCGCAGATTGGAGACCAAGAAACATGAGAGATACGACATCGAATATGGCTATCGATATAGTAGAGCTCATACTCTTCCATACAAAACACTGAGGTGAAAATAAAGAAATAAAATCATAAAAGGCACTGCCGTGAAGTCGGGAGCTTCTGAGCGCTCGTTCATCCACCTTGAAGGTAGATTCGCATTTTCCAGTTTCAGAAACTAATTATTGAAGGAATTTTTGACAGCTGTCAAAAAAAAGAGCAGCTTTTTGTGAATCATGCCGAATTTGCTGGATTTTTTTTTCAATAATTCGTTGCAATTCAAAATGTTTCTGGTTAAGCGATCTGAAGCTTGATTATATCATTCTCTATTGAAATACAAAATTTCGTCACGATCAAATCCGTAGTTTTGAAATGATCAAAAGCACGAAATTTTAAACGACCATATTTACGGAACCCCTTGCCTTATTTTGCTCATTGCTGAACGTGACCTCGACATTCGAGATCCACACCTATCCTGAGAATTTCAAGTCCCTAGGCCTCTCCGTTCGAAAGTTATAAATTTCTATGGTTCTGGTCATGCGATCTGGATAAAATGTAGCTTGAATATATCATTTTCCATTAAAATACAAAATTTCGTCACGATCGAATTCGTAGTTTGAAAATTATCAAGGAAACTAAATTTTAAACGACCATATTCACGGAACCCCTGATCTAACTTTGCTCATTGATGAACGTGACCGCGACATTTGAGATCTAAACCTACTCTGAAGATTTCAAGTCCCTAGGCCTTTCGGTTCTAAAGTTATAATTTTTTATGGTTTCAATGGTTCTGGTCATGCGATCTAGACAAAATTTCGCATGTAGCTTGAACACGTCATTCTCCATCTGAGTGCAAAATTTCACCATCGATCGTACAAAATTTCGAACGACCCTATTAACGGAACCCCCGATCAAATTTTGCCCAATAACGAACTTAACAAATTCCACCTGAATGTCAGTCGTTTTATATCAATTGCTGTCATTTGAATGTGTTCATATTTACAGGCAGTGTATCAGAACGTTCTTCGGATAGAATTTGTCTATTGTTGTGTACTTTAGTACATGAGATTCTTCATTTCTCTGAGATTATGAATACATTTTCTCACAGTCCTGAAGAAGATCCCAAAAGGGATAGAAACGTCGACAATTTGAAGGAATCGTATTATTCATTCTATCAGCAGTTCTGAAGCCAATATCCCTCTTCCACAGTACCGAACAGCAAGGACGAAATTTGTTAGATATTATATACATATCGCACCCGTCGTAGAATAAGGAGATAACTCAAAAATTGATTTTGTTGAAGTATTTGAAGTTTTGGTTTACCGAAGTTTTCGTTCTATACTTTTGTGTACTTACTCAATTTTACACGCTGAACATTAGTAATAACTGCAGCAATCCATTTGAACATTATAACTCTCACCCAATATTCAATTAATGCAATTTTTCCCATCGTGGTGGAATATTCCACTGTTTTTCCAAAAAATTTGAAATGTTACCTTTTTTCACGAACAGTCTCTTATGTGGCGGAGAGGCCAACTAGAGTTATTCTGATATTGCACGTAAGAAGAGGGTTACTTCTTGAGTTCAATACCGTCACAAACACAAAATTGACCTTTTTTGAGTTGTCTCCTTATTCTACGACGGGTGCGATATATATTAAAACAATTGACAGGAGGAAATAGTAGGTATGTTATTCAATGAGCCTAAAATGACTGCTATTATTCACGAGGGTGAAGTTTGCGACACGAGCCGCAGGCGAGTGTCGCAAATCACCCAAGTGAATAATAGCAATTATATGCGAGTTAAATACTATACTTTGTCCACGACTTCATTGGTAAAATTGGAATAATTCTGCATTTTCAACATACCTAAAATAGAGTTGTCAATTTCATTTTCTGTGATTGCTGAAAATTGTCAAGCTTACGAGAAACGTCAAAACTTGATACCGATTCTACTCATTTATCTCATGTTACTATTTTTAACCTTCATTGCAAGATATTTCTCATCACAAGCTTCAGAAAGAACTTTTTTTATTTCTCTAAACTCTAACTTTTTTCGGCTGAAAGCCTTCTGATTTCCTCTCCAGAAGTGAACGCAGTCTTTTATTTTTTTCGATAGCGTTTCCTTCATGTATGGCAAGCGTGCTCTTGAGCATGTAATAATGTGACCATAATGTTGAATATCATTTCGCAGATAATTTTGAGAAATATACAAGTGAAACTGACTCCGAAAATGATCCAATTTTATTTGCCGCTCTCCAATCCATAAAATTATTGAATACTGAGAGGTATAGATTTCGTGATTTCTCCAGAAGAAGTTTCATTTCAGTGATTTTTGCAGCATCTCTGATTTCTGGTGGAGTACTGACCAATTCATCATCACTTTCGATCTGCATAATCTACTTATTTTCGATTAAGTATTTATAATAAAATTGCCGCACAATTCGAACGTCTCAGATACTTTTCAATCTGTCAGATTGAATGAAAAAACCAGCAAATCGATGGTCAGATTATCTATGCATGGAGTGAATAATATTCATTATACACGCCTATTATCCACCGGCTTAATTAATGACTGTCATTTTCCTTCATCAAAAGTATTCGAAATACATATACTCCGTTTAAGAATTATTGACATCTCGGTAGGCTTTGAAAAATCGAATTCAAGTTGGTAATAGACTCTTCAGTAATATTTTGGGTTGCTGAATTCAGGATGGTATAGGAATAACCCTTACTTAACCCATAGAGATCTTGCTTTGATGATTTTATCGAAGATATTGGTGAATAATTATAAAAATTAGCTTTGAATTTTAGTATTTTTTGTCTTGTGCTATGAATGGTTGGAATTCACCAGGATACATCGCGCCTAACAAGAGAACACCAGGCAGTTTGTCGGTGTTACTTCGAGTTTTTCGAAGATTTGGCATATATTTCCGCTAGCATTAATCGAGTTTCGCTAGTGTTTCAGGTAAACTGTCATTCACCTACTCAAAGTGTACTCTGATTGATCAATGTCTCTTAAATTTTCAGATTTCACCAAGCACTGTCTGTAGAATATTAGCATGTTATTACAGGCTAGAATTAGAAGTGGAAGAAAACCTGTGCAATATGATTATTCCTTCAAAGAGACATTGAATGACTTTGTTTTTGCTAGAATTAAAAACGATCCTTCTCGAACTGACCAAAGAGCACCTAGATTTCAATCGATCAAAGTCAACATTATATTATATCATAAAAAAAAATTGATACAATACAAAACAGTTGATCGAAGGAAAATTCTTATTGATAAACAGAAAAATATAATAAAAATAGTACGATATTGTGATAAATACCGAGAATACATGGAACAAAACGTAAAATTCATTTACCTAGATGAAACTTGGATATTAGAAAACGGTATTCAAATTCGTCAGTGGACACTAAAAAATAATCCAAAAGGTATGCCGAGTATATTCAAGGGTAAAGGCAGAAGGTGCACTATTTTGAATGCTGGAACAATGGATGGATTTTTACCTGGATGTGATCTGATTCTTGACAGTGGTATTAATGATAAGGATTACTATGAATAGTGAATTATTTCATAAATGGGTTATTAAAAAATTGAAACCTTCCCTGCAATAGGATTATGTCAGCTTATTCAATAAACACATCCAAATCACTACACTTATACTTGGAAACAAAGTTTTCAATGAGATTTTCATCTTTGCTCTTGTATCATTCGTAGATATTTTAAGTTTATTTATTATACTTATACTGTATGGTACCCTGTACACATTTCCTCTGCTCGTACTGAAATTGAACACATGCTATGTTGTTCAAAATTCAAAGGTGTACTGAATAATTGTAAAATTGCTCATCAATTATAATATTTTCAATAATTCATGAACAGTTTCAATGAATGAAAATAAAAATTGACTTTCTTAAAGTATTCAACACGGAGCAATAAATAATTCACAAATTGGTTCATATATTCGTAGTTACGGTACAAATTTTATGTCAAAATTCTTCATGTATTACAAAGATTCTTAATTTTTGTTTCTCTCTTTTTTTAATAATAATATATATCTCACCCGTCGTAGACTAAGAAGACAACTCAAAAAAGGTCCATTTTGTGTTAGTGATGGTATTGAACTCGGAAAGTATCCCTTTTCTTACGTGCAATATCAGAATAACTCTAGTTGGCCTCTCCGCCACATAAGAGACTGTTCGTGAAAAATGGTAACATTTCAAATTTTTTGGAAAAACTGTATTCCACCAGGATGGGAAAAATTGCATTAATTGAATATTGGGTGCTAGAGTTATAATGTTCAAATGGATTGCTGCAGTTATTACGAATGTTCAGCGTGTTAAATTGAGTAAGTACACAAAAGTATAGAACGAAAACTTCGGTAAACCAAAACTTCAAATACGATTTCCCAACAAAATCAATTTTTGAGTTGTCTCCTTATTCTACGACGGGTGCGATATTATATCGAATGAAACTGTTTGGGTAACGCATCGTAGATCTTCATGCACATGTTTTTCACATTATTCTGTGCTAGTGTCTATTGTGGCCTCGGGTATATATAAGGATCAATTTTCCAAGTTGGGTGGTTGTTCAGAAACGGTTCAAATATTCCACTGTGGCTTTGTAGGAAGATAACATGCTTCAGCACATATATTGCTGTTAACGTCAGGATTTTATTCCTTTTGAAAACACTTCTACAGGTCTCTCTATATTTCATTCTATACATAGCTCGGATTGCTTGCTTTTGTGTTTTAAATTTTTTTTTTCCGATGTACTGTTTCCCCATTAAACAATGCCATATGAAAGGGTTGACTGAAAATTGGCTGTGTATAGGAGCTTCAATGTATCTTGTTGGATATGGTATTTCATACTATTGAGGGTGTAGATTATGGTGGTGAGTTTCCTGTTCAAGTTTTCTATTTGGGGGTTCCATTTCTTAATATATATAACGTTGAACCTGAATTCCCATTCTTAAACTGCAGTCGAAATATTCCGGCTTAATTAATAATTATTCGATAATTCGTATACTGAACACTTTTCTAGGTTATATTTATGTTTCATTTCTATGATTAAAACAGTAAATTTTTTGTAACCAGAAATAAAGCCTCGACTGGACGTTCATGGCCTGCTTCGATGTCAATAATTCTTAAATGGACTATATAGTCCATTTAAGAATTATTGAGTATACGAATTATCGTATAGTAAGTACCAATACAGTACAATATATTTGAGTATTTTGTAGTCGTAGCTTAGATAACGATAATGGTTATCTCAGGTTTAGTGTTCTGTGCCGTATATGTTGATTCGGTTAATGTTTCGGCTCGAAGTTTGAAATCCGTAATGCTTCCATTGTTATAACTTTGAAAACACAAGGAACGGAAAGAACGAAAATTCAAATATGATTTTCATTTCGTTTGTTTACCTCCACTAAATTAGATTATCTATGAAAGATCTGCTAGAAACCAAGCTTCAAAGCGTATGCGTCTGATCGAACTCCGAAGTTAATTGCGAATGGTGAATTCCACGCAAACTTTTTTCCCGAATTGCGACTCGGCCAGCGAACTGATTGCGAATGTGAATGTGATTTTTATCCTAGAATGAAGATTAAAGCGTGTGATCTCGATTACGTGGAGTTAGCTATACCTATATCGAACCACTATAAACATACCTCCATTATCTTCTTCCTCCTCCTCCTCCTCGACCGCAGGCCCCTGGAGCTTTCGCTTCACTGAAAAAAAAAGTGTATGAACAGACAATATACAATACATGAAGGATGAAAATTATCTCAAACAAAATGTTCCATTTTCATTCGAGGAAACCACAGTTGAATAAGAATGAATAATTTTACATTGGCATGTATTCGGGGTGTTTCCAAAGGTGGGGCTTTTTTGACAGGTGCTAGAACTCATCAAAATAAGTCAAAAAGAAGTTACCGGCGAATCTGAGAAATTTCCAACATGAACCTGAATTAGGTAGAGACCGAGTCTAAATATTTCTATTGAATGCTTTCAGTTTACGGGAAATCATTGGCAGAGCGTATGATTATTGTGGCTTCCGAACTTAGTGAAAATGCACGCTCCCTGGATCTCAACCCCTGTGATTTCTCGTCGAAAACATATCACTCAACATCCACGGACCATCCCCAAAACCCCCCTGCTCTCGCGGATTTCTTCTACGATTTTTATCACGAAAAAATCTCTATTACCTGTTCAAGTATACGTCCCTGAATTTTTCGCTGCGAGTTCTGATATCGATAGCGACTTTATATTACCCACCCCCAAAAAACATACCTCCATTCGTTTCATCAGGCGAACGGGTCTGCCGGACTGAAAAAAAAAAGCTGAATAAACAGACAATATACAATAGATATATAATAAGGATAAAAATGTGTCACCTCTAAAGTCTCAATTTTGTTTAGGAAAATAACCAGGAATAAATTAACCGTGGAAGGAATCATTTTTCCAAAAACTGTCGAAAATTTGTTTTTCGTTTACGATCACCAAACTTTTATTCCTTCAAAAATGACAAATTTTTTATTGAATCCCATTCGCTGTGGCTGAAGCTAGAGACGTTTGTAAGACGCATTCTCATGCGGAAATGTGGGTCGTGTGAGCAATAAAAAACCTTATGCCAAATTCTCGTTGTGCACGAGAAGAATGAAGGCAAGTGTTTTGGCGCGCTTGTTTCTGAGTACCAAACTCGTTGCGTACTATCGATATAGTTCAAGTGCATGGCATTTTTGAAAATGCAATCGAATTACCTTTACAACAAGGTGGCACTCAACCCCCCTCTCATTTAAGATTTCAGGGGTTGCAGTGATCACGCTCACAAGGTTGATACAAATTTATTGCAACCAAACCCAAAACTTTTTTTGCATTTCTTCTGATTTTACATAGGGTTCGAGAAATTAAGGGTGGTACCTTCTCAAATTGAGACTCCGTATGGAATAATACCTGTTATCTCGATAGCGACTTGATTTATTACCCTCCCGCAACAAACATACCTTCATTTTCGGGTGACTCTTCTTCCTCATCTGAGTCCGGCAGAGGGAGCAGGGCCACTTGGACTGAAAAAAAAAACGGCGCATAACAGTCAATATACGAATTCAAAAATGAAAATTGAAAAATTTCACGAGACAAACTAATAAGCAAGCTAACAAGACAATTCATGTATCCCAGATACCAACGAAATTTATCACTTGCAATCGTAGACCGGTTTCGATCCATTTCAGATCTCATCAGTACGACTATGCAACGTGATAAACTCGATGAATGAAACAAAAGGTCTTAAAACATAAGGTAACGTGGCACTGAGATAAATTTCCCGAACCACGCCACCTGTCCGTTCCAAAGTCAACTGTCTCAAATATCTGTAGATCAAAAACTGTCTTATCGGCTCTCCTGATACGAAATACACATGTATGACAACGCCGTAATATACATGAATTGTCTTGTTAGCTTGCTTATTAGTTTGTCTCGTGAAATTTTTCAATTTTCATTTTTGAATTCGTTCAATTCAGATGAACAGCCATTATTATTCATTAGTCAATTATTCAGACGAATAAGGCTTCAGCTTGAATCCGTTGAATTCCATGTGTGACTATTTACGCTCGTAATGTTTACGGCGTTGTCATACATGTGTATTCCGTATCAGGAGAGCCGATAAGACAGTTTTTGATCTACAGATATTTGAGACAGTTGACTTTGGAACGGACAGGTGGCGTGGTTCGGGAAATTTATCTCAGTGCCACGTTACCTTATGTTTTAAGACCTTTTGTTTCATTCATCGAGTTTATCACGTTGCATAGTCGTACTGATGAGATCTGAAATGGATCGAAACCGGTCTACGAATGCAAGTGATAAATTTCGTTGGTATCTGGGATACATGAATTGTCTTGTTAGCTTGCTTATTAGTTTGTCTCGTGAAATTTTTCAATTTTCATTTTTGAATTCGTTCAATTCAGATGAACAGCCATTATTATTCAACAGTCAATATAGCTGCAAGAAGAATGAAAATTTGTCCACCCTGAAACCATAAATAAATCAACAGTGGTTGAGAGCATTTTTCCAAGAACAGTCGAATTGTTTTTTCCGTTCACGATCATCAATTCTGTTATTCAGACAAATTTCTATCGTAATATATTCCACGAAGAATCACACAAATCGTTTAACGTTAGCGAATTTACCGAGAAAGGTTCAATTTGCAGTATACAGGGTGATTCACGAAGACCATTGGTTATAATATTTCGAAGAAAGACTCGAGATGAAATTTTATAGTCAAGCTTTGTTGGGAGAGATGAATTCTTGCAAAAAATTTCAGATTCCTTTGACTCCCGGTTTCACCGGAAATGATATCAACTTTCGATTTTTGAATATAACACATATTTTTTTATTCATAATCATATTACTCATTGAATTCTTAATTTCTTCAATGTATCATTCGCATATTTTTCCCAGAAAAGGGAAAAAACTAACGTCAATAGATCTTCTCACTTGATGGCGGTGAGATAAGCATAATTTCATCCTTGGAAGTCATTAAGATATCATCGAATATTCATCCCACACAAGGAGTTGCGCATTAACCATTACCCCCACCTAGTGAAAGGATTTTTTATATTAGTAGATAGAGTTTAGAGAATTAATTGAGTTATATATTAATTTGAAGATGTTGCATATTGGGTTGAATGTGTTTTTGCCTACGAAACACATTTTAGTTTTTGATATTGTACCAAATTTCGCTTATCACTCGACTTTTTTTTCTATTTTCATTTTTGCAATAAACATGAAAATGATAACATTTCTGAATAAAACTTTCAAACGATGTAGATATTACAAGCCCATACTTCCTATTTGAAAAATTGAGGGGTCGTACCCGTCTTTCGAAAAGGGGGGTGAAGGAAGGCTTCGCATTTTTACGAAGAAAAAGAAAGACATTTTAAAATTCAAATTTTACGTGTTACAGAATTTCTCATAAATATGTGAAGTAACCAAGATATTGAATTTATTCCATGTGGCATCACCACACTGTATAATGACGCTTGTGATCTCGATAGCGACTTCACTTTATTACCTACTCGCAACAAACATACCTTCTTCCTCTGGGTTCCAATCATAGACTTCCACTGGAGGGGGGGTAGTAATAGTGCTGAACTGAACTGAAAAAAAAAGGAGGATGAACAGTCAATATACGATACGCACGGAGGATGAAAGTTCGCTCTATTTTCATTAGGAAAAAACCATAAATAAATGAACGGTAGTAGGAAGCATTTTTCCAAAAACTTTAAGCTCCACGACATGTTTATCTTTTACTGCTCTGCGAATTAAGCTTTTTATCGTTCGACCCGGGAAGGTATCTATATACATACAGGGTGTTTCATTTGGAAACGTAAATACTCAAAAGGCGGATAAAGGGCAGCGAATATACCACATTTGTTGGCTCTGGCTGCCTTTGTAACCGAGATGTTTTATTAATTTTCTCAGTCATAACAAACCACACATTATATTTTCTTAATATTTGGCACACATGTTTTTTATGCTCAAATGAATTACTCAATAACCACAAGGAGAACTCATGTCCGGGTTAACAAAAGATTATGCAGCGTTTGTATCCTTGATACCATTAGCGCACCCAGGGGGGCAGCGGGCTATGAAAAAGCCCCTCGTCAGGGAAAGACGAAATACTAAAAGAAGCACGAAGCAACATTTTAACGTTTGCTCATTTCCTTTGATTTGGATCTGTGAATATATGATGTGGTGTGCTAAATATAACACGGTTTCCGAGAATTCAGATATCAAGAAATATAGTCCAAAGATTTATTGGCATATATCAATAAAGAATTGTTTCCGAACATTTATTTATTGCTTGAATTATTTTGTACCATACTTGTGACAACAGCAACGAAAGAGCGGAGTTTCTCTACACTGAGACGTTTAAAAACCTATCTGAGAAATTATGTCGGAAAATAGAATCAAGGGCTTAGCCTTATTAAACATCTGCAATGAAATTCATATCGACCCTGAAAAAATAATTGATAAACTGCCGAAGAGAAACGTCGTATGGATTTTATAATTTAATAGATTGTTCTTTATAGTTATTGTTTATTGTTATTATTAATAGATTGTTTATTTGTTTCGTTCGATCATATTTTGAATAAGGTTTTTTATACATATTATTTTTATATTGAAAGAATAAAATATTTCATATCTTATGCATTTCGATTCAGTCCCCCCCGAAATTCAATCCTGGGTGCGCCCTTGCTTGATACAACACGAAAATTCGAAAATCCGTTTATATATTCGAAATGTGAAATTCAACGGTAGCTCAAGAGATGATAACTGTGTAAATTTTGATTCAATTTTATAACACAGAAAGGCATGACGGCTCCATCTCCTTTGAGTTTGAATAGGTTTCCACCTCTGATGTTAAAAGAATATATTACAAAAATATATATACTGGGTGTCCGGGAAAATGTGGGAATTCTCTCGGATTCAGATAAAACAGATAAGATGACAAGTTCTCATAATTTTTTTTCCTAGCGGCCCTCCCTACGGAGATACGGTCTCCTAAATGACGCCAATAGAAATTTATTTTACTAGAATAAATTTTGAATTACTTGATATAATTTAATGAAAAATTGATATAATAAACAATAGTAAGGACCTCTTGAAATACTGCGCTTAAATTCAAATTAGCTTGTTCAGTTCACCAGAGGCGGAATAGGTTGTACGTTTTAATGCTTATATTTTTAACACCCTGTATGATGAGGAGTTGAAAAAAACTAATTTGGATACCTTGAACATCAAGCTAAAGAAAAGGTACTCTTGTCCATTGTCGATAAAATGAACCGAAAAACAAAATAATAAAAGAAGTAATTTTTTTATTTCTATTGAAAAGAACCATGAATTCAAATTTTTTTTGTCTGCAACAAAGTGTGATACGAAAGTTATTCAAGGAACGTTTACGTTATTGAATCCGACAAAATTACAAAGATTCTCAACAATGCAGTTTTGGCCCAGAAAGGCACCTTAACAAAAATAATTTTTCAGAAATGTACTCTCACTAAAGCTACGTGTGTGAAGTTGGCGGTTAGTTTTCGACGAGACCTCAGCGGCAAGTTCGCCGATAAGCGCTCTCAGTGGCGTGCGCCCTCGTCTCATTCTAGTGCAATCGTAATAGGCCCTACACACGAGCTAATCATGATGAGCGGGCCAATCCGCGGGCAAACTTTTCCACCCGTGTGTAGCGTTTTCGCGGGCCGACCAGCGCTCCATGGAGAGATCCGCGATCTTTCTTCTAGTTTGATATTTCGGGCCGAACAGCGGACTTCGGAAGAAAATACATTGCCATTTAAAGCCACTGCAGACCGCTGTAGGATATTTTTGCGTATCAGGTGTACTATGAAGGGAAAGGACTTGTGTGAATGTTGTATTGTTATTCGATCAAATACATGTATATATATTAATAAAAGAGGATCTATAGTTTATGTATGTCCAAGCATCACGTTCAAACGACTTCACCAAATTCGATAATTCTTTTTCAGTTGTGTTCATTATTACCATGACAAACTTTACACAACGAAATATTCCCGAAAACCCGTACGGAAAGGAAAAAAAGGCTTTCTTTCTTCCTCCGACCAAGCGGACAATCATAGATTACTTATATTTCATGAGAATTTTGACACTTATGTGAGTGAAGTTTATCGTGTTTCTAGAAATTGCTCAGAAGTTTATCACTGTGTTTGATATATATCGTTGTGTTGTGGGCGAGTTCGTAATGATCGAGACAATGAGCAAACAGAATGAAAGGAAGAATCGATATTATCGATCTCAGGCGAGATACAACAAAATACAGAATGAATTAATGAAATGATCAACTTTGAGCGTTTGGCATTAAGATATGATCCCACAGGCGATTATGCTAGCAATATATTGGTGTCTTTTGGAAATACTGCAATGCTCTGAGATATCAAAACGAATCCCCAGGATTATGTTTTTTGAATGGAAAAATCAAATTGCAACAACTGACAAGCCACCCAAACCTTTGAATTCGTTTTTTTCAGGACAAGAACCTCTATCTAAACATTCTAAACATTACTTGCAGAATATTAAGCGTTACCAAATGACATCATTTGGTTCAAACATATTTGAGGGCAGAGGTTTCAATCCAACTTTTGAGGTATTTTTTTTCTATATCGAACATCTCACACATTGATCATAACATATACCTACCAACGAATATGAAAATTCTTTTGAGACTCATAAATAAGGCTGAGGATAAGGGTAAGGGTGAGGGTTGGGTTAGGTTAAGGTTAGGTTAGGGTTAATAATAAAACAACGTATACTTTAGCCACAGCAACGCGTGGCCGGGTCTGCTAGTTATTTATAGAGCTCTGAAATACAGAAAAAATATAATTCTCCCGAGTATGTACCGAAGATTCATATGAGACTCACTTCGTTTCAATAACCACTTTTTAGTCCATACTGCCCGCTCATCACGATGAGCTCGTGTATAGGCCGTTTAACTGTAAATGGTCCCCGTGCGAACGTCGGTACTCGGTACTCGTCTTCACATTGTGAACAGAATTGATACGTATGATCCATGTTCTATTGAAGCACATGAAAATTAACATCTCAGAATAATCAGAGAGAATCAGTTTTGTCCCCTGCCCCTAGATATAATAGTAATGTAACATATTCTCTCCACTCCAAATTACGGATTATTCATTGGACATTTGATTTTGCCTCTCATTTCCAGAAGAATGAATGAAAATCATTTTTTTTTTGCATAATATTGGAAAAAAATTGGTTCTACCACAGTGCATAGGTCTCATATTTTGTCACCATCAGGAACAATGTCCACCGAGCCGTTGAGAAATGTTTTTCGGGTTAATCGGATAAAAATTCAAACTTCGCGTTTTTCCTCTCATTTCCAGAAAAATGAGTGGAAATCATTTCTGTTTTTTGCATAATATAAGGGAATGATGGTTCTACCACAGTGCATAGGTGTCATATTTCGTCACTATCAGGAACAATGTCAACCGGATCCGTTGAATAATGTTCTTCGAGTTCGGATACAAATTCAAACTGATGGTGACAAAATATGAGACCTATGCATTGTGATAGAACCATAATTCCCTCACATTATACAACGAACAGAAAAAACTTTCACTCATTTTTCTGGAAATGAGAGGGAAAACGTGAAATTCGAATTTTTATCCGATTAACCCGGAAAACATTTCTCAACGGCTCGGTTGACATTGTTCCTGATGGTGACAAAATATGACACCTATGCACTGTGGTAGAACAATTATTCCCCAATATTATGCAAAAATAAAAAATGATTTTCATTCATTCTTCTGGAAATGAGAGGCAAAATTAAATGTCCAATGAATAATCCGTAATTTGGAGAGGAGAGAATATGTTACATTACTATTATATCTAGGGGCAGGGGACAAAACTGATTCTCCCTGATTATTCTGAGAAGTTAATTTTCATGTGCTTCAATAGAACATGGATCATACATATCAATTCTGTTTACAATGTGAAGTACCGAGTACCGACGTTCGCACGGGGACCATTTACAGGTACGATTGCACTAGAATGAGACTAGAGCGCACGCCACTGAGAGCGCTTATCGGCGAACTGGCCGCTGAGGTCTCGTCAAAAACTGGCCGCCAACTTCACTGTAATACGCAGACGCGATATCTGAATACTTCTAACAAAATAACACAAAACAAAAACAAAAAAAATCTTTCATAAACTTTTTGTGGGATAGTAACCCCAATCCAATCGAGCGGTTAATTGGATAGGGCCTTGAGCAAAGTAAGGACTTCGAGTTTACTGCATTTTCCCTCCAACTCCAACTGGTGAATATAAATGAAACAATGACGAGTTTTCATTAAATATATATTAAAAAAAAATAAATGATTCTTCACAAATTATTTATCAACACACGCATTCAACCTTCACCAGAACGAAAAAATCTCGACAAATTTATCAAAACAAAAACTGTCAAATCAAGGTTTGATTAATTATCTCAGAATATCAATTATCCCTCAACTTTGGATTCCAAGAGTAATTCAATTTTGTGTGGGAGATTTCAAGACTCGGGACTAGTGAGAACTCAAATAAAATCATGCGTAATTTTAGAATTACCTTTTCTCATGCTCCGCCACTGGAGGGTTTAATCCTGTCACTGTATTGTTCGCACTTAATAAAGCCGAGAGTTCACTGCGCTACAAAACTTACCCGTATTTTATTTCGCCGTTTCGATATGATTTTACCCACTCCTTAACTCAGCTAAATTCCCGATAAATGTATACTCAAGTCGAACAAGTTCCCGAATTACGAGTTATACTCCGTTGAAACAACTCTTTTTGAGCGCTCGTACTACTTACACAAGGGCTATATCATTTCGTCACGATGTCTGTATTTTTCGAATTTTGAGCCAAAAATGGTCTCAATCGACTATGTTCGACTCACTGATGACGAATCCGTCGGAAAATTCGAGTCTGTCCGTCCGTCCGTCCGGCCGGCCGGCCGTAAGCACGATAACTCTCGAACGGAACAACCTAGAGACTTGAAATTTTCAGTGTGGGTTCAGTTCCCGAATGGCTCGGTTAAATTCGTTAATGGGCCAAATTCCACCAGGGATTTCGTAAATATGGCCGTTCAAAGTTTTGTTTCCCTGATTACTTGAAAACTACAGATTTGATCGGGATGAAATTTTGCACTCAAATGGAAAATGAGGTGTTCAAGCTACATGTGAAATTTTGTCCAGATCGCATGACCAGAACCATAGAAACCATAGAAAATTGTAACTTTTGAACGGAAACGCCTAGGGACTTGAAATTTTCAGGATAGGTGTGGATCTTGAATGTCGTGATCACGTTCATCTATGAGCAACATTATACGAGGGGTTCCGTAAATACGGTCGTTTGAAATTTTGTTTTCTCGATAAATTCGAAACTTCGGATTCGATCGAGATGAAATTTTGTATTTTAATCGAGAATGATATATTGAAGCAATATTTTGTCCACATCGCATGACCATAACCATAGAAACTATAAAAGATTCTAACTTTTGAACGGAAAGGCCTAGGAACTAGAAATTTTCAGGGTGGGTTAGGATCGCAAATTTCACGGTCACGTTCATCAATGAGCAAAATTAGACTAGGGGTTCCGTAAATATGGCCGTTCAAAATATTTTTTTTCTGATAGTTTCGAAACTACTGATCGGATTGGAATGAAATTATGCACCTAGCTGAGGAATAATGTATTCAAACTACGTGCAAAATTTTGTCCAGATAGCATCACCAAGACCATAGATACCGTGGAAAATTCTAGCGAATTATCGAAACAAAATTGATCAGCTGAAGCACTGACATGAAGTCTGGAGTTTCGCCTAAGTTTCGGAATTTTTTTGACAGCTGTCAAAAATTCCTTCAATTGATTTCTGAAACTGGAAAATGCGAATCTACCTACAAGGTGCATGTACGAGCGCTCAAAAGCTCCTGCATTCACGGCAGTGCTTTTCGTAATTTTTTTTTTTCGTCCGATTCTCCCGAATCTACTCCTGATAGAGTCTCCCAAAAACCTTATTCTACCAAGTCCCGAAAAGAAAAACTACCGCTTCGACTGAGTTCCCTGAACTCCCTGCTTCGACCGAGTTCCCCGAACCAACTGACTAACTCCGATCTTTTTTCGTCTCAAGAAAATTTTCAACCCTACCATTCTAGGTGGTTCCAAATGATTTTTTTCGTTTTCGTTAAACCAATCACCCCCCTCTCAATCATCTTTTTTAAGGCGGTTCGTAAACCAACCATCGGCAATTATTGGTCTGAAAATTCTGAACCAATCACCTATCGCATTTCCGACAGTGGTGGTATGATGTGAAATTTTTCTATCTAAACCCTAATTAAGTGTTTCGTGGAATCGATGAGGAAAAATTATAAATCTCCCAACGCTTCATTTTTTTGGTCATTATATGCGCGATAAGGCATTTATATTTAAAGGGTCCCTAAAACACTTGAGTTTGGGTTATCGACATTTTAACACTCTCGAATGTTAAGTCTTCACCTTTCTAGGCGTTCCCACGATTTCGATTTTTTCTTGTATCTACTAGGCCAAAAGAAATAATTCTCTATTCCCGACTATTTAAATTAATTCTGCATTTACCGAAATGTGATCAAGTCTTCCAATTCATTACATCACACACGTACTATTGCAACGATTGAATCTAAATGCGCTAATAAGAAATAATCATTTAAAAAATTCATAAGTTATTTTGTTTTTCGAAAACGGTTCATTTAATCGACAATTAACGAGAGTACCTTTTCTTTAGTTTAATGTTCAAAATATCCAAATTTGTGTTTTTTAACTCCTTATCATACAGGGTATTGAAAATGTAAGCATTAAAACGTACAACCTATTCCGCCTCTGGTAAACTAAACAAGCTAATTTGAATTTAAGGGCAGTATTTCAAGAGGTCCTTACTATTGTTTATCATATCAATTTTTCATTAAATTATATCAAGTAATTTGAAATTTATTCCAGTGGCGTCATTTAGGAGGCCGTGTCAACGTAGAGAGGACCGCTAGAAAAAAAAATTATAAAAACTTGTCATCTTATTTCATTTTTCCGGACACCCTGTATATATATATGAAACATTATAAAAAAAAAAACCAAAAAACAAACAAAAAAAATAAATGAAAATTATTGGTGAATTGTGTAGATCGTGTTTGAGTTCATTATGTTCACTCACAATTACTAGCAAAATTGTTTGAAGTGATATCACGTGCAAGCGATGGCTTTGAGCTGGAGCTTCTGTGATTTCATCTATTTATTCATATTATACCTATTGCTTTGTTTCAGATTTATATTGTAGACTGTTTTCATGGTGAATAAATTATTATTATTATTATCTCGTTGTTGCTGCTACCAAACTCAGCTCAAAGCTAGTATCATTGGCCTATCCCGGGTACGAAGTACCAAAGAGATTAGACTTAATTTACATTGCGAACTTCCATACTGTATGACAGGTGTTCAATATAACAACAGCCTTTTCGATGTCTGAATAGGTGTTTTTAGGTAGTCCCAGTTGAGCGATACTTTCGTGCAGAGTCTTGGGCACCACTCCGGTTGATGATAATAAGTGCTTTCCAGCCACTGTCTGGGGCGCCCCAGGAGTGCTCCAAACCAAAGTTTGACATAAGTTTGACCGTTCCAGTGCCGGTGCGTCAAGTCCTCGTGCTACCTTCCCCTTCCCCCTGGTGCATAACCCGAATTTTCGGGGCTTCAAGTTCTGACAGCTGTTCAACGCCAAACCCGTCATTTTTGCTGTTTTGTTTACGTTTTTCTGACAGTTTGGTTTTGGCATGTTCCCGCGACAGCTAGGGCGAAACCCCCTGATGCGTTAAGCCCCGTAGTCACACGCACCTGGCTGGAAAGCAGTTATTATCACTGAAACGATTTCCACTTTCTCGCAATGCCACATTTTTTGATTTCGATGGCGAGATCCGCATACTTAGCCATCTTCTCCTGATATTTATTGATACCTAGCAGACCCGGCCACGCGTTGCTGTGGCTAAAGTATACGTTGGATTATTATTAACCCTAACCTAACCTTACCCTAACCGTTAAACTAATCCAACCCTTACCCTTACCATAACCCTTACCGGCCTTACCCTTATCCTCAGCCTTGTTTATGGGTCTAAGAATTTTCATATTCGTAGGTAGGTATATGTTATGATCAATGTGTGAGATGTTCGATATAGAAAAAAAAATACCTCAAAAGTTGGATTGAAACCTCCTCCCTCAATTATACTAGAACCAAATGATGTCATGGAATGTTTAGATAGAGGTTCTTGTCTTGAAAGTAACGAATTCAAAGGTTTGATTGGCGTTGTCAGTTGTTGCAATTTGATTTTTCATCCAAACAACACAATCCTGGGGGTTCGTTTTGATATCTCAGAGCATTGCAGTATTTCCAAAGACACCAATATATTGCTAGCATCATATCATATCTGAATGCCAAACGCTCAAAGTTGATCATTTCATTGGATTCTATATTTTGTTGTATCTTGCCTGAGATCGATAATATCGGTTCTTCCGGAGCTGGGGCAGATCTTGATTGAGAATCTCTTATTCTCTTTGCTCATTGTCTCGATCATTACGAATTCGCCCACAACACAACGATATATATCAAACACAGTGATAAACTTCTGAGCAATTTCTAGAAACACGATAAACTTCACTCACATAAGTGTCAAAATTCTCATGAAATATAAGTAATCTATGATTGTTCGCTTGGTCGGAGGAAAAAAGAAAGCCTTTTTTTCTTTTTTCGGGAATATTTCGTTGTATAAAGGTGGTGGTGATAATAATGAACACAACTAAAAAAGAATTATCGAATTTGGTGCAGTCGTTTGAACGTGATGCTTTTACAAACATAAACCATAGATCCTCTTTTATTAATATAGATATTGTGAGTGTTTGGAACCGCTACATCAACGAGGAAGACCGAGTTGACTCTTCTATCCAATACAACAATATCTGGTCTGTTATTCGTCACCTGTCTATCGGTGATAATTGACCTATCGTAGTAAAGTCTAAAATTGTCATTCACGAGAAACATCTGTGGCTGATACTTATAGTATGGTGTATAGGTGTTGAGAAGACCGAACTTGTTCGCCAGTTTCTGGTGGACGATGTTGCACAGTATGTATTAGCCAGCGCGCTACAGCCAAATATTAGATGCTGAATAGTCTCTGATTTTTGTTGACACTTCCTGCATTTGTCGGATTGGGTATTAGGATCCTTAATGATGAACTTCTTGTTATTATTCGTATTGATGACCTGATCTTGAATAGCGATCATAAAGCTGGAAAAAGTTTTCGGCTAGTGAGCCATCTATTTGAAGCCTCCTTGTCAATGTGTTGCTGATTGAGTTCGTGGTGGTGTCGGCCATGCAATGCCTTTTGCGACCATTGTTCTTGTTTCTCCACATCTGAAACTGCTCCAAAATCTGCCTCCAGCAACGCGAGGTTCAGGGGCGTATAACCCTTATCCGCTCTAGTTACAGTCCGATGAAGAACGGAGGTTTTTTTTATTATTATTATTATTATCTAAATATATCATATGCTCTTGGCTTCAAAGATGCTCAACTACTCTACTACGGTTGTTGTTCCCTTTCAGTTCATGCGATTATAATTCTTGTATTTGCGTGAGGTTGGACGGCCATTTCTAAGAAGAAGAATGTTGAGAGCTTTTCTGATTTACCAATAATAAGCATCTTACAGACTCTTTCAAAAGTGATCGGAAAGGCCCTATCAAAGCTAATGTATATATTTTTTCTATAAATAACTATCAGGCAGGTTCCGTAAATCTTTTAGTACTTCAACTGCAACAGTAACTGATTCCATCGTTCATAATTCAGATAAAAAACGGGTCGCTCGTTTTATAATTTTGTTAGACTTTCAAAAGGCGTCTGACACCATCAACCATCTTTTATCATGTGCAAAATTAAAGTTTTACTGTTTTACTCCGCTTGCTGTTGCCTTGATCATATATTATTTGTCATTGCGGAGTCAGGTGATTCAGGCTGTTTGAAATGTGTCAGAATGGTGCATCGTACCGCTGAATTTCGGAGGTGTTTCTCTTACAATGCATTAAAATTTTTGGAAATCGTGGACAATAGTGTTTTCAGTCTTAGCTATTCAAAATTCAGGCGTCAAATGAAAAGCTTAGTCTGAAATGGTTGATAAAATTAATTTTCCTCTCCTTTTTGGCTCATTTTCCATGTTATTCGACTGTATTCACCATATCTATGTGTACTCTTTGGAAATCACAGCCAAACGGGTTTGAGTGTGAGAAAAATAGTCTTATGACTGAACTACGCCTCGGCTTGGTTAGTCCAACATATGATTATTTCAACAGTCCTTGTACATATTTCATAAAATAACGTCGATTTATCATTATTATTATTATTATTTTATTGGCCACCCGCAACAAACGTACCTTCTTCTTCTGGCTTGGCGGCGGGATTAGGGGCCGGCTTGGCAGCAGGCTTGGGGGCGGGCTTGGGGGCAGGCTCAGCGGCGGGCTTGGGGGCCTGCTTGGCGGCGGGCTTAGGGGCTGGCTTGGGGGCAGGCTCAGCGGCGGGCTTGGGGGCCTGCTTGGCGGCGGGCTTAGGGGCTGGCTTGGGGGCAGGCTTGGCAGTTGGTCGGACCAACCAGCCAGTTGGCCGTGCAGAGGGGCCTGCAGTGGGCTGGGGGTCGAACAGAGCTTGCTGAACTGAAAAAAAAAGTGCATGAAAGAAAGAAAGAAAGTTTATTATTTTGACTAATAAACTGATTACATCGCTGGGGTATATAATACATTATAACCAGTGCGCGATAAAAATCAATAATAATTCTGAAAATATATTCTATGAGAGATAAATTGATAAATTCAGAAAAGGAAAATGAAAATAAACAGAGAAATCATGAGCAGAAATATTCAAGTATCAGCATTTTTTATGCCAAATTTATCGAAGTAGGTGAATAAAATGTCCAATCAGGTGTATAGATTCAGGGTAGGTATCGGGTATCATCAGGTCCATCCACAAATTGAATTGCTGTTTGTATGTTTCATATTAGTTATTATCTATTGAATTTTTTATATGGAGTCTTGTGTTATTACTCATCCAAGATTTCAGTTGACTTTTGAACGATTTTATATTTTTTATATTTTTCAAGTGTTCTGGTATAATATTGTAAATTTTGGGTGCAAGATAGTTATAGCATCGCTGGCCAATCGTCTTTATACATCTGGGTGTTTGGTAATTATGATCTTTGTTCCTCCGTAAGCACGATAACTCTCGAAGGGATCAACCTAGAGACTTGAAATTTTCAGTGTAGGTTCAGATCCCAAATGCCTCGGTTAAGTTTGTTAATGAGCAGAATTCCACCAGGGGTTCCGTAAATATGGCCGTTCAAAGTTGTGTTCCCCAGATTACTTGAAAACTACAGATTTTATCGAGATGAAATTTTGCACTTAAATGGAGACTGAGGTGTTCAAGCTACATGTGAAATTTTGTCCAGATCGCATGACCAGAACTATAGAAACCATATAAAATTGTAACTTTTGAACGGAAACGCCTAGGGACTTGAAATTTTCAGGACAGGTGTGGATCTCGAATGTTGTGATCACGTTAATCTATGAGCAAAATTATACAAGGGGTTCCGTAAATATGGTCGTTTGAAATTTAGTTTTCTTGATAATTTCAAAACTACATATTCGATCGTGACGAAATTTTGTATACTAATGGAGAATGACATATTCAAGCTACATTTCTCTAGATCACATGACCAGAACCATAGAAAATCACAACTTTCGAACGGAAGGGCCTAGGGACTTGAAATTTCAGGGTAGGTGTGGATCTGAAATGTCGCGTTCACGTTCATAAATGAGCCGAATTATACTGAGGGTTCCGTGAATACGGTCGTTTGAAATTTTGTTTTCTCGATAATTTCGAAACTACGGATTCGACTGAGATGAAATTTTGTTTTTTAATCGAGAATGATATATTAAAGCAATATTTTGTCCAGATCGCATGACCAGAACCATAGAAACCATAGAAAATTGTAACTTTGAAACGGAAAGGCCTAGGAACTTGAAATTTTCAGGGTGGGTTTGGATCGCGAATATCGCGGTCACGTTCATCAATGAGCAGAGTTAGACTAGGGTTTCCGTAAATATGGCCGTTCAAAATATTTTTTTTCTGATATTTTCGAAACTACTGATTGGATTGGAATGAAATATTGCACCTAGCTGAAGAATAATGTATTCGAACTACGTGCGAAATTTTGTCCAGATCGCATCACCAAGACCATAGATACCGTAGAAAATTCTAGCGAGTCATCGAAAAAAAATGGTCAGCTGAAGCACTGGCATTAAGTCTGGAGTTTCGCCGAAGTTTCAGAATTTTTTTGACAGCTGTCGAAAATTCCTTCAATTGATTTCTAAAACTGGAAGCTGCGAATCTACCTACAAGGTGGATGTACGAGCGCTCAAAAGCTCCCGACTTCACGGCAGTGCTTTTCGTAATTTTTTATTTTTCTTTCTTCAGTTTTAATTGTGAACACTCCATCTCGAAAATTCATTGTTAACATGATAGGAAGATGATCAGTTATTGGATAGTTTGAAATATACCCACTTATATTTTCCAATTGATCTTCAGGCTGATATGTCTTCACAAATATATGGTCCAAGCAACTTTTCCCTGCGGGTCTTGTGCATTTATTTATTATCGATATGAATCCACAACAAGATAAAATATTCTTATATTCATCAACAAAGTCATTATCGACCAACAAATTGATATTTATATTTTATATCTCCTATCATAACGTGTGTTTTAACATGTTGCATACTCTCCAGATACGTATAAAGATCCGAACTAAAGGTATTCACACACGTTTTGGGTGACCTGTAAATTGCAGTCAACGTCATGTCATCAACTCCGCTGATATTTATTTCTTAGGATTCGCTTTCGCCCAGTTTTATTATTTTATAAGTCATAGAGTTAGGTATCCCTAAGTACACTAAAACGCCATCATTTTCAATGAATGAACCTTCGCTGTACAAAGTTGGTAACCAACAATTTTGAAAATCCCTATATTACTTATTTGAAATGTTTCTGCAAGGTTTTCTAACAGAACTAATAGTTCGTCAAAATTTTTTTCCAGCGCTTCTTACATTCATATAAAAAAATTTCAGTTTTCCATTATTACAATTGTGTTTAAAGGTGTTAATATTTTCAATTATTTTTGTATCGTATTTTTCTTTCTTGGTATTATCTCATAAACGAATTCATGGCTTCATCAATGAATCAAACAACAACAAAATTATGTATTCTATATAATATCAAAAGCAAAAAATTACGAAAAGCACTGCCGTGAAGGCAGGAGCTTTTGAGCGCTCGTACATGCACCTTGTAGGTAGATTCGCATGTCAGTGCTTCAGCTGATCAATTTTTTTTCGATAATTCGCTATAACTTTCTACGGTATCTAGGGTCTTGGTGATGCGATCTGGGCAAAATTTCTCACGTAGTTTGAATACATTATTACTCAGCAAGGTGCAAAATTTCCGCTCAGTATTCTCGGAACTATCAGCAAAAAAATATTTTGAACGGCCATATTTACGGAACCCCTAGTCCAATTTTGCTCATTGATGAACATGACCGCGATATTCGCGATCCAAACCCACCCTGAGAATTTCAAGTTCCTAGGCCTTTCCGTTCAAAAGTTACAATTTTCTATGGTTTCTATGGTTCTGGTCATGAGATCTGGACAAAATATTGTTTTAATATATCATTCTCGATTAAAATACTAAATTTCATCTCGATCGAATCCGTAGTTTCGAAATTATCGAGAAACCAAAATTTCAAACGACCGTATTTACGGAACCCCTAGTATGATTTTGCTCATAGATGAAAGTGATCACGACAATCGAGATCCACACCTATCCTGAAAATTTCAAGTCCCTAGGCCTTTCCGTTCGAAAGTTATGATTTTCTATGGTTTCTATGGTTCTGATCATGTGATCTGGAGAAATGTAGCTTGAATATATCATTCTCCATAAGTATACAGAATTTCGTCACGATCGAATCTGTAGTTTTGAAATTATCGAGAAAACTAAATTTCAAACTATCATATTTACGGAACCCCATGTATAATTTTGCTCATAGATGAACTTGATCACGACATTCGAGATCCACACCTATCCTGAAAATTTCAAGTTCCTAGGCCTTTCCGTTCAAAAGTTACAATTTTCTATGGTTTCTATGGTTCTGGTCATGTGATCTGGACAAAATTTCACATGTAGCTTGAACACCTCATTCTCCATTTGAGTGCCAAATTTCATCTTGATCGAATCTATAGTTTTCAAGTAATCAGGGGAACAAAACTTTGAACGACCATATTTACGGAACCCCTGGTGGAATTTGGCCCATTAACGAACTTAACCGAGGCATTCGGGAACAGAACCCACACTGAAAATTTCAAGTCTCTAGGTTGATCCGTTCGAGAGTTATCGTGCTTACGGACGGACAGACTCGAATTTTCCGACGAATTCGTCATCAGTGAGTCGAACATAGTCGATTGAGACCATTTTCGGCTCAAAATCCGAAAAATACAGACATCGTAACGAAATGATATAGCCCTCGTGTAAGTTGTACGAGCGCTCAAAAAAGAAAACATGCAATACATACAATTATGTTCTGGTTGACTTAATTCTCGTTGCCAGTCTATAATCTTTTTTATTCGGTGATTTTCTCTTAGACGGCTTCTCGGTTTATTGGATTTTTGGTGTCTTCCCAATATTATGAGGTTTTGAATTTGCTGCTTTTCCAGCTGAAATACACCCTTCCACAGGCACTCCTGCAGTTTCCGAATCCGTCTCGAAATCGTCACTCTCTTCGGTTTTCTCTCACTCTCCTGGATTACTGGAAATTGAAGGTGTTGGGGGCGCGCTCTGGGGCTTCTTTTTTTGACTGCTGTTCACCAGGTCGTCTACACTTTATTTCTTGTTGCCAACTATGAGACGATTTCCTCTTATGAATGATTTGATAGATGTATCTTTTCTCGCCTCTATCAGATTTGATCTCAACACCCGGTATTCATTACATTGAATTTCAGTCAAATCGTCTGCAATGCTAATATTTGTTCCTTTTAGTTGCTCAACCTTGAAGAAAACAATCTTTTGTTCAGAAACTAACTCTACTTTGATAGGGGAAGTTTATGCCCTTCCAAATCTATAACAATCATTGATATCTGTCTTATACAACTCTACTCTCAGTGATCGCAGAGTTCGTCACAGATCTTATCTGGTGTAGTTGCACTGATCGATTTATCAAATCCGAAAATTATTATATTATTTCTTCTATCCATATATTCAATGCTTTCCTTCAGGTTGGAGTTTCCTCTCTCTAACTTATAATGAACGAGTCTCTGGTGCTGCGATCGAGCTTTCCACTTCTTCTCTACTCCTGATTATTTCCTCATACAGGCGTTTCGGGCTGAAATCGTCTGTGTCATCAACTTCAATATTTCGGAGCGACATCACAATTAAGTTCGATAATGTGTGCCGTCTTTATGGAAATTAGTACCGTAAATGATGTTTGGAGGTTTGGAGGTTTGGAGGCTCAATTGCCATGTTAGAAAATCGAAATCACTTTGGCCCTAATATCCATTGTAGGTAATTTCATCTTTTTAGTCAAGCAGCAACTCAGATTCAATAATTGAACAATATCACTAACAATCCGACACTACTTTTTCTCAGATTGGCAACAATTTGTCGAGCACAAATCGGCGATATTTACTCTCAAAGAATCACACGTGGAAGGGTGATGAACAGACAATATACGATATACAAGAAGGATGAAAATTTCCTTACCCCGAAATGCTCTATTTTCATGAGAAAAAAAAACAAAAATTCCTGTCCAATAGAATTTTTTCAGCCTGGAATGGATTGCCTGCAGACGTGGTTTGTGCTCCCTGTGTGAACGCCTTCAAGAACAGATTCGATTCACATGGATTTTGCCCACTTGGTGCCCCATGAGTGCTTGGATTTGTGTATATTTACTTGATATTTTTCTTAACTTACTACTTACGTGAATGAATATTGGTCGTCTATCTGAACTTTTCAAATTTCAAAATGAGACGAGAAAATATGTATTATATAGACTAATAAAAGCAAGCCAAAAAAAATCAATACATGTAACCCCATGAAACATCGAAATTTATCCTTTGCATCTGCAGACCGGTTTCGCCGTTTCACGGCTCGTCAGTACAGATCAGCAAACGATAAATTTCGATGTTTCATGGGGTTACATGTATTGATTTTTTTGGCTCGCTTTCATTAGTCTATCAAATACATATTTTCTTGTCTAATGAAACAAATTGTCCGAAGGAAAATTGTTATAGAAAATCTAATGAGCAGGCCAAAAAATCAATTCATTTAACCCCAGAGAACATAAAATTCATCATTCGCAACTATAAACCGGTTTCGACTTAAGTCTCATCAGTATAGTTTAGCGATGATAAACCGGATGTGAGGGACGGAATGCCTTCAAAACGAAACGCAGCGGACGATCGGCTACTCTCCACCCAGAATTCCCCGAAGTTGCAGTGGGTGTTTACCAAAAAGTTCGAGTTATGCTTGGTGGCCACCTCGGTTACTGCCAAATTTCAGTTTTAGAAATATTCAAGTTATGGATATTCGACTTATGGGGAAAGAACACATGGTGATATTGTAAAAACGTCTTTATTTGTGAAGAAAATTCGACTTGGAGAATTCTTCGAGTTGAGCAAGTTCGAGTTAGGGGAGTTCCACTGTATCTGAACAATAATCAAGGTTCAGGTTTGGTCTTAAATTTCGATAACACACGAATGGAAAACTATAGGATTCCGAAAGTGACTAGAAGACCTTCGGTGGACCACCAAAGAGATGACCAGAAAGCTGGACCACCATCTCGCAGGCAGCCCCAGACTGAGGCGAAGATAAGAAATGAACAGGTTTCACCAATAAAAAAAAAAGTGGTAGGTTGTACAGAGATAGGTCTATTATCACTGACAGGTTATATAAGACAAGAATTCCAAATACACAACAGATTTGGCTTTCGAGATCAAAAAGATGTCACCTGAATTAGGTGGAAATAGTTCAAGAAACTAGAATTTTCTACGAAAACTCATGTATAAATGCAACAAGCTGTAATTTAGAATTGTTAGGAAGTTAATGTCGAACTATTTGTTCCCTACGATTCTTGAATCTAGGAAGTGTAAATTTCGTCCAGTCAAAAGCTGGGATAGTGAAGTCGATAATTATTAATAATTAAAATGATTATAACGCAGGCCAACAGGCATTTCGGTGTCGAGATGTTATAACCTTTTCTCATTCATTTCGATGCGCTGATTCCAAAAATTGAAGTTGTTTTGCCATATCAGTTAAATGGCGTTTGAATGACGTTTTGGAAGCTAAGTTTTTACGACTTCCGAAATTGAGGCTTTTCGGCACAGCTTCTCTGCAAGTTTCAGCCGTAATGTGCCATCATGAGTTTGTCCCACCTACCCTGGTACCGATCCTCCATAGTTTTTATATCTTGGTGGAATCTTTCTCCTTAATCCGAACTCATATCATCAACGTTTTCTGGGAACCGGTCCAAGTGAATTGCTGGATATGGGGGCCATCGAAAATGCCAGCATTCCGCTTTTTCACACCAAGACCAGGCATTTTCCGTCCCATGTATTCGAAGCGGGATCCATCGTGTCGAAAGGCATTGTCAAACTGTTTCATCAATCCCAAATTGATGTGCAATGGAGGAAATACAATTTATTAAGGTCAACCAAAGAATTACGTTTTTCACACCAACCACCAAGTTCTCACTCCTAGGCCAATATTTTCTTGTGCAGTGATCATCTCTCGCTCATGGGTATTTGGTATAACCACTTTGCTGGCCGAGAAGAAAATTCACCATTTTCAGATCCACACCCACTGGCCATTGATGCTCAACAAACCTGATTTTCTACACGACGTGTGGTGTTGTACACTTCCTTTAGTTTTGTGGAATGGGCAGTTGAAATTGATGCATACTTGTTACCATTGTGCAAGAGTACGCACTTTAAACTCCGTTTGGAACTGTCGACGGAGAGTCTCCAGTCTTTTGGTGTGTATTTTTGAGGCCCATCCTCAACATTAGACCTTCAACATTATGACAGTACAAGAATATGTCGTCCTGGGTAAAAATTGAAGAAAATCCTTTTCTCGAGCACGGTAGAACGTGACTTTTGTTCCAGAGACGAGTAAATTTTTTTCGGTCAGTCGAGATGCAAGAGGCTCAGAGGATTCTTAAGAGAGGCCAAGGTCTCTCATGAAGTCGTCAAGTTCGTTCTGGTCAAATTGTAGAGTACTCTGAGAAGAACCAACGTAATCACTGTCATATTCCTCATCTGCACCACATGTTTCACATGCAATGTCATCTTCAGATAACCCTAAAAGGCTATGGAACTGGAACTGGGCGTCTTGTAGAAGGTGAATTTGGATAGGAAGAGTTGAAATCTCAGTTGCCCCTCTGTTACCTGAGTAAACTGCTGCAGTGAATTTCGCTCTAGCATCAGCAACCTGGTCAGGAGTGGCTTTGTGGGCGAGGAAAATCTAGATAACACAAAGGAGGTCAGGATTTTTGGCAATAGTTATGAAGAATTTGACCTTGCCTTTTCGGAAAAAAAAAAGTCTTGTCACAGCCGCTGAAGGCATGGGGAAACAAGACGTTTTTTTTGCATTTAAGGATAGCTTGCTGATATTAGGACTATATAGCCCGTCCCGCGTTTCATTAGGAATATGTTGTCAATTAACTGTGTCTGATCTTCGCTGTTAAGTTATATTTGGTCAGTCAGCAAAACGATTAAATCTACATCCTCCTCCAGGATGAACAAATTCCCTCCATACCTGGATCCCACCGCAGTAGCGACAATCATGGTATTTGCATCCTCAGAGTCCCCAGTTGGATTGCCTTAGCGAAAATTTGGCGCTACGGACTCTTTCGGTTAAATTTTCATATCTCATCACTGGAGTGAGCGAATTTAAAATTTCAGAAATAATCTGATTCACACACATTTCTACATGTTTGGTTCTATAACATATTATTTCAATCAGTGTAGTCCTTTTCGAAAAACAGGCGTTAGAAGTTGGGGATTGGCCACTTTTGAGCTGAGTTTTTAAAAATCACCTATCTTTGACAGGCGATTGCGGCATAACGAATAAAACGATTTGGATGTCATTCGACGCTAAATTTAATGTTCTTCAAATGAGAAGGGATTACAATTTTCTGTAGGATGCGTAGTTTTCGAGTTATAAGCAAAATACTGAAAAAGTGAGAAAATTTCGCGGTTTTTAGGTTCTAAAATCAGACAACCTAGAAACCGTCGCTAACTCAGATACCCGTTATTCAAGACCCCAAAAGGGGTTCTGACGATTTTCAGCCCTCGAGTAATTTTTAGACCCCTTTTTATCACTCACTTTCCTAGGCTATCTAGAAGCAGCACAAAACCCTTAATTATTATTTCGTTACGAAAATACAACGAGAACATACAATTATACCATAATTGAAATTGAATCATGCAATAACTTATGTTTAAAAAAAAACATCATTCAGAATCTGACTAACCATGACATGGAGTTGGGCGATCCTCATCGGCAGCAGGCCCCTCTTGGACTTGTTTTGCCTGAAAAATAAAGAGGTGATCTTTATTATCATACGTGAGCTCACTTCAAAGAGTCTAGATTAATTGAAATATATACTTCATCCGCGTATTCCGTCTGACAAAGTTACAAGCACAACAAACTACTGAAGAATGGTAAACTATAATATGTATAATGATGTTTATTAACACAAAACTTCAACATGCATTTGATTAAAATTTATCATCTGAATCTGAATCATCTGAATATTTTTCTCGATAATTCGAAAAATTCTGATTCGATAGAATGTTCATGTGGAATCGCACACTAGAAGAATTTCAAATATTTTCTAAAACTTCGGTATCTCAGAAACTATTCGCCTTATCTTTCTGGAATTTTGTGTCTACATACAATGATTTCGTAGAAATTCAGCTTCCTAGCTATTCCACGTCAAAAGAAAATTGAGGTTTCTTGATCTAGTGTTGAAAAATTTTATAATAAATCTGCGATTTCATCTTTTCAAGTTTATAAAAACAAAATGACATTATTATTTGTCACACTGACAGCTGCTTTGATTCATAGAATTTGTTTCCAGAATTTGTGGAATTTTTTGAGATCCAATATCTCAAATTTTGGATGAAAATACATATCGTGAAATATACCGACTTTTGTTGGATGATTCCGAAGAATTTTCCTGTGTATTCGATAGTTTCGAGGTGGGTGACCGCTCAAGGGATTCATTCAAACTAGCGCGTGAAAGACCTCAAATTCTCGAACTTTTTGATATAATTTTCAAATCCAAAGGCAATATTCTACCATTTTTTTCCAGGACAGTCATTCTTTCGAAGTTACCATATCTGCCGCCAAACAGAGGATGATTTAATTGAATAAATTGAAACATCTTCGGCCTTTGCCATAATTCTATGAACATAATTGATATACGGTGTATAAATTTGAAAGGGTACCATCCCTCTCGGCCCCCATGCAAAATCAAAAAATGCAAAAAGAGGTAAACTTTGGTTCGTAGAGAGACATTTTATACGGTTGGTTGCAATCAATTTGTATCAAACCTGTGAGCGTGATGAGAGCAGTGGCGTAACTACAAGGGTGCAAACCGGTACAGTGCACCGGGGCCCCCGAGCTTAGGGGGCCCTTAAGCGCTGACCAGCAGACCCCGTTTGAAATAACTGAAAAGAACTTAATATGTGAAATTTTCGAATGAATTCTATGTGATTTATATGAAGTATTTTAAACAGCGCTGTACCAATGAGAATTTATAATATAACGTAAATAGTATGTATTCATTCGATTTTTCCATTAGAATATTAGTCACGTCAAGGTGCGTACAGACTTTTGTTGATCGCGTCGGTGTACGCGACACGGTGCGGTACGATATTCGGAGCATGTCTGTACGCACCTTTACATTGAATTATCCAAAAATTACATGAATTTTTCTACACTTCCGCAATGTGTCATCTTTTCTTTTGTCCCTTATTCAATAGCAAGTTCATAGATACTTTTTCCCGCTCGTAGCATTGGGTGTCATAAAAATCCTTTGGTACCGCTCCTTCTCCTTGCCACCCAGAATGAGATGCACATTTATTTTCTATTTATCTTTTTCATCTGCGGGTACGAAATTCTCGCAAATTTTGTTTTTTGTGAATTGAAAATAAGGTTCAAAATCGGAACAAAAATTTCATGCCGCGCGTGCAAAATGTAATAAGCACTTTTCCTGCCAACATGCCTAATCATTTTCTCTTCCGCTCTCGCGTCGTTAACAATTCCAAAATTTATAAAAATTTTGCTGCTTGTGGCTGGTTTTTTCTCGAAAAGGTATGTATTATTTTTGTGTATTATTTTGTTCTTTCTTCTGCATTGCTAAAAACGTTTCGAAAAATTAAAGAATAAGAAACTACAGATTTTTCGAAACGTTTTTAGCGATTCAGAAGACAGTCTTTACGCATGAGACTTCAATTATATATGGTATAGATCTCCATTTTGTTGAAATAAGGCGAAAAAATGTTAAAATACACTTCGATGAATTAGCTTCACTTTTCACTTCAATTCCTCAATATTTACGACCTATTTCCACATTAATTAAATAAGGCATCGTCAATTCAAGAATTTTGCATGAAAATAATGACGAAATACGGAATGCTGGAATGCGACCTGAACCTAACAGAAGTAAACTGCTCCACATGAGTTAGGGATATTGACTTAAAGTGCAAAAAAATATAGTTAAAATAAGATTTTTGTGATGAAAATTCATATCAATATGATTTCAAGTTGCAAATTAATTTTAGCCTGTAGGTCTGCAGCGTATACAGGGTGGTTAAGTGAAATCGAGTAAAATAACGAAATTTTATTCCCAGAGAATTCAAGCATTTTAAGACTATCAATACAATGTATGGCCTCCACGGCCATCAATAACAGCTTGACATCTTCTTTGCATACTACACACGAGGTTGTTGAACATTTCTTAAGGAATTTGGTTCCATAAACGGGGCAGAAGCTCTCTCAGATCATTTAAGGATTCTTGGGTAGGTTGATCATTATCTAATCTTCTTTGGAGCATATCCCATGCATGTTCTATGCAATTCAAATCTGGTGAGTGCGGAGGTATTGGTAAATGTGGAATACCAAGCTCCTCGCGCGCATTCTCAACTATGGCTGCACGGTGCGGTCTAGCGTTAACGTCTAGAAATTGAAAAGTTTCACCAATAGCAGCGTGAAAATTTGGCACAACAATGTCAATGACATGCTCCCTATAGTGTAAGGTGGTCATATTCCAGGACAAATGTGTAGATCTGTGCGCCCGTTGAAACATATCCCGGCCCATACCATAACACTACCCACTCGGAATGGATGGACTTCTTGGACATAGCGACGATTACGGGGTATGCGTGGGATTGTCCATACCCTTATTCTTCGAGAATCTGAAAATCGTCCATATCTGGATTCATGAGTGAAAAGGACACTACGCCATTTATCGTTCCAATTGATATGTTGCCTTGCCCATTCCAGTCTTTGACGCTTATGGTCACGTGTTAATGGAACTCCTCTTAATGGACGTCTAAAACCTAGATTCACCTCTCTAAAACGTCGTCTGATGGTTTCGATGGAAACTTGGACCCCATCTGCATTTTGAAGAGTATTCCGTAGCATTCTACACGTAGATGTAGGGTTTCTTCTCGCCGAAACGGTGATGAAACGATCCTGAGCAGGTGTTGTTTTTCGTCGCCCACCAAGCCTTGGTCTTTCCAATACGGAACCTGTCTCCCTGAACCTATTGCAAAGTCGAGATATCACACTTCGGCTGACTTGGAACCTTTCCGCTACAACAACCTGAGTTAGGCCACCCTGTAGCATTCCGATAGCCCTATTAGCCTTAGCGTTTGTTAATTTACGTCTTGGCATTTTCAGAAAACTCGTTTCAAATCAAAGCCGTTGATAAACTGACTTCATTTCAAAATAAGAACATTCATGAAGCGTATGCAAAGAACCAAACTTCAGAAAAAAGGCGACCTGATTGACGAAATGTCTCATACTGATTTTTATTGGATCGATTCAAGTTGTTATTGAGTTTTAAATGATTTTACAGCGATTTTCTCGAAGATTACATACTTTTAAAAACGATTGAATACGGTATCCCTAACTCTTGTGGAGCAGTATATTTACAGCAATATTCCTGTCACCTCTGCAGAAGCTGAAAGATCATTCAGCAAATTGAAAATATTAAAAAATTATTTGAGAAACTATGGGATAAACTCGACTGCGACATTTATCGCTAATATCAATCGAGAACAAAGCTGCATAAAGTCTAGATTTGACTCGAGTCATTGATTCTTTCGCGAAAAATAAGGCTACAAAGAAATTGAGTTGACCTTCTTCTTCTTCTTCTTCTCTGTGCGGCGCCCACTCCGGGCTGAACGGACGCCATGTGGCCCAAGTTGACCTTTGTTAATGAATAAAATATATACATTGATTTCAATGTTTTATTTTTATCCACAATTGAATGTTTTATATGAATACATAAATTAACCTTTCGATTAATTTCGTTTCCTTACCACATAACAACATTATTCATTCAAGTTTATTCCTGAACTCCTCAACTGTATTACTAAGCTCATGTAACACACTCGTGCACATACTCGCACTTACCGTCAGTATAGAGAGATGATAACTGAACAATTCATTTGGAGGTTGGTATTTTTTAGCACCAGAGCCCCTGACTATCTTGTTACGCCACTGGATGAGAGCAACCTCTGAAGTCTTAAATGAGAAAGAGCAGTACTGAGGGACAACTTTTTTCAGATGTAATTCAATAGCCTGTTCAAAATTGCCATACACTTGACCTGCTTTTGTTAGAAGGTAATTCCGAAAAAAAAGAGTAGAAAAGTTGCGATAGCAAGAGTTGCAATAAAACAAGAAAATTTTCACAGATTAAAATGTTATTTTTATTTTTCAGTAAAAAATATAACTTACTAGCAGACTCGTGCTGTGGCTAAGGTATACGACTAATTATATTGTATTAAAGTATTCAAACCAGTGGAATTATTATTATCAATCCTTACCCAACCTAACCCTACCCTAAACCTATCCTTTTTTTAAAAGTTATATCCCAGTTCTCAAACAGTTCCAAATATCTTCAGTTCCCGGAAAGACCCAGAAACTTGGCATCACAACTCGCACGTTATCGCTCTTGTCGAGGGATCGGATGTAGTGATAAGAGAGAAATTTTAAATTTGGTAACATCATAGCAATTTTATTCTAACGGTCTGGAAAATCACATCGGATGTATAGGATATTCAATGCATAAGAAAGAGAGCCTGGCCGTCCAGTCGAACAGTGCAAGAATGGAAATAAATTCGCGTTATGATAATGAATAATTCTGTATTAAACTAGAAACAACTAGCATTTTCTCTCTCATACACGTTGGCGCAGTGGGAACATGGTGGCCTTCTTTTGGTCGGCTGCGAGTATAACGTCACTGCGAACTCTCTTCCGGATGCGCAATAGCGCATGTATTTATATGTCCCTGTATTTTATATGTATTTTATATCATGGGACAGGCAGCATGCTCCCACTCCGCAGTCGAGTATGAAAGAAAGTGCTAGTTAGTTCTAGTTCAATAGTGGATTATTCATTATCATAACGCGAATTTACTTCCATTCTTGCACTGTTCAACTGGGCGGTCAGGCTCTCTTTCTTATGCATTGAATATCCTATACGTTCGTTGTAATTTTCCAGTCTGGTATATAGATAGTAGTATAATTTTGCTACACGATTTTGATCCCTTTAAATGGATAGATCCGGTTATTGAGACGAGACTGATTTTTTTGAGCCGAAGCAATTATCCGAGAATTTTTTCATTCTTCTTTGAGCGCTCGTTCTACTTATACGAGGGCTATATCATTTCGTCAGGATGTCCGTATTTTTCGAATTTTGAGCCGAAATGGTCTCAATCCACAGAGTTCGACTCACTGATAACGAATCCGTCGGAAAATTCAAGTCTGTCCGTCCGTCCAGCCGGCAGTAAGCACAATAACTCTCGAACGAAGCGATCTAGAAACTTGAAATTTTCAGTTTGAGTTCTCAAATGCCTCGGTTAAGTTAGTTAATGGGCAGAATCTCACCACGGGTTCCGTGAATATGGTCGTTTGAAATTTAGTTTTCTCGATAATTTCGAAACTACGGATTCGATCGCGACAAAATTTTGTATTTCAATGGTGAATGATATATTAGAGCTAACTTTTGTCCAGATCGGATGACCAGAACCATAGAAACCATAAAAAACTATAACTTTCGAAGGCAGAGGCCTAGGGACTTGAAATTTTCAGGGTAGGTTCCGATCGCGAATTTCGCGGTCACGTTTATCAATGAGCAAAATTAAAATAGGGGTTCCGTAAATATGGCCGTTCAAATTTTTTTTGTCTCAATAATTTCTAAACTACTGATTGGATTGAAATGAAATTGTGCACATAGCTGAAGAATAATTTATTCAAACTACGTGCGAAAGTTCTTCCAGATCGCATTATCAAGACCATAGACACCGTAGAAAATTCTAGCAAATCATCGAAAACAAAATTGGTCACTTAGCACTGAAGTGAAGTCTGGAGTTTCGCCTTGATTCGAAATTTTTTTTTGACGGCTGTCAAAAAATTTTTTAATTGGTTTCTTGAACTGGAAAATTCGAATCCACCTACAAGGTGGATGAACGAGCGCTAAAAAGCTCCTGACTTCACGGCAGTGCTTTCCATTATTTTTGAACGCTCGTACTCCTTACACGAGGGCTATATCATTTCGTCACGATGTCTGTATTTTTCGAATTTTGAGCCGAAAATGGTCTCAATTGACTATGTTCGACTCACTGATGACGAATCCGTCGGAAAATTCGAGTCTGTCCGTCCGGCCGTAAGCACGATAACTCTCGAACGGAACAACCTAGAGACTTGAAATTTCCAGTGTTGGATCAGTTCCCGAATGCCTCGGTTGAGTTCGTTAATGGGCCAAATTCCACCAGGGGTTCCGTAAATATGGCCGTTCAAAGTTTTGTTTCCTGATTACTTGAAAACTACAGATTTCATCGAGATGAAATTTTGCACTCAAATGGCAAATGAGGTGTTCAAGCTACATGTGGAATTTTGTCCAGATCGCATGACCAGATACCATATAAACCATAGAAAATTGTAACTATTGAACGGAAACGCCTAGGGACTTGAAATTTTCAGGATAGGTGTGGATCTCGAATTTCGTGATCACGTTTATCTATGAGCAAAATTATACTAGGGGTTCCGTGAATATGGTTGTTTGAAATTTAGTTTTCTTGATAATTTCAAAACTACAGATTCGAGCGTGACGAAATTTTGTATACTAATGTCTAATGGAGAAATTTATATTCAAGCTACATTCCTCCAGATCACATGACCAGAACCATAGAAACCATAGAAAATCATAACTTTCGAACGGAAAGGCCTAGGGAGTTGAAATTTTCAGGAAAGGAGTGGATCTGAAATATCGCGTTCACGTTTATCAATGAGCAGAATTATACGGTCTTTTGAAATTTTGTTTTCTCGATAATTTCGAAACTACGGATTCGATCGAGATGAAATTTTGTATTTTAATCGAGAATGATATATTAAAGCAATATTTTGTCCAGATCGCATGACCAGAACCATAGAAACCATAGAAAATTCTAACTTTTGAACGGAAAGGCCTAGGAACTTGAAATTTTCAGGGTGGGTTTGGATCGCAAATTTCACGGTCACGTTCATCAATGAGCAAAATTAGACTAGGGGTTCCGTAAATATGGCCGTTCAAAATAATATTTTCCTGATAGTTTCGAAACAACTGATCGGATTGGAATGAAATTATGCACCTAGCTGAGGAATAATGTATTCAAACTACGTGCAAAATTTTGTCCAGATCGCATCACCAAGACCATAGATACCGTAGAAAATTCTAGCGAATTATCGAAAAAATATTGATCATAGAAGCACTGACATGAAGTCTGGAGTTTCGCCTAAGTTTCAGAATTTTTTTGACAGCTGTCGGAAATTCCTCCAATTTATTTCTAAAACTGGAAAATGCGAATCTACCTACAATGTGCATGTACGAGCGCTCAAAAGTTCCTGCCTTCACGGCAGTGCTTTTCGTAATTTTTTTTATTATAGATATGGGGATACCGTCTTGCCCACTAGTTTTTTCATTCTTAAAATTCAATCCACAATTTTTGAATTCGGTAGTTGTGAGCGAATCAAAATAAACGGATTGATTGTTTTCATTAAGAGAGCACAATATTAAATTTAAAAAAAATATTAAATCTAAATATATCAAATCCTAAATACATATCAATAATCAGAAGTGTATTAACTGGCAACTCACATTGTTTTTTTCACTATATAACTTGTATAAGATCTTTGATTGATTTAACATACAAGAATTCAATATTATAAAATATCATCCGTTGATGTGTCTTACCTCGAGCTTGAGGATCCTCAGCCGTTCTTTAATGGTAATGCTTATAAATTTTTTTTTCAATTTTATGGCCACCGTTAGTGGCAGACGCCCCATTTCCATCGCCAATGGCTGAAACTCTTCGGCCTGTTGAAATATAGGAGATTAGTATAACTTATGTAAATACAATGTGAAGGAATTATCATATACGGTATACAGTGTGCCCAAGATGTACAGTACATTTTCAAATTTTTTTATTATTCCCTCATATTATGCAAAAAACAATAGTAATTTACGTAAAACAAGTCCAGAAAATACCGCTTTTTTTGGAAGAGTAGACAAATTCTTGGACGAGCCTGGAAGTCTGCGAGTTTTTGGACGAGTTGCGTACACTATTTTTTCGGCAACCGTGTAGAATAACAAATCAATAGTAACATTTCTTTATTATTTTTCTTTGTAGAACAAAATTTGGGACTTTCAAGAATCCAAATGTCAACTATGTAATTTCATGTCAAATAGGTGTCAGTCGTTATTGCCATAACAACGATGTGATTCTTTCCGGCCTAGTCCGGAAAATACGAACTTCCCGGACTAGGCCGAGAAATGCTACTTTCTCAAAGAAAAATTGTCTGGGAAGTGAGTACTTCCCGAACGGTTGCGAAAAAAATGATTTTCATTCTGGAAATGAGAGGCAAAATTAATTATCCAATTATTAATACGATATTTGTAGTGGAGAGAATATGTTACGTTACTATTATATCCAGGGGCAAGGGACAGAACTGATTCACCCTGATTATTCTGATATATCAATTTCTATGTGCTTCAATGAAACATGGATCATACGTATCGATTTTGTTCACCTTTACCATCAGGTTACTGAGCCATTAAGTGAAACAAAAAATAAATAAATCAAATAAATGAATAAATTACTTGAAAAAAGTTAATTGCATTTTTCCTATTGTAATGAATATTGTCCAAGTTCTTCTTAAATAATTTATTTACAGTTCACTAATTACACTAATACTAATTTATTTCAACACTCAATCATTTATTTTTACGCGCGCTATAAGTCCAATACAGTACTACTAACTCTCGCTCAGGCCGACGTCGTTTTATATCGCCGCTTCATAGTTCTCGAAGGGTTCCATTATATTCCAGAAGGTCTTCTTTCCCGATTCCTCTAGAATCTTCGCGTCTCGCTCTGTTCTGACGCCCACGTCCGAGTGACGCGACAGGTCCGGTCTAAGTTCGTTACAGTATTTTCTAATTTTCTGAATAATTTCGCAACACTGATATATGACTTTTTGGGAAGAATTACATAAATGGGTGTGGAAATATGTTACTTACAAAAGGCATCATGTATGGAGACGTCAATGAAGGCATCATGAATGAAGTCATCATCTGAAATTGAAAGGAAAGATGAAAAAATAATATTTTTAAACATTTCACTAGAAAAAAAATTGAGTAACATTGCTTATTCGCTGTATTAATCAACACATTATAATAATAATAATAACATACAGGGTGATTCACGAAGACCGTTGATTAGAATATTTCAAATAAAGACCCGAGATGAACACTTGAAATTTTATAGTTAAGCTTTGTTGGGAGAGATGAATTCTTGAAAAAAATTTCAGATTCGTTTGACTTCCGGTTTCACCGGAAATTATACCAACTTTCGTTTTTTGAATGTAACACCCGTTTTTGAGCGCTCGAAATACTTACACGATATCATTTCGTCACGATGTCTGTATTTTTCGAATTTTGAGCCGAAAATGGTCTCAAACGACTATGTTCGACTCACTGATGACGATTCCGTCGGAAAATTCGAGTCTGTCCGTTCGGCCGTCCTTCCGTATACACGATAACTCTCGAACGGAATGTCCTAGAAACTTGAAATTTTCAGGGTAGGTTCGAATCTTGAAAGCCGCGGTTAAGTTCGTTATCGGGCAATATTCGCCCAGGGGTTTCGTAAATATGGCCGCGCGAATTTTTGTTCTCCTGATTTTTCCGAAACTACAGATTTAATCGAGGTGAATTGCACTCAGATGGAGAATAACGTGTTCAAGCTACTAGCAAAATTTTGTCTAGCTTGCATGACCAGAACCATAGAAACCATAGAAAATTATAACTTTCGAACGGAAAGGCCTAGAGAGTTGAAATTTTCAGGATAGGTGAAGATCTCGAATCTTGCGGTCAGGTTCATCAATGAGCTAAATTAGACTATGGGTTCCGTAAATATGGTCGTTTGAATTCAGTTTTCTTGATAATTTCAAAACTATGTATTTGATCGTGAAGAAAATTTTAATTTGAATTGAGAATGATATATTCGAGCTACATTTTGTCCAGATCGCATGATCAGAACCATAAAAACCATAGAAAATCATAACTTCCGAACGGAAAGGAATGGGGAACTCGAAATTTTCAGGATAGGTTCTAATCGGGAATTGTGCGGTCACGTTCATCAATGATCAAAATTAGACTAGGGGTTCCGTAAATATAGCTGTTCAAACTTTTTTTTTCCTGATAATTCCGAAACCACTTATTGGATTGGAATTAAATTTCGCACATAGATGAAGAATAATGTATTCAAACTACGTGCGAAATTTTGTCCAGATCGCATTACCAAGACAATAGATACCGTAGAAAACTCTAGCGAATTATTGAAAAAAATTACGAAAAGCACTGCCGTGAAGGCAGGAGCTTTTGAGCGCTCGTACAGCACCTTGTAGGTTGATTCGCATTTTCCAGTTTTGGAAACAAATTCAGGAAATTTTTGACAGCTGTCAAACAAATTTTCAAACTAAGGCGAAAATCCAGACTTCAAGTCAGTGCTTCAGGTGACCAATTTTTTTTTCGATAATTCGCTAGAATTTTCTATGGTATCTATGGTCTTGGTAATGCGGTCTGGACAAAATTTCCCACGCAGTTTGAATATATTATTCTTCATCTATGTGCGAAATTTCATTCCAACCCGATGAGTTTCGAAATTATCAGAAAAAAAATAGTTTTGAACAGCTATATTTACGGAACCCCTAGTCCAATTTTGCTCATTGATGAACGTGACCGCGAATTTCGCGATCCTAACCTATCCTGAAAATTTCGAGTCCCTAGGCCTTCCCGTTCGAAAGTTATTATTTTCTATGGTTTCTATGGTTCTCATCATGCGATCTGGAACAAATGTAGCTCAAAAATATCATTCTCAATTTGAATACAAAATTTCTTCACGATCGAATCCATAGTTTTGAAATTATCAAGAAAACCAAATTTCAAACGGCCATATTTACGGAACCCCTAGTCTAATTTTGCTCATTGATGAACGTAACCGCGAAGTTCGCGATCCGAACCTATCCTGAAAATTTCAAGTCCCTAGGCCTTTCCGTTCGAAAGTTATGATTTTCTATGGTTTCTATGGTCCTGATCATGCGATCTGGAAAAAATGTAGCTCGAATATATCATTCTCAATTTACATACAAAATTTCGTCACGATCAAATCCATAGTTTTGAAATTATGAAGAAAACTGAATTTCAAACGGCCATATTTACGGAACCCCTTGTCTAATTTTGCTCATTGATGAACGTGACCGCGAATTTCGCGATCCTAACCTATCCTGAAAATTTCAAGTCCCTAGGCCTTCCCGTTCGAAAGTTATTATTTTCTATGGTTTCTATGGTTCTCATCATGCGATCTGGAACAAATGTAGCTCAAAAATATCATTCTCAATTTGAATACAAAATTTCTTCACGATCGAATCCATAGTTTTGAAATTATCAAGAAAACCAAATTTCAAACGGCCATATTTACGGAACCCCTAGTCTAATTTTGCTCATTGATGAACGTAACTGCGAAGTTCGCGATCCGAACCTATCCTGAAAATTTCAAGTCCCTAGGCCTTTCCGTTCGAAAGTTATGATTTTCTATGGTTTCTATGGTCCTGATCATGCGATCTGGAAAAAATGTAGCTCGAATATATCATTCTCAATTTACATACAAAATTTCGTCACGATCAAATCCATAGTTTTGAAATTATGAAGAAAACTGAATTTCAAACGGCCATATTTACGGAACCCCTTGTCTAATTTTGCTCATTGATGAACGTGACCGCGACATTCGAGATCCACACCTATCCTGAAAATATCAAGTCCCTAGGCCTTTCCATTACAAAGTTATAGTTTTCTATGGTTTCTATGGTTCTCGTCATGCTAGCTGGACATAATTCTGCATGTAGTTTAAGCACGCAATTCTCTATCTGAGTGCAAAATTTCACCTCGATCGAAAAAGTAGTTTCGAAGTAATCAAAAAAACAAAATTTCGAGCGGCCATATTTACGGAACCCCTCGGCGAATTTTGCCCAATAACGAACTTAACCGCGGCATTCGAGATTCGAACCTACTCTGAAAATTTCAAGTTTCTAGGACCTTTCGTTCGAGAGTTATCGTGTATACGGACGGACGAATGCCGGACGGCCGGACGGACAGACTCGAATTTTCCGACGGATTCGTCATCAGTGAGTCGAACATAGTCGTTTGAGACCATTTTCGGCTCAAAATTCGAAAAATACAGACATCGTGACGAAATGATATAGCCCTCGTGTAAGTAGTACGAGCGCTCAAAAAAATGGGCACCTAAAGCACTGAAGTGAAGTCTGAGATTTCGCCTTAGTTTGAAATTTCCTTTGACAGCTTTCAAAATCTTTCCAATTGGTTTCTTATACTGAAGAATGCGAATCGACCTACAAGGTGCATGTACGAGCGCTCAAAAGCTCCTGCCTTCAAGGCAGTGCTTTTCTCAATTTTTTTTTATTGATAATCAGATTACTCATTGAATTCTACATTGTATTAATTTCTCATTTTGCATACCTATTTTTCCCAAAAAATTTGTCTGAAATCTGAAAAATTGTTCAAATTTTCTCACATAAGGAGTTCAATGATATTAACTTTGAGACTATCGCATGAAATTTTCTAGCTACTTTCAGAAAGAATATACCAATACCTCAGTTCATTAATTCAATTGAACATACAAGGTGTTTCGATTTCAATGTCAAAAACAGCGATGACAAAGACCTCAAAAATATTTTTTTTTCAAATGAGAACCCATTTTTGAGCGCTCCTTCTACTTACACGAGGGCTGTATCATTTCGTCACGATGTATTTTTCGAATTTTGAGCCGAAAATGGTCTCAATCGACTAGGTTCGACTCACTGATGACGAATTCGTCGGAAAATTCGAGTCTGTCTGTCCGTCCGTCCGGACGGCCGTAAGCACGATAACTCTCGAACGGAACAACCTAAAGACTTAAAATTTTTATTGTGGGTTGAGTTCCCGAATGCCTCGGTTAAGTTCGTTAATGGGCCAAATTCCACCAGGGGTTCCGTAAAAATGGCCGTTCGAAGTTTTGTCCTCCTGATTACTTGGAAACTACAGATTTGATCGAGATGAAATTTTGCACTCAAATGGAGAATGAGGTGTTCAAGCTACATATGAAATTTTGTCCAGATCGCATGACCAGAACCATAGAAACCATAGAAAATTGTAACTTTTGAACGGAAATGCCTAGGGACTTGAAATTTTCAGGATAGGTGTGGATCTCGAATGTCGTGATCACGTTTATCTATGAGCAAAATTAGACTAGGGGTTCCATAAATATGGCCGTTTCAAATTTAGTTTTCTTGATAATTTCAAAACTACAGATTCGATCCTGACGAAATTTTGTATACTAATGGAGAACTCAAGCTGCATTTCTCCAGATCGCATGACCAGAACCGTAGAAACCATAGAAAATCATAACTTCCGAAGAGAAAGGCCTAGGGACTTGAAATTTTCAGGATAGGTTCGGGTCGCGAATTGTACGGTCACGTTCATCAATGAGCGAAATTAGACTAGGGGTTCCATAAATATGGCCGTTCAAAATATTCTTTTGATGTATTCAAACTACGTGCGAAAATTCGTCAAGATCCCATCACCAAGACCATAGATAATGTAGAAAATTGTAGTGAATTATCGAAAAAAAATTGGTCTGCTGAAGCACTGACATGAGACCTGGAGTTTCGAATTTCGAGTTTGAGAATTTTTTTGACAGCTGTCGAAAATTTCTTCAATTGATTTCTAGAACTGGAAAATGCGAATCTACCTACAAGGTGGACGTACGAGCGCTCAAAAGCTCCTGACTTCACGGCAGTGCTTTTCGTAATTTTTCTTGTTCAGTTGGAATCTACGTCGAAAAATTTAGAAAAGCACTGCCGTGAAGTCAGGAGCTTTTGAGCGCTCGTTCATCCACCTTGTAGGTAGATTCGCATTCTACAGTTTTAGAAACCAATTGAAAAGATTCTGACAGCTCGCAAAGAAAATTTCAAACTAAGGCGAAAATCAAGACTCCACGTCAGTGCTTTTTTTTCGATAATTCCCTAGAATTTTCTACGGTATCTATATTCTCGGTAATGCGATCTGGACAAAATTTCCCACGTAGTTTGTATACGTTATTCTTCATCTATGTGCGGAATTTCATTCCAATCCAATAAGTAGTTTCGAAATTATCAAGAAAAAAATAGTTTGGACGGCTATATTCACGGAACCCCTAGTCTAATTTTGCTCATTGATGAACGTAACCGCGAAATTCACGATCCGAACCTATCCTGAAATTTTTAAGTCCCTAGGCCTTTCCGTTCGAAAGTTATGATTTGCTATGGTTTCTATGGTTCTGATCCCGCGATCTGGAAAAAATGTAGCTCGAATATATCATTCTCAAAATTACAAAATTACAAAATTTCGTTACGATCGAATCCATAGTTTTGAAATAATCAAGAAAACTGAATTTGAAACGGCCATATTTACGGAACTCCTAGTCTAATTTTGCTCATTGATAAAGGTGATCGCAACATTCGGGATCCACATCCTATCCTGAAATGTTCGAGTCCCTAGGCCTTTCCGTTCGAAAGTTATGATTTGCTATGGTTTCTATGGTTCTGATCCCGCGATCTGGAAAAAATGTAGCTCGAATATATCATTCTCAAAATTACAAAATTACAAAATTTCGTTACGATCGAATCCATAGTTTTGAAATAATCAAGAAAACTGAATTTGAAACGGCCATATTTACGGAACTCCTAGTCTAATTTTGCTCATTGATAAAGGTGATCGCAACATTCGGGATCCACATCCTATCCTGAAATGTTCGAGTCCCTAGGCCTTTCCGTTCGAAAGTTATGATTTGCTATGGTTTCTATGGTTCTGATCCCGCGATCTGGAAAAAATGTAGCTCGAATATATCATTCTCAAAATTACAAAATTACAAAATTTCGTTACGATCGAATCCATAGTTTTGAAATAATCAAGAAAACTGAATTTGAAACGGCCATATTTACGGAACTCCTAGTCTAATTTTGCTCATTGATAAAGGTGATCGCAACATTCGGGATCCACATCCTATCCTGAAATGTTCGAGTCCCTAGGCCTTTCCATTACAAAGTTATAATTTTCTATGGTTTTTACGGTTCTGGTCATGCGAGCTAGATGTAGCTTGGATCGAATCAGTAGTTTCGAAGTAATCAGAAAAACAAAATTTCGAGCGGCCATATTTACGGAACCCCTGGGCGAATTTTGCCCAATAACGAATTTAACCGCGGCATTCGAGAATCTCATGAACAATTCATGGGAGTCTATAAGGATCCATCAGGAGAATCTGTAATCTATGCGGACCATGCGTGCCACATGAACTTTTTATAAGGTTTTATAAGAATTGATAAGTAGATGTTATTTATAAGCATATCCGAATTCGTGGTGTACTGGTTTGTATCAGGCAGTGGTGCTTGAAGGAGTCTATGAGATTCGATGAGGTTTTCCACTTTCAATTATAACGATATTGTATGCTCAGTCATAAGCTTGAGAACCTATCAGAAATGAGTGGGAATTCCCAATTAAAATCTTATTGAGAATCTTGGGCAGACAGTGTGTTCAGGATTTGATGGTTTCGATCAGGGATTCCTTATCTAATTTTATGCGGTTTCTATAAGCGTTTATATGGCTAAGAATAACTGAGAATTTATAATAACATGAAAACAAAGTATAAGAGTTTGTATTAGGCAGTGGTAGCAAGATCGTAAATCTTATTTTTCCTTGAGGGGCCGAGGGGGGTAATCGATAAAAAATTTCGTCAGGTTCATTTTTATGAAAAAATTTCCGTTCTTTTTGGCGATAATTCTGAAACTTTATATTTTGGATGTCTTGGGGGGGAAGTGGTAATTACCCCCAGTACCCCCCCTATATCTGCTATATCTAGTGGAGGTTCGAAGATACTATAAGATTCGATCAAGGGTGGATCCAAGGGGGGGGTGGGTGGTCACGGGGGCACTTCCACAAATATTGCAATAATTATTCGATCTGACTTAATAATATATTTTCTTAGGGACAAAGTCAAGTAGTGTGAAGGCGTCGGAGAGGAGCAAATATCAGAGGGAGGATGCAGCAATCCAAAAGAGAGGGAAATAGCTGAAGTATTATTATATTATTGGATGAATCAGATAGCAGCAATTAAAAGACACTGTAGGGATTTTAAACTTTTGAACTTTAATTTTTCAGTTTTTACTTTTCAAGATCCTTTTGTTTTTAAATTATAGATATAAATCAAACTCTTAAAACTGTTTCATTTTGATAAAAATCACTGAGTAGTTTTGGTGAATCTTTATATTGTTCACATTTTCATTTGTATGTGTTTAAACACATACAAACCATATAGCAATAATTCTGGGAATTTCCATCAGGAACAGATAGGTGTTATATGTGAGAACCACAATTGAAAACCATAGACCCTTATAAGTATCTCATACAATCTCATTTATTCTCGAACAGCATTTCCTTATAGAAACATAAAGCATTCATCCACGGAATCGTTATAGAAACGGATAGGAATCACGAGAGGGAATGCCATTAGAAACTGAAGCAATATGTACCTGTAATCTCCATTAGAAACTTATGAATATCGTTTACAGTTCTATACGGATTTGGGGGTCCACTATCCAATTTGGATCTCATAAGTTCTCTTAGACCATTTTCTATGAGACATTTTTGGCAGGACAGACTCGAATTTTTCGACGGATTCGTCATCAGTGAGTCGAACATAGTCGTTTGCGACCATTTTCGTCTCAAAATTCGAAAAATACAGACATCGTGACGAAATTATATAGCCCTCGTGTAAGTAAAACGAGCGCTTAAAAATAACGGATTTCTCAGTATGGCGTTTTTAAGTTTTGTCGAAAATACTTTGTTCCATAAATCATTAAGTAATTCATTGATTGTGATACTGCCGTCACTGATTAAAATATAATATATTCACTTACCAACAAATTTTCAAATAGACAATAGAAGGTTCAAAAAACACGAATTTTCGAAACACTAGAGAGCACACTATCAACAACTACTAAACACTTCAACGGCAGACCAAAGAATGAGTAGAAAGACTAGAATGACTCCTGAATATCCGTTAATTATCACAAGATGCTGACCAATCAGAGCGAAGCTGACAGATTGAAAGAACAGAAACGAGTGGATAGTTATCCAACGTTGCCACACGTTATGACAGACGTTTTGGAGCAGAGAATTTGTAATCGTGATGTAGGGAAACAATTATTTTAACTTAACTTAACCTAACCTAACCTAATAATTAATGAGCGAGAGTTAATCAATAATAATTTTTTATGTGATTACAAATTCTCTGCTCCAAAACGTCTGTCATAACGTGTGGCAACGTTGGATTCTTGGGATATCTATCCTCTCATAGAACAGAAGACGGTTATCTTTGTCTATGTCAATAAATCGTTTCCCGCCTTTGAATAGTTTGAATAAAAAGGTTATTTATTCGAAGCATATTCAGAGTTGTCCGCTGTGTTTTGCTAAGATATTTGAAATTTTCGATTTCAGAAAAATATTGAATTCTTATTGTGATCTACAGATTGTTCATTTGCTTGTATTTTATTTCTTTCTAGTGAACACCTCGTTTGTCACGTATGTGAAAAAATGTTTTCAAGTGTGTCAAACAAAAACCGGCACCTGATAAAGATCCATGATCAACCAACAACTGAAAAAAATATAACAAAGCATGTTAAATGCCCACTTTGCTCCGATGAGGATAAGATATCATTTGGATCCCACGATAACTTGATAAGGCATTTGGAACAAATTCATTCCTTGAGGATCCAACAGTCTTCCCATCATTTTTCAAACTTGTTGCTGGCGTAACAAAGGAAAGAGTTCTAGAAGATGCAAGATATTTGAATGAGGAAAAATTAGATAGAATGAATATTATAACTAGAGGAGATCTCTCATATATCATTCGAAAATTTAATATAAATCAACAACGAGATGCAGATGATATGACAGCAACAGCATTGAAAGTAAAAGAATTAAACAGTCAAGATGAAAACACTGTTTTCTTATTCAAGCAGATAGGTCTGTTTTCTGTACTCTAATATATTTTTGATGTAATACCTACCTATTATATCTTGATCAGGAGAGAGTCACCCTGAGCTGCAAATTGAGGATTTTGCTTTAGCTTTCATGAATAAGACTATGGAAAGAAAGCTTAGGGAATTCACAAGGATTATCTGTATTGATGGCACTCGTGGAACCAACATGAGGAATTATGAATTGACCATTGTTTTAGTTAAAGATGAGAACAATGTCGGATTCCCTGTATCCTTTTTAATTTCTAATCGTTTGGATCAAAAGATCCAAAACATTTTTTTCAGGTCATTGAGGGACAGGCTGGGAGAACATATAAGTTGTGAATATATAATGACAGATGATGATGCCAAATATTTCAATGCCTGGTGCCAAGAAATGGTGAACGAAGAGAAGCCAAGACGTTTGCTTTGCACCTGGCATGTCATAAAGAATTGGAACATTCAAGGGAGAAATAAATTGAAGAAAATAGAAAACAAAAAGGAAATGAAACACAGAATGAGGAAGATATTGAAGGAAACTGATCAAACTAAACTCCTAGAATTGAAAGAGGACTACTTCAAATATTTAGAAGAAGAATGTGAATTTGATTTTTTGAAATATTTACAGAAGTGAGTTGTGATGTGAGAGATCCTAGTAACTTTATTCTCATTGTATATTGTTTCAGACATTATTTTCAGAGTACTGAAAAAATTATGATGTGGTCTCACTGCCACAGAATAAATGTTGGTATAAACACCAACATTGCCATTGAAAACCTAAATAAAGTAATAAAATACAATAAAATGAAAGGAAACCAGAACCTACGGTAATATTTGGATACACTATTATAAGGTATATTTTCTGAATAATTGGATTTTAGAATAGAGAAATTATTAGATGTATTAGAAAATCTTGTAAAAGATAAAATGTGGAGGAAAATTATTGATTTGGAGAGACCCAACGCAAATTCCTACCAAAGCCGAGTGAATAGAGAAGCTATATAAAGGCTGAAAAAGAAGTACAGGACAAAGTCATAGTCTCAGATTTTGGTGAGTTTAAGGTTTTCTCAACTTCGGTAAGTGGTAAATTCTATATAGTCAAATATAATGAGCTTTGTGATGATGAATGTAGAACCATGTATTGTGAGCAATGTTGAGTATGCATTCATCAGTATCAATGCCAGTGTCCAGAATACACAATAAAAACTGCATTATGTAAACACATACATGCAGTATGATGATCCAAAAAACGAGAAGCGATTTTGTTGTAGGCCTGGAGAGTGATGAATCTCCCTTATGTATAGATGAACCTTCGTCTAGCAAAATTCGCAATCAAAATGAAGTTGAAAGTTTTATCCAAGAAATTACAGAATCTCAAAACACAATTTCCATTGATCCTAGTACTAAGCGTGAGGTAAATAAGGTAGAAAATTGGTGGTGAGAATATCTTGTGCATAAACATTTTTGTAGATTGTATGGAAAGATACAGCGCTGAAATTAAAAGCATTAGATGATGAAGAATTCTACAAAATGGTGGAGATTATCAATAAGACTCTCAATAGTTCTCAAGATCATAAAACCCAGAGAGTGGAAAAAAGGAAAATAGAAAAGCAATTGTACTATCCTAACAAAAAGTAGAATATTATGAGAGTTATAACTTGCTATTCATTTGAATTCAGAAGGTTAATATAAATCCACTGGTTTGTGTTGGTTTTCATGTTTGATTGCTTTGTAGGAACCACATAGAAGGTGGGGAGGTGGTGGGCCAATATCTACATCTATTATTGAGCGCTCGTACTACTTACACGTCCGGCCGTAAGCACGATAACTCTCGAAAGGAACAACCTAGAGACTTGAAATTTTCAGTGTGGTTTCAGTTCTGGAATGCCTCAGTTGAGTTCGTTAATGGGCCAAATTCCACCAGGGGTTCCGTAAATATGGCCGTTCAAAGTTTTGTTTCCCTGATTACTTGAAAACTACAGATTTGATCGAGATGAAATTTTGCACTCAAATGGAAAATGAGGTGTTCAAGCTACATGTGAAGTTTTGTCCAGATCGCGTCACCAGAACCATAGAAAATTGTAACTTTTGAACGGAAACGCCTAGGGACTTGAAATTTTCAGGATAGGTGTGGATCTCGAATGTCGTGATCACGTTCATCTATGAGCAACATTATTCTAGGGGTTCCGTAAATATGGTCGTTTGAAATTTAGTTTTCTCGATCATTTCAAAACTACAGATTCGATCTTGACGAAATTTTGTATACTAATGGAGAATGATATATTCAAGCTACATTTCTCCAGATCACATGACCAGAACCATAGAAAATCATAAATTTCGAACGGAAAGGCCTAGGGACTTGAAATTTTCAGGATAGGTGTGGATCTGAAATGTCGCGTTCACGTTTATCCATGAGCAGAATTATACTAGGGGTTCCGTAAATACGGTCGTTCGAAATTTTGGTTTCTCGATAATTTCGAAACTACGGATTTAACGGATTCGATCGAGATGAAATTTTGTATTTTAATCGAGAATAATATATTAAAACAATATTTTGTCCAGATCTCATGACCAGAACCATAGAAACCATAAAAAATTGTAACTTTTGAACGGAAAGGCCTAGGAACTTGAAATTCTCAGGGTGGGTTTGGATCGCGAATATCGCGGCCACGTTCATCAATGAGCAAAATTAGACTAGGGGTTCCGTAAATATGGCCATTCAAAATATTTTTTTGCTGATAGTTCCGAAAATACTGAGCGGATTGGGATGAAATTTTGCACCTAGCTGAGTATTAATGTATTCAAACTACGTGCAAAATTTGGTCCATATCGCACCACCAAGACCATAGATACCGTAGAAAATTTTAGCGAATTATCAAAAAAAAGTTGATCAGCTGAAGCACTGACATGAAGTCTGGAGTTTCGCCTAAGTTTCAGAATTTTTTTGACAGCTGTCGAAAATTCGATTGATTTCTTAAACTGGAAAATGCGAATCTACCTAAAAGGTGGATGTACGGGCGCTCTAAAGCTCCTGCCTTCACGGCAGTGCTTTCCGTAATTTTTTTTATACATGTAGTTAACTTCTTTATGATTTTCTTCTTAATTTTGTTCTGGTTCCACCTGTTTCAATAATAATTATAAAAGCCTAAATATTTTTTTGTAAATACATTCTTTACTAATTGAACTGCCTAATGTATTATGGGAAAAATATTTCTCTCTACATTTTAAGTATTTTATTTGATACTTAAGTTAATTTTTTCATTGGTGTACATATATGCATTAGCACCACAAATCTGCTAAAATAAACCCTGATGAAGGTAGTTGGAATTTCTCAAGCAAGTCTTTAGAAGGAAATAATATATTCTTTGGATTAATTAAGCATAAATATAGCAATGTTATGGTTCATAAAAGTTTCTTATTGTATTGTATTTTTTTTCTTATGAGCCAATAAAATAAGTTTGGGATATATTATTGTGAAGGAACTATAGGAAGAAAAAAAATGAACGATAAATATTTGACATTGTTTATTTGGCTATTTTTAAGCAGATAAACGCAATATGCACAAATTGGAAAATATAAAATCTATTTATTCAATAATTTTTCATCCATGGAAAATCCAATGTGATGAAGAAAAATTACGAAAAGCACTGCCGTGAAGGCAGGAGCTTTTGAGCGCTCGTACATGCACCTTGTAGGTAGATTCGCATTTTTCAGTTTTAGAAACCAATTGGAAAGATTTTGACAGCTGTCAAAAAAAAATTCAAACTAAGGCAAAAATCCAGACTTCACGTCAGTGCTTCAGGTGACCAATTTTTTTTTCAATAATTCGCTGGAATTTTCTACGGTATCTATTGTCTTGGTAATGCGATCTGGACAAAATTTCCCACGTAGTTTGAAGACATTATTCTTCATCTATGTGCGAAATTTCATTCCAATCCAATAAGTACTTTCGAAATTATCGGGAAAAAAATAGTTTGAACGGCTATATTCACGGAACCCCTAGTCTAATTTTGCTCATTGATGAACGTGACCGCACAATTCGCGATCCGAACCTATCCTGAAAATTTCAAATCCCTAGGCCTTTCCGTTCGGAAGTTATAATTTTCTATGGTTCTGGTCATGCGAGCTGGACTAAATTTTGCATGTAGCTTGAACACGTTATTCTCCATCTGAGTACAAAATTTCACCTCGATCGAACCTGTAGTTTCGAAATAATCAGGAGAACAAAATTTCGAACGGCCATATTCACAGAACCCCTCGGCGAATATTGCCCGATAACGAACTTAACCGCGGCATTCAAGATTCGAACCTACCCTGAAAATTTCAAGTTTCTAGGACATTCCGTTCAAGAGTTATCGTGTATACGGACGGACGGACAGACTCGAATTTTCCGACGGATTCGTCATCAGTGAGTTGAACATAGTCGATTGAGACCATTTTCGGTTCGAAATTCGAAAAATACAGACATCGTGACGAAATGATATAGCCCTCGTGTAAGTTGTACGAGCGCTCAAAAATGAATTAGTGAAAATTCATAAGATACATTTATTTTATATGTATATGGAAAATAGGTTTGCCTCTCCACTTTCCTCTTCTTAGAGATATATGCTGGTTGGTATCTTGTTCCATATTAGTTCTATGTTTCCACATTTTTGCCATGAATTTGTCAAAATTATTTCCATCCAAACTATTGAGAAAGCCACTAAATTTTACAGCAATCTAAAATTGTACTGACTGCTTCTAATACAAACCAAACAATTTTTACGATAAATGCCTTTCTTCTTTCTCCAAATTAATAGGTTCATTGTGTTGCCTTCTCTCCTGAATGAAATGGTTGACGTCATTTTGATAACGTAACTTGCTTCCTAAAGGTTCATTCACAACTAATTCGTCATTATTATCCGAATATGGTGAACCTGCAACTCAAACCAATGTGAAAATACGTTCAATAAATAAGAGAAGTGCAGAGATAGATGAAAATAAAACTACAGCAAGCAGAATCCATCAAAACATCACAATCCATGACCATAAAATCGAGACATACGTCAACAAATTGAACAAACCGAAAAACACAGATAGACATACCCTGTTACTATACCTACAATAACGTTTTATAGATTTATACAGAATAAACACCATACCAAGATTTGTGAGAAACCTTTATGTGCTAATTGTTGACTTAGAAAAAGAATTAGGAACTGTTGATACTGAACCATGTGAAGGAACGCAACTTCACAATCAATGATTAAAATAGTTTATTCAAATATAAACAGCTTGGAAAACAAAAAAAGAACTGATTATATAGAGAAGAATAAAATAAACTCTGCGATGTTTGTTGAGACTAAAACGAAAAAAGAAAACAATTTCACCTTTTAAAATTGGAGATCCATAGGCAAACATGGAAGCGCTCTAAACCAAAATATAAGAAGAGGGGCTCTGCTGATGGCGAAGGAGTCACAACAAATAGGCAAAGGCAATCCTCTACATTTCACTAATCCATGGAATGATGTTCTGCATTTCACAATTCCCTTTAAGGAAGATAAAATCCACACATTTTTGGTTTATATACATAATTCCAGCAAACTTATTGTTTATATCCCGACTCTCCTAGGTCTCTGTGAGACCCCTCAGAAGCTCAGAGCTTCAGAAGCTCAGAACTTGTGCGAGTTTGGAGACCCGGTTGTGTTCTGTGTAGGCTTTGTTACTGTGTCCTTACGCCACCTGAGGCACAGCACTGTTAATTGTTTACCCAACAGTGAATGGTGGAACCGTGCTCCATGTCAGAAAATTTCTTTCCCGACCGGAGGATTCGAACCCGGGACCGATCAAGGAGACCGGCCTCAAAGTCGACTGCGCTAACCACTGCGCCACGGCCCCGTATAGAAGAGAACTTATTTGTTAAAGCTTCACAAAACAAATATTGCATTATATTGGGGGAATTCAACTCGAACTCCAGAAGAAAAACTCAGATCAATAATTTTTTAAAGAATTCCGACTTTGTTAAGATTGACACGCCACCAACATTTATAATGGAGAATAATGCAGACTCAACACCTGACCTAGTTCTATGTACCAGAAACATAAAAAAATAACATCCAGAACATAAGCCTTACTCCAGATTTAGGATCAGATTATCTCGCAATTGAATTTAAAATAAATAGAAGAAGAAACCCAATAGAATATCCACAGGAAAGGAAACTCTTATAAGAAAAATTTAACATCGCCGAAGTAAATAGAAGGATGATTGAATTGATACAGCCAGAAAAAGAAATCTCGCCAGCATATATATCATCCTTCCATAACTATCTATCGAAAATTATAATAGAGACCCCAGAAGTTAAAAAACAATTTCTCTCAAACTCTTCCGCCTTACATCATAAAACTGATAAGAATGAAGAACAACAACAAGGGCGTAGCTACAGGGGGTGCAAGAGGTGCCGCGCACCCGGGCCCGGCTCGACTTTTTCAGCAAGGGAGAATTAACATTCATTTAATTCATAAACTCATGCACGCATTCATAAATGAAAAATATCAGAGCGATCATAATTATTTATCAGTACCTATTTATCGCCAAGACGAAGATTTTTCCATTAAAATGAAACGATAATCTCATTTTATTTTTCTTTGAAATCGGCACTCAATAAAAATCGGACCCTTCAAGGGTTTATGAGTTTATTATTACGGCCTGTCCGATTTTGTTTATTCATTATTTTCTTTTATCTACCCGCTTTGCCGCCCTGGGTTTTGCCATTTGTGTTTATCGTATTCGTCAGTATATTTCACTTAGTACTTACCCCATGTTTTCGGAGTTTTCGTTTTTTGTATCATTCTCGTCAGTCGTCACGGAATTTCAATAGTGCAGTTCGAATTATTTTGAAATAACTCTGAGTTATTCGCATCGAGAAATAGTCTGTGCTGTGTTGTATAATTTTAATTTATATTGTGAGGACATCAGTTTTGAATTGACTACATAAGGTAAGAACAATAGAGTAATCAAAAGAATACTATTATTTCGAGTAATTTGGTTCAAAGTTTGTTAGCAAACCTCTTTTTTTCTCACATTACAGATATGATTATAATTATATAAGGAAACGATTTTTTTTAGACTACTCCGCCCAAGAAAAAAAAACCTTCTTAGCTCTTGGTGACAGTTTGAGTTATGTTTTCCATCATGAGCCAATACAGGCATTTGTCAGGAGCTCAGATGAGAAAAAAGAAGGAAATTGAAGAACGCGAAAGAGAAAAACTTCCAAAGCTCACATCTTTTTTCCAAGTTGTCGAGAAAGACCCTTCGCCTTCGGTTGAGCCTGGACCTGAAGTTAATACAAAATTATTTGAGGAGTACGATGGCTCAGACGAGAATGTCTAGTTTGGCAATTTTGTCAATAGAGAATGCAACTGCAAGGAAATTGGATTTGAAGGAAATCATTAATTTATTTGCTTATCAGAAAGCAAGAAGAGCTAATTTTTCAGTTGACCTCTTGTGATATTTGTGTAGGTTTTTTCACTTATCATATTTTTTATTCATTTTCGTTTTTTTTTTCAATATGAATCCTCTTCTAATATTTATATACTTTGTTTTATTTATTTATATTATATGGGTATTTATTTTAATTATATTTATAAATAAATGAAAACTTCCATGCAATAATGTCATAATTTTTCACTTTATTATTATTACAAATTTCCTTGTCTTCTAGTTCTTGACTTTTGTCCTGACTGAATCTCAATATGAATTTACTCAACTAACCCCCCCCTTTTAAAAACTCAAAATTGTTTGAGCGGAAGGGCCCGGTGGTATGGTTTGCACCCGGGCCCTGATCAAACTTGCTACGTCCTGAACAACAAGTTGATACAACACTACAGAGCACACAAGTACATACTTAGAAGCATGCCAGGAAATAGAATAACAAAAAGGAAGAACATATTGGAGAACGAACAAAAACCTATCCAAATATAACTCACATAACCTGAGAAATCCAATCCAGGTGAACGGAAAGACTTTAATAACAAACAAAGAGATTACAGATGCATTCAAGAATCTCTTTCGGGAATCATGCAAGAAATCGTCCAACAAAAATTTTGATGAGACTCATAAAAATAAGATAGAATGCTGGTATCACAACAACTTCCCCCAAATCCACTCAGATACTGCAGTCCAACCAATAGAAGAAGATGAATATTACAAAGCTCTACATCATGGAAAATGTACAACTCCCGGTTTTGTCAACATCCCTAGAAAAGTACTAAAAAAAATTGGACCCTACTATACACCAAGAAATAATAAGAATATATAACTATTGCATTAATAACTGCTTCTTTCCCAAAGAATGGAAAAAAGGTATACTTATAACTATTCCAAAGGCAAAAACAGATCACTCCAAAATGGATAATTACAGACCTATAACGCTGCTCTCTGTACTGGGTAAAAACTTCGAGAAAATTTTGGGAGAAAGGATCAAAGTTAATAGGACAATCCATTCCTAAATACCAATTTGCATTTAAAAATCCAACATCCACCCCCTTACAATTCTGTCAACGTAACAAAAAGAGGGGGAAAAAATCTGCAGTTTTGTTTATGGATATAAAAAAGCGTTTGATGGTGTGTGGCATGCCGGACTCATATATAAACTACAACTACAATGCCCAGCTTACCTTCTGAAACTTATCAACCAATTCCTAACTGAAAGAAATATTCAAGTTCAAGTAAAGGATGAAATATCATCCCCATTCACTCCACAGCAAGGCCTCCCACAAGGATCTCCCCTCTCCCCAATTCTTTACAATTTATTTTGTTATGACATACAATAACGGAAATTCAGCAGAACACCAAATAAACAAGCAAGCATATATGTTAAAATTTGCCGACGATTCAGCACTTATTACCCATAACAACACAACATCACAATGTATGGAGGAACTGCAAAAACTTACAGACTTAAAAGTCACATGGATGCGTCTCCACATATCAAAATAGATGACAATACAAGCCACAAACGTCTGCACATTGACAATAAGCTCAGCTTTAAAGCACACAAAAAAGATCAAAAAACAGCAGCGATCACGAGAGCCGGACATTTTAGATCCCTCACCTACAAAAACTTGGGTATTAATGTGAAGATTGCCAGTTCAATATACAATATGATATGCAGGCCCTTGCTAGAATATGGAAACACAATTTTCTTGAACTCTTCCAAATCAACATTAAACCATCTGGAAATAGCAGAAAGAACCAGCTTGAGGAAAATCACTAAAATTAGACACCCCAACAAGCCGTTGCACAACCCTCCTAACCAGTTATTATACCAGTTGACTGAGGAAGAACCAATATTGACAAGAATACAAAGACTGGGCCAGAAATTCATTAGGAAACAAATTAACAAGAATATAATGGAACCAATGATACATCTCTACGAAACATAGAGTAGACCAAAGGCCAAAACACCACCACTGCCACTTTATGAACATCTGATGTCTTTAGAATAGAATACTAATTTAATTTCTTTTTATAAAATGCTCGTATACTTATGACTTACACATATAGGTATTTAGCCGGCAGGAAGACTTCGGTCGATAGCCATTTGATGGAATCGATAAAGTTAATTTCTCTCTCTCTCTCTCAACAGACCTGCTCCTCTCCTCAAGCATCTGTGTATGCATATTTTACATGCAACACAAAATCCTGCTCAGCACTCCGTGTCACAAACTTCTTTACAACTCACAGTATAAAATTTATCACCTACCGAACTAGATGGCACCTTGAATTTTCAAAATTCATATGGTTCTATTTTACCTCCATCCATTTTCTCTGCTTTTCATGGGGTGTTTCATTGGTAAACAGAAAAACTTGAACAGTGAATAGAGGACACCGAGATGGTTCTAAATATATCCTATTTATTGGGTCTGACTGCCTTGGTTACCGAGATACACGGTGATTCATGAATTTTGCTTATTTCTTTCTGAGGTCATAACAGGCGAACCACCCAGTAGATTTTATTTATATTCGGCACACATCTTTCTTATTTGAAGCCCAAATGAATCACTTAATGATCACAAGGAAAATCCAGGTCTGGATTACCAAAAAATTATGAAACTTTCAACTTGTTAGTGAAGTTTTCGAGAAATTGGATATCAAAGTCGTTATAAGTCACTTTTGACAATAAATCATTGAAACTATCGATTTCCATGTTATTTTAAAATTACTAACTATTGTTTAATACATGAGATTTCCTTTTTTTATAACTTCAGACCAACCCATTGTGTTATTACTAGGAAGATACACCTATATACTTGTAATTAAAATAAGAAAAATTGGCGAACTCTATGTACATATTCATTTTCTATGTACATAATTCAAAATTGATGGCTTGAATATTTTATTGAAATAATTTAAAAGAATTAGATCGATTTAATACTAGTTGAAAAAATTATGTACATCATTATGAAAGGAGCCGTTAAATAGAACAAAATCATACAAAATTGAAAGTGAACTAACTACATGAACTGTTCCAGATGTCTTCCATTTTGGTTAATACATTCTTGTTTTCGTTTGAGAATATTTCGACCTGATTTGCCTATCACATTGGGATTGTTTTTTATTTCCCTGATAGCTTCTTTTATTCTTGAAATTAGCTGACCCCAATAAGTAGTTCAGTAGAATATACCACAAATTTTAGATAACCTCAGACATAATAATCTATGGAATTTAAATCAGGTGATCTGGAAGTCCAGTTGTTAGGGCCTCCTCGACCAATCCAAGAATTAACGTAATTATCGTTCAAAAAGTCTGTAACGATGAGCCTATAATGAGGCGTTATGTATTTGTACAACAGTTGAATAGAACCTCGGTTATTTCAGTATTAAACTTAAGAACATATTATTTTACTCATGCCTAAGTAGTACTAATTTTGAATTATGTACATAAACAGGGCGCAATTTTTTTTCTTTAAATAACAAATGCCTACATGGTAAATAAGCAAAGGGTTGGCCTGACGCTATGAAAAGGAAACCTAATGTCTTTAATGATTAATAAGTAATTTCAAAATAACATGGAAATCGAAAGTTTCAATGATTTATTGTCAAAAGTGACTTATAACCACTTTTTGATATCCAATTTCTCGAAAACTTCACTAACAGGTTGAAAATTGGTGCAGCAAAATTGTCTGCGCGTATTTTTGAACTAAGCATTTCCGTTCATTTTTTGGGGTCTTTTCAAATCTGAAAACGGATTTTCAAAATTTCGATATACAGGGTGTTGTTTCAAGGATACAATCGTTTCATAATTTTTTGGTAATCCGGACCTGGATTTTCCTTGTGATCATTAAGTGATTCATTTGGGCTTCAAATAAGAAAGATGTGTGCCGAATATAAAGAAAATCTACTGGGTGGTTCGCTTGTTATGACCTCGGAAAGAAATTAGCAAAATTCATGAATCACCCTGTATCTCGGTAACCAAGGCAGTCAGACCCAATAAATGGGGTATATTTGGAACCATCTCGGTATCCTCTATTCACTGTTCAAGTTTTTCCGTTTATCAATGAAACAACCTGTATAGTATTTTTGTCCACATTTTTTTTTCGACTAGTTCATCCAAAAAATCTAATAATTTTTCAACCCTAAAAAAACAGTCAGATTAGATTTTTCGAAATGGAAGTACATATTATAATATACCTAAGATTACGTTGTCCTCTTATTGTATTATATTTCAGTACTTTATTTAAACTCTCAATAGCCATGTTAGTGTTGATCCCTGCATTTATTCTGTGACAGTGAGCCCACATCATGATTCTATCTTCAGTTTGAAAATATAGCTTAAAACAAAATATTACTTTTCAATTTGCACTTCCTCAACATTTTTTACTTCTGTAGATACTTGAGAAAATCATTTTCGCCTTCATTCTCTAAAAGCATGAAATCATTTTCTTTCAGTTGAATAAATTTTGTTGGGTCAGTTTCTTTTAGAATATTTCTCATTTCCTTCTTCATTTGTTGCTTAATTTCCAGATTCTTGATTTTCCCTGAATGGTCCAGTTTTTTATTATGTGCCACATACAAAGAAGTCTTCTGGGTTTCTTGTTCGAATTCATAACCTTGGTCCATGTATTGAAGTACATACTTCGAGTCATCATCGCTTATGAAGAAATCTTCTTCAATTGGTCCACCTAGTCTAGATTTTAGAGCTGTAAAAAAATGTTCTTGTATTACTTGATCTAATCTAATCGAAAGAATAAATGCAACAGGAAAAACCATGTTATTTTCATCTTTCACTAAAACTATCGTTAAATCCCAATTATTTCAAGGTCAGGTCAATTCATAAAAAATTCAAATCGGATTATATCAATTTGTTCGTGAAAAAATACAATAATCCAGATTTGTTGTTTTTGTCTAAAACTTGGTTGAGTGAAAATGAGACTAAATTTTATTCATTACAAAACTATGAAGCATATCATAACTGTATACAAACTAGGGGAGGAGGTGTAAGTCTATACGTCAGAAATTATATTAAATGTACCTGATAAAGTAAACGCAGTAGGTATAAAACTAAAGGAAATCAATTGTAGTATCTATGGGATCTATGGAGTCCCAAAAAATAATTTTAAATCGTTTGAAAATTTTTTGGAGCAGTTGGTATACAATAATAAAAAAAATTACGAAAAGCACTGCCGTGAAGGCAGGAGCTTTTGAGCGCTCGTACATGCACCTTGTAGGTAGATTCGCATTTTCCAGTTTTGGAAACCAATTGAGGAAATTTTTGACAGCTGTCAAACAAATTTTCGAACTGAGGCGATAGTCCAGACTTCAAGTCAGTGCTTTAGGTGACCAATTTTTTTTTCGATAATTCGCTAAAATTTTCTACTGTATCTATGGTCTTGGTAATGCGATCTGGACAAAATTTCGCACGTAGTTTGAATACATTATTCCTCAGCTAGGTGCGAAATTTCATTCCAATCAAATCGGTAGTTTCGAAATTATCAGGAAAATAATATTTTGAACGGCCATATTTACGGAACCCCTAGTCTAATTTTGCTCATTGATGAACGTGACCGTGAAATTCGCGATTCAAACCCACCCTGAAAAGTTCAAGTTCCTAGGCCTTTTCCCTCGGAAGTGATGATTTTCTATGGTTTCTATGGTTCTGGTCATGCGATCTGGACAAAATGTTGCTTTAATATGTTATTCTCGTTCAAAATACAAAATTTTATCTCGATCGAATCCGTAGTTTGGAAATTATCAAGAAAACTAAATTTGAAACAACCATATTTACGGGACCCCTAGTATAATTCTGCTCATTGATAAACGTGGACGTCACATTTCAGATCTACACCTATCCTGAAAATTTCAAGTCCCTAGGCCTTTCCGTTCGAAAGTTATGATTTTCTATGGTTTCTGTGGTTCTGGTCATGCGATCTGGAGAAATGTAGCTTGAATATATTATTCTCCATAAGTATACAAAATTTCGTCACGATCAAATCTGTAGTTTGGAAATTATCAAGAAAACTAAATTTCAAACGACCATATTTACGGAACCCCTAGTATAATTTTGCTCATAGATGAAAGTGATCACGACAATTGAGATCCACACCTATACTGAAAATTTCAAGTCCCTAGGCGTTTCCGTTCAAAAGTTACAATTTTCTATGGTTCTGGTCATGCGAGCTGAACAAAATTTCGCAAGTAGCTTGAACACCTAATTTTTCAGTAGAGTGCAAAATTTCATCTCGATCGAATCTGTAGTTTCAAAGTAATCAGGAAAACAAAATTTCGAGCGGCCATATTTACGGAACCCTTAGGCGGATTTTGCCCAATAACGAACTTAACCGAGGCATTTGGGATCTGAACCTACACTGAAAATTTCAAGGCTCTAGGTTGATGGTTGATCCGTTCGAGAGATATCGTGCTTACGGATGGACGGCCGGACAGACTCGAATTTTCCGACAGATTCGTCATCAGTGAGTCGAACATAGTCGATTGAGACCATTTTCGGCTCAAAATTCGAAAAATACAGACATCGTGACGAAATGATATAGACCTCGTGTAAGTATTACGAGCGCTCAAAAAGTAATAATTGTAGGTTAGGTTAGGTTAGGTTGTGTAAGTAGTACGAGCGCTCAAAAAGTAATAATTGTAGGTGACATTAACTTGAATCTTCTTGAAAATAGTCCTCAAATAGATTATCATAAAGATATTCGGTATATGAATAATTGTGTTCTACGAAATATTAAGAATAAATTGAAATTTACCCGGAAAACTACTGTAGCCACAGGAACTGTTATAGAGCTCAAAACAAATAAAGTGCAAAATGAAAACAATAGATGTCCCTTTATCAGATAACAAAATGATCCATTGCTCATTCAAAACACCTAAAATATCAACAAAAAAATACTCAAATGAAAACACATAGATTTACTGATTTATCCACCTTGTAGGTAGATTCACATTCTCCAGTTTTAGAAACCAATTGGAAATATTTTGAAAGCTGTCAAAGAAAATTTCAAACTGAGGCGAAAATCCAGATTTCACGTCAGTGATGGGAAATTTTGTCCAGATCGCATTACCAAGACCATAGATACCTTAGAAAATTCTAGCGAATTATCGAAAATAAATTGGTCACCTAAAGCACTGACGTGAAGTCTGGATTTTCGCCTCAGTTTGAAATTTTCTTTGACAGCTTTCAAAATATTTCCAATTGGTTTCTAAAACTGGAGAATGTGAATCTACCTACAAGGTGGATAAACGAGCGCTCAAAAGCTCCTGACTTCACGGCAGTGTTTTTCTGAATTTTTTGATGAGTGCAGTTGTTTTTCATTTTTTAAAGATTTGAACTTTTCTTTCAGATTGTGGTTATTAGGATGTTTTATCATTTTTTTATAGTATTTATCACGCTTGTTCATTTTGTTGGGGATATTTTGATTAAAACATATTTTGTTATTTACTATTTTTATCTGTTTTGTTGAAGTGCATAGAAGTTTGCCATTTTTAATAATTTCCATTAGGTCGGAGAAGCTTTCCAATCTTTCCAGTCTGTTTCTCAAATATAGATTAAGTTTTTTGTAATCAGTAAATTTATGTGTTTTCATTCAAGTATTTGTTGAAATTTTAGGTGTTTTGAATGAGCAATGGAACATTTTGTTATCTGATAAAGGGACATATATTGTTTTCATTTTGCACTTTATTTGTTTTGAGCTCTATGATATGACGGAGTGAAACCAAAACTGGTAAAAGAAATGGCTGAAGATCTATCGCCAATACTAACAAAAATCATAAACCATCATATTGAGGAAGGTACCTTTCCTGTCGAACTTAAAGTGGCAAAAGTTACTCCAATATATAAAAGTGGTGAAAGAGCCAATGTTAGTAATTACAGACCATTCTCCGTACTTACCGTCTTCTCAAAGATATTTGAGAGAATTCTACACACACGATTGACAGAATATCTACTCCAAAACAAGATGATAAATAAATCACAGCATGGATTTCTGCAGAAAAAGAGTACACTAACAGCTGTAACAAGTGCACTAGAACAAATTATTGAGCACATAGTTAAAAAAAAATGTGTCATGGCGGCATTTCTAGATTTGAGAAAGGCATTTGATGTACAAGAAGATACTAGCGAAAAAGTTGGAGAAAATTGGAATTCAAGGTAAATCACTTAAATTGCTGAACAGTTACTCAGAGAATAGGATGCAATAAACCATGGTAGGCCAAGCAAACAGTAGCATGAGATATAAAGTACGGTGTTCCTCAGGGTCCAGTCCTATTCTTGATTTATATTAACGATATATTGGAGAGTGGACTTTTTGGGGCAATGACTCTCTATGCAGATGATGCTATGATTGTGATAGCTGGAGACCCAGAGCAAATGTGTAATTGGATGCAGGATGATTTGGACAAAATTAATGACTGGGCAACTGAAAATAATATATTGCTAAATGAGGATAAATATTATTATTCTCAACTAAACAAAGGATATAAAATTTTCAATTAAAATAAACAATAATGAGATCCAGGAAAGGTCAAGTATTAAGTATCTTGGTTTGGTGGTTGATAATAAAATCAAGTATAAAGAACATCTGAAACACATAAAAAGTGAAATTTTCAACATGTGCTATTTGCTCAAAAGGAATGCGCCGATATTAATCACAAAATCAAAATATGATGCTTACTATGCTTATGTACACTCCCATCTGACATATCTTGCTGCTGTATGGGGACAGTGTAATAAGACTGACCTAAGAGAGATGCAGGTAACACAATATAAGGCAATAAAATTGCTATTTTCCATGCCAAGAAGAACAAACACAGATGGAATGTATAAAAATTAGGAATTCTGAAGGTTGAGGAGCTTATTAAACTCGATAGTCTTAAACTCATATATAAGATCATAAATCGCCTAGTGGAAATTAATATAGAACTGAAGAGGCAGACAAGTGACAACTCGATTGAGATGAATTGTAGATTGTAGTTTTTATATGTTGTTACTGAGATGTAAACATACCTTACCATATTTTTGTAGACCTGTTATGACTCTTTGAGTTCAGTTTGGGTTAATAAATAAATAAAAAAAAATATGGAGAATATATCGGACTTACACCTGGGCACACAGTACTTCATGTTTGCAGACGATACAGTCTTATTGTTCTCTAGCACATCCGAAACAGAACTTGAAAACTCAATTAAAAAAACATTAAAGGAATTCCACGAATGGTTGTGCACAAACAAACTAGTACTGAATGAGGAAAAAACTATATACATGAGATTTAAGGCCAAACAAATGAAATTGTAGTAGAGTTAAACAATAAGAAGATACAAAAAGTTAAAACATATAGGTACCTGGGTCTGGTGATTGACGAGGAATCAAACTGGGACTCACACTTAGAGCGAATAATTAGGAAGCTCTCAGGTCTGATTAGCGCAACAAAGAATGCCAGTCCGTATATTTCACAAACTCATTATATACAATGCATGTGTACACTGCATCTTTACATATCTGTCATCAATTTGGGGAAATACGACATAGAAGAACTCAAGCAGACTACAAAGACTCCAAAATAGGGCAATTAAGAACATTCAAAATCTTCCATATGAGACCAGTACCAGCCACTTGTAAGAAAAGATTCCTGTGCTCCCGATCTCTAAGGTTGTAAAACAGGGACAATGTAAATTTATAAGTTTGATGCGGGTCTGTTAAAATCTAAAGTAAATTTAAAGAAGCAATCTGATAAACACAAATATGGTACAAGACATGCCAATAATCTCTACAGTGACTTCATATTTAAAACACCGAGAGGGTCAAAACTTTCAACACACTCGGCAGTAAACTCATATAATGGGTTACCCATCCACTTGAAAAAAGAAGAAAAATTTATTAAGTTTAAAAAAGACTTGAAAAAATATATTATGAGACTTCAAATAGATGAAGAAATTAGTTGTTACTCTGTGATAACAAACTTTGGTTGATTTACAGTTTTATATTATCATAAAAAAATTACGAAAAGCACTGCCGTGAAGGCAGGAGCTTTTGAACGCTCGTACATGCACCTTGTAGGTAGATTCGCATTTTCCTGTTTTAAAACCAATTGAGGAAATTTTTGACAGCTGTCAAACAAATTTTCAAACTAAGGCGAAAATCCAGACTACAAGTCAGTGCTTTAGGTGACCATTCTTTTTTTCGATAATTCGCTAGAATTTTCTACGGTCTTGGTAATGCGATCTGGACCCAATTTTCCACGTTTGAATATATTATTCTTCATCTATGTGCGAAATTTCATTCCAATCCAATAAGTATATTCGGAATTATCAGGAAAAAAATAGTTCGAACGGCTATATTTACGGAACCCCTAGTATAATTTTGATCATTGATGAACGTGAACGCGAAATTCGCTATCTGAGCCGATCCTGAAAATTTCAAGTCCCTAGGCCTTTCCATTCGAAAGTTATGACTTTCAATGGTTTCTATGGTTTTGATCATGCGATCTGGAAGAAATTGAGCTCGAATATATTATTCTCAATTTAAATACATACAAAATTTCGTCACGATCAAATCCATTGTTTTGAAATTATCATTAAAACCGAATTTCAAACGGCCATATTTACGGAACTCCTAGTATAATTTTGATCATTGATGAACGTAACCGCGAAATTCGCGATCCAAACCTATCCTGATGATTTCAAGTCCCTAGGCCTTTCCGTTCGAAAGTTATGATTTTCTATGGTTTCTGTGGTCCTGATCATGCGATCTAGAAAAAATGTAGCTCGAATATATCATTCTTAATTTAAATACAAAATTTCGTCACGATCAAATCCATGGTTTTGAAATTATGAAGAAAACTGAATTTCAAACGGCCATATTTACGGAACCCCTAGTCTAATTTTGCTCATTGATGAACTTGACCGCAACATTCGAGATCCACACCTATCCTGAAAATTTCAAGTCCCTAGGTCTCTCCATTACAAAGTAATAATTTTCTATGGTTTCTATGGTTCTGGTCATGCGATCTGGACAAAATTTTGCATGTAGCTTGAACACGTCATTATCCATTTGAGTGCGAAATTTCAACTAGATCGAATGTGTAGTTTCGAAGTAATTAGGAGAACAAAATTTCGAGCGGCCATATTAACGGAACCCCTGGGCGAATTTTGCCCAATAACAAACTTAACCGTAGCATTCGAGATTCAAAGCTACCCTGAAAATTTCAAGTTTCTAGGACCTTTCGTTCGAGAGTTATCGTGTATACAGACGGACGGACGGCCGGCCGGACGGACAGACTCAAATTTTTTGACGGATACGTCATCAGTGAGTGGAACATAGTCGTTTGAGACCATTTTCGGCTCCAAAATACAGACATCGTGACGAAATGATATAGCCCTCATGAAAGTAGTACGAGCGCTCAAAAATGAATCTCTCTTCACCTGAAATTATTTAAAACTATACATCCACCACCTTGCACACTACACAGCAGTAATTTAATATACCCTATACTTACCAGTTTTTTGAATAAAGAGGCATAATTTTCTCTGTGTAATTATCCTTCTTTCATCGCAGTTGCTACCACATCATCAGCATGCCTTTTCTTGTCTAAATTATATTTTCTGACTAAATATGCCAAATCTCCTCTTGTAATAATATTCCATCACTCTAGTTTCTCATCCTGAACTTCCCTAGCAACTTGAATTATCTTGTCAGCAGCCAACTTTTCAACAAGATGGATTTGTTGAGACTTGGATAGTCTTTTCGATCTTAGATCGTCTTCATGCCCCACAGGAGTTTCAACAAATGTTACATTATATAGGCCTAGAAAGAGATTGATAAATTGAATTGATTCTAATATGTTATTTATTCATAGTTGTTACCATCTGTTGACATTCTGACTAATCCTTGAAGGACATATTCCTTCAATACGAATACTTCCTCCGAGCTTCATCTTCCGTTTCTCACAAACACTTGCATGACCTAAAATTGAGCACTGTTGATTCCTCATTAGCCAAACAAAACGATTTCACCTCTATAATCACTTCAACAATAGTAGTATACTACTGCTTCTCCTTTCACTGATGTTCGATTCCTAGCGGAAACATAATCCTCCTCTGTTTTCTTTTGCTCGCCAGGCTCCAAACTCTTCGCGGCTTTTAAAACTGAAAACACTTTCTTTGATGTTGATATTATTAATATTTTTCAAGTGGTTATTCGAACTATTAGAACAAGAAAATTGTTCTCTGTTCTCATGGGTATGGGTAGAAAGAGAACACATAATATGCTGCATCCTTTCCACTTCTTCGAAGAAACAATATTATTCTCCGGAAATGTCTGTTTTTATTTGACACGCTGGTAAACTCCTTTTCACATATATTCCACAAAAAGTAACAGTTCACATAAACTGATAAACTGCAAATTTTGCAAATTGCCTAGAACTCTCGGAGTCGGGGTTTCCCAAAAGACCAGACATCATGACATGAAATACATGCGTCAGCCAGTGCTGCCAACCTTACCGAAATTTCGGTAGATCTATTTAAATTGGAACCAATGTACCGATCTACCTATTTTGAGCTCGATCTACCTAATTTCAGCTCCGTGCGAACTTTACGGCTTTAGATCAAACGTTTTTCCAGTAACCTGACTATGAAAAAAACCTATTCCTTATTATTGCTGGAGCTTATGACATCTGGAGAAGAATTGGAGATATTTAAAACATTAACAAAATCTATATTGAACATTTTATATCTCCCAGACTCGTCTGGGAATGTGGAGCGCACATTTTCATCAATAAACAGCACATACCCTCAATACAGAGACAATAACAGGGTTACTACATTGCAAAGATTACTCAAAAATAATTATGAAAAGCACTGCCGTGAAGTCAGGAGCATTTGAGCGCTCGTTCATCCACCTTGTAGGTAGATTCGCATTTTTCAGTTTCAGAAACGAATTCAAGAAATTTTTGACAGCTGTCATAAAAATTTTCAAACTCCAGACTTCACGTCAAGCTTTGGGTGATTTTTTTTTCGATAATTCGCTAGAATTTTCTACGGTATCTATGGTCTTGGAAATGCGATCTGGACGCAATTTTTCACGTAGTTTGAATACATTATTTTTCATCTATTCGCAAAATTTCATTCCAATCCAATGGGTAGTTTCGAAATAATTAGGAAAAAAATATTTTGAACGGCCATATTTACGGAACCCCTAGTCTAATTTTGCTCGTTGATGAACGTGAACGCGACATTTCAGATCCACACCGCGACCGCGAAATTCGCGATCCGAACCTATCCTGAGAATTTCAAGTCCCTAGGACTTTCCGTTCGAAAGTTATAATTTTCTATAGTTTCTATGGTTCTGGTATGCGATCTGGAGAAAATGTAGCTTTAATATATCATTCTCTATTAGAATACAAAATTTCGCCATGATCAAATCCGTAGTTTTGAAATTGTCGGGAAAACTAAATTTCAAACGACCATATTTACGGAACCCCTAGTCTAATTTTGCTCGTTTATGAACGTGACCACGAAATTCGAGATCCACACCTATCCTGGAAATTTCAAGTCCCTAGGTCATTCCATTACAAAGTTATAATTTTCTATGGTTTGTATGGTTCTGGTTATGCGGTCTTGACAAAACTTCGCATGTATCTTGAAAACGTCATTCGCCATCTGAGTGCAAAATTTCACCTCAATCGAATCTGTAGTTTCGAAGTTATCAGGAGAACAAAATTTCGAACGGCCATATTCACGGAACCCCTGGTTGAATTTTGCCCAATAACGAACTCAACAGCGGCATTCGAGATTCCAACCTACCCTGCAAATTTCAAGTTTCTAGGACGTTCCGTTCAAGAGTTATCGTGTATACGGACGGACGGACAGACTCGAATTTTTGACTGATTCGCCATCAGTGACTCGAACCTTGTCGATTGAGACCATTTTCGGTTCAAAATACAGACATCTTGACGAAATGATATAGCCCTCGTGTAAGTATACGAGCGCTCAAAAAAGATAATTGCTATGATTTCAAAATTCCTCAGAACATGACATCTAAAATGAATAAAGGTACCATATCTAATATATAAAATTCTCGTGTCCACAGTGTTCGTTGCCATACTCCTCCGAAACGGCTTAACCGATTTTGATGAAATTTTTTGTGCTTATCCGGTATCTATGAGAATCGGCCAACATCTATTTTTCATCCCCCTAAATGTTAGGGGTAGTCCACCCCTAAATTTTTTTTTTTTTATTTTCTAGACAAAATTTCTAATTTCTATTTTTTTATGATACAACATACAAAAATACATACAATCCCCAATTTTCACCTTTCTACGATCAACCCTTATTTTTTAATAGCCAGAACAACGAGAAGCCGAAGGCCTCGAGCAATTTTGAAATTGCGAGAAAAGGGAAAGACCGGGGGCGCGAAGCGCCCCCCGCGTTTTCGAGAGGGAGAAACGGGCTTTCCTAAGGTAAGAGAGGCCGGAGGCCTCGATCAATTTTGAAATTGCGAAAAAAGGGAGAGATATGGCAAAACAACGTTTGCCGGGTCAGCTAGTACATATATATATATATTTTTTTTTTTTTTTTTTTTTTTTTTTTTTTTCACACTTCTAAGTGGTTTCTTCATCAACGATGGCCCGGGCTGTATCAGCCAAGGGCTAACGGAGTTTTCACTGAGGAAAGACTATTTGTCGGATGATAGCCACGGTTCCAAGCACTACAGCCTTCTGCATCCATAATAGAGTATTGTCTGGTAATTGGAGCTCGGCTAAGTGTTTCGTGGTATTTTTGTGTACTAGTCCATTACTGCTGATGACCAGAGGAAATATCCTCACCTGCTTCTCAAGTTTCCACAATGTTTTTAGTTGTCTTGCCAATTCCGAGTACTTCACGATTTTGTTGTTGTAGGCTTGTGCGATGTTATGGTCAAGTGGCACTGTGAAATCTATTACAACAGCCGTTTTCTCCCGTTTCATCCATAGTACCAGATCTGGACGGTTATGCTCCAGAGGTATATCCGTTACAAAGGGAAAATCCCAGAATATCTTGGCCTGTTCATTTTCTGTAACCGATGCTGGTGTATATTTGTAATGTGGAGTGAAGTTCTTAATTACTCCCCATCGCAATCCGAGCATCTGATGGACCACCTTGCCCATATTGTTATGTCTTCCCAAGTACTTGGTGGATGCAAGTGGGGTACAGCTTCCTGAGAGATGTTGTACTGTTTCTTCCGTTTCATTGCAGATTCTACATTTCGTGTTTTCGACCTGTTGTTTCATGATGTATTTCGAGTAATTTCTGGTCGGAACAACTTGATCCTGAATGGCGAGCAGCGTTCCTTCAGTGCTCGCGTAAAGGTAACCAGCAACGAGGTAAGTATGAGACTTTATTTTATCTACTTCTGGCTGATTCATGCTAGCATGATATCTCCCATGAAGCACTTTGCTTCGCCATCTTTCTCTCATGTTATCATGATGATTTACCTCTGTTTCAGGTTCTGGACTGGCTAAATTGACGGCAGTGTATTTTCTATCCCAGAACACCATTCTTTGGTGGAGCGGTAAGTTACTAGATAGGAAGTAATTTTTCAGCGATTTTATTTCTTTTTCTGTTGTAGCTTCCAGGCTAGACAGTCCGCGGCCTCCCTCCGATCGGGGAAGATACAGCCGTTCGATTGCTGAATTGGGATGTAATATGCCATGCCTTGTGAAACTAACGCGAACCCATTGATCCAATCGCCGCAGCTCCGTGACCGACCAGGTAAGTATTCCGGAAGTGTATGTTAGGACCGGTATTGCCCACATGTTAACAGCAGTGATCTTGTTTTTAGCATTGAGCTCCGTTTTCAGAACCTTGTTGACCCGGCGTTTAAACTCCTCCTCAGCCACATCCATGCTGTGCTTCTGTCTGATCTCACAAGACTGTTGAATCCCCAAGTATTTGTAGGCACTCTCTAGGCCCAGACCACGTATCATCGTACCATCCACCAGCGTCACATCACCTTCCTCCGTCATCTTTCCTCTTTTTACGTGCACAACTGAGCACTTGTCGAGGCCGAATTTCATTTTTATATCTGCGCTGAAATTTCTCACCAGTTCAAGTTGACCCTGCAAGTGAGCAGTTCCTCTAGCGTAGAGCTTCAAGTCGTCCACGTAAAACAGGTGAGTGAGCTTGGCATGATCGTCCAATCTATAACCATAATTGCTTCGGTTCAATATGTTGCTCAGTGGGTTCACTGCAAGACAGAACCACATCGTGCTCCAGCTATCTCCTTGAAAAATGCCTCGTTTTATAGTTATCTCTTTCGTTCGATATGACTTTGTGGTTCCTTTTACTGACAGGGTGGTGCGCCAGGTACTCATGAGATGTTCCCAGAGGTGAATTATTTCTGGACTGATTTTATATATGTGAAGGATCTCAACAAGCCAAGAGTGCGGTACGGAGTCATAAGCTTTTTGGTAGTCTATCCAGCACATTGAAATATTTTATATATATATATATATATATATATATATATTTTATCAAGAGGATTTTATCCACGAATGACGGATCTCTGCGTCTAACACGGAACTCAGACGCTATCCTTCTGACAGCTTTAGTCACTTTCATCGATGGATTATTCGTGTTAATGTAAGTATGTAAGTTTCCGATTTTTTTCCTCATGATGTTTATCTTCCTTTCCAGGCGCAGCTTCCAGGGAGGTGCAGTATCAGGTCTCAGTGTACTGTTCTGTCCTACTTCTCGGCCATGAATCTCACATGCTGTGACAGCTCCAGCATATGCAATGTCAACAATCGGTTCTAGTGTGCCGACATTCTCCAGGTGTTTAGGAAGTATAGAGTTCAAATGCTTTACAGTGGCGAAAAATTCTTTGGAGTGTTTCATGCGGGGAAGCTTCGGTCGTGTTTCAGGTGCAATTCCCGAGAACTTCATCAGGTTGCCCAGAAAGCGTTTCTCGATTGTATCTTCGCTCTCCGCTCTGGCGAAGAGTCCACTTCTTCGTATTCTAGGAGATGATCTCCGCGACTCTTGCTCTTGTGTACTAGAGCTTTGTATTTCAGCTGACACGTGAGGGTAACAACTGGACTTTATGTTTTCCAGCTCAGCTCGGGAAAGTTTTTGATTCTGCAGAATCCACCTCGCTCTGTTTGATAGGAGTTGAGCGTAGGTGGGTCGACTCGGACAAATGATTTCCCAAATCTCCATAAGGTGTTGACGGTAGGTTTTACCAGGGTTCAATGCAAGGTCCGCCGCTATGTAGTGCGCACGCATCACCAAACAATTATCTTCGAAATTCCAGCGTGTGCGCCTATCCCGCTGTATTCTACAGGTAGCGGAATGAACAGTTGTGTGCTCACTCAAGCTAACCGAGCTCACTCTTTGCAGAGTAACGGGGTTTGGCCTTGCGGAGCCATCTCGGGGGGGTGCGCCGCTCGCTCCACACCTAACCCCAACAGGTCGAACATCCGGACGGTTCCGAGAGGAGCCGACCTGAAACTCCTCGCCGCCCTGTCTTGTACAACTTCTTGTTATAGGAGCAAATTGATTTAAACCCACAGAGGGTGCTAACCTCAGGTGAGCTATGGAGACTCGGGTTCGCGGGGGCGTCACTCCCCGATAGTCTTACGACTACCCTGCGATAATATATTTTTTTTTTTTTTTTTTTTTTTTTTTTTCACCATTATGGGAGTCTCATCTAAAAAGACCGGGTCTGCATGACCAAGGACTTCCTAGGTAGCTGTTAGGAACATTCTGACAATTCTTGTTGTCCAGAGTATCACCTCCTTCTGTGCTTTGCTCATCAATTCCTGATGCAGTTCCAGGAGCTGTGTGTTTTCTGCCAGGTGGCTCTCAACCAATCCATTCGTGGAAATTATCAGGGGTAGAATCCTTACTGTTCGTAGCTGGTGTATTTCTTTCATTTCAAAAGCTAGATCATGATATTTTGTTAGCTTCTCCGTATAAGCTTTACTGATGTTGTCATCCGCCGGCACGGTTATATCGATGATGGTTGCTTTGCGGTTTCTTTTGTCGAAGATAACAATGTCGGGTCTGTTGTGCGATATAGCTCTGTCCGTTATTATCGGGTTGTCCCAGTAGAGTTTGAATTCATTGTTTTCCAATACAGGTTTGGGTGAGTATTCGTGTGCCCTTCGAGAGGTAAGTATAAGTCCTACTTTTATGGCAATCGCCTGATGGTAGATTTTTGCCATAGCATTGTGCCGCTGGGTGTACTCTCTGGGTGCTAAAATGGAGCATGATGACGTTACATGTTGTATGGTTTCCAGGGCTTGGGAGCATTTTCGGCATCGGTCAGTTGGTATGTTCTTTTTTGCGATATGTTTCATGTAGGCTCTCGTTGGCACCACCTGATCTTGGATTGCAGCGAGACGCCCCTCGGTTTCCGGGAATAAATATCCAGATTTAAGGTAAGTAAGTGACTGTTCTTTGTTTACTCTTTTGTTTTTCAGTGCCTCCGGATACCTGCCATGTAAAGGTTTGCCGTGCCACTCGTCCAGTAGTTGGTCAGGTGATGGCGTTTGTGGTGGGTTAGTTCTGCATGCCAGATTTAGAGCAGTGATGTTGTGGTCTTCTTCACATATTGATTGGAAGAACGGTAAGTTTTTCGAGTGGAAATATTTTCTTAGTTCTGCTACCGCCTTATTGTGGGCCATCTCAACATTGGTTAGACCCCTACCTCTCTCTATATATATATATATATATATATATATATATATATTATTTTTAAGGTTTTCACGGATGAAATTATTTGACTTATTATTTCTGGGATTGCTCCGTGTTTGAACTGAAACATATGAATTCATTTTATCGAATTTATTTCAACGTTTCGACCTATATCACAATGGTCTTTCTCAAGATATGAAAGCGTGTCAACTGAATGTCATTTAGACTTATTTCTTCTTCTTCTCAAATTATATCTAGGCTGTACTTCTTCCGCTTCATTAGTCTCATCCCCACCATTCCGAGGCTGCGCTCCGCCACTGCCTCCATCAGATGACTGCTTGGATTGCGTCTGTCCCCTCTGCTCAAGATGCGTGGTTGCTTCAATCATTCCATTCACCTGACCTTCGTCTGTCTGATCGTTTCGGGTGGCATCCTGGTGGGACTTGGGAATTAGCGCTCTCCAGCAGGCCGATAATGTTATTGCATCGTCTCTTCTGTTCATATTATTTCCTTTTTCAATTTCTAGCGCTTCTCTGGTAACGCGCTTGTAATAATGTTCAATATTGGCTATCTGTTTTGAGTCCTTAAAGTTTATTTTGTGTCCTCTTTCGTTCTCGTGCTGTGCTAGTGACGATGTTTTCATTTGTTTTCTTACACTATTTATATGTTCTTCTATTCTACATGAAATTCTTCTATTGGTTTGGCCTATGTAAACTCTTGAGCAAGTTGAACATGGAATAGAGTATACGCCTTGATTTTCTAATGGAATTTTATCTTTAGGATTCTTCAACACAGATCGGATGGTTTGATGGGCTTTGTACACTGGTTCAATGTTGTTCCACGCCCACCTGTCTCAAACATTAAAACCAAGACCGTTTATAATGTATCAAGATATGAACTAACAGAGGGTGAAAACTCCGTCCTAGAAAGAGGTTTCAATTTCGCAATAGCCCCACAAAAAATTCCAATAGAGGAGATTATTTCATCTGTGGAACCGTCTCTCAAGAACATACCACCAACAGAAGCAGAATTACTGAGAATAAAAGTTGCAGAGGTTCTAATAACTTCCAAACCTCCTAAACCGAACTTGACCCGTGAAGAGAATGCGGCACTGAGAAGCTTGAGAGCAAACAACGCAGTGGTCATTTTACCGGCTGACAAGGGAAATGCAACAGTTGTTATGGACTCGGAAGAATATGACACAAAAATGAAGGAAATTGTAGCGGACACTTGCTACAAAAAATTACAGAGAGATCCCACAACATACCTTGAAGTCAAAACAAAGGCCAAAATTATGAGATCCATGATAGACGAAAACATCAAAAAAGAACTTATTCCTAGAGAAAAGTCATCCAGATGTCCCAAGATCTACGGACTCCCTAAAATTCATAAAAAGGATCGCCCATTACGACCTATCGTCAGCTCAATTGGTTCACCGCTACAGAAGTTATCCAGATTCTTAGCGAAGCAACTTCAGCCTGAAGTAGAAAAAGCTAATTCATATATTCGAAACTCCACCCACTTCTTGGAGATGGTGAGCGGTTCCATTTTGGAGAAAGATGATATTTTGGTGAGTTTTGATGTAGTGTCGTTGTTTTCGATGCTGCCTATCGATGAATGTTTAGACATCATTAACATGGACTACGATTTCGATCCATATATTCCAGAACTCATAGAACTAGTCGTGAAAAACACCTATTTTATACATAAAGGCCAACGTTATAAACAAATAGAAGGTGCACCGATGGGATCACCGATATCGCCTTCCTTAGCTAATATATTCATGACTAAACTGGAAACAGAAATAATATCCTCGTATCCATTAAAACCAAAACTCTGGCTACGCTATGTAGATGACATATTTATAATTTGGCAACATGGCAGACAAGAACTAGATGATTTCTTCAGCTACATGAACACCGTCCATGAAAAAATAAAATTCACCATAGAGGTTGAGAAAAGCAACAGCTTACCTTTCCTGGACATACTATTATATAGAACAGAGGGAAAAAACATCGGACACACTGTATATCGAAAACCAACTCACACAAACAGATACCTCAATGCTAAATCACACCATCACCCAGCACAACTAAATGGCATTCTTAAAACGCTGGTAGACCGTTCAATCAAACTAACGGACCCGAAAAACATCGAAAAGGAAAGAAAGGTCATCAGGGGTGCATTTCTTCAAAATGGTTATACCTCGAGACAGATAAATAAGGTCATCTACCAGAAGAAAAAAGAAAAATCACCGAAAGAAGAAGATACTTCGCCCAAACAAAAAGTCATCTTGCCATACATCAAGGGTACTACAGACAAGATTGGAAGGATTCTACGACAGAACAACATTGAACCAGTGTACAAAGCCCATCAAACCATCCGATCTGTGTTGAAGAATCCTAAAGATAAAATTCCATTAGAAAATCAAGGCGTATACTCTATTCCATGTTCAACTTGCTCAAGAGTTTACATAGGCCAAACCAATAGAAGAATTTCATGTAGAATAGAAGAACATATAAATAGTGTAAGAAAACAAATGAAAACATCGTCACTAGCACAGCACGAGAACGAAAGAGGACACAAAATAAACTTTAAGGACTCAAAACAGATAGCCAATATTGAACATTATTACAAGCGCGTTACCAGAGAAGCGCTAGAAATTGAAAAAGGAAATAATATGAACAGAAGAGACGATGCAATAACATTATCGGCCTGCTGGAGAGCGCTAATTCCCAAGTCCCACCAGGATGCCACCCGAAACGATCAGACAGACGAAGGTCAGGTGAATGGAATGATTGAAGCAACCACGCATCTTGAGCAGAGGGGACAGACGCAATCCAAGCAGTCATCTGATGGAGGCAGTGGCGGAGCGCAGCCTCGGAATGGTGGGGATGAGACTAATGAAGCGGAAGAAGTACAGCCTAGATATAATTTGAGAAGAAGAAGAAATAAGTCTAAATGACATTCAGTTGACACGCTTTCATATCTTGAGAAAGACCATTGTGATATAGGTCGAAACGTTGAAATAAATTCGATAAAATGAATTCATATGTTTCAGTTCAAACACGGAGCAATCCCAGAAATAATAAGTCAAATATATATATATATATGAATCCGTAGTGCGTTGTCACCTCCGTTAAGTTCATTGGGCGACCTGACCTCCGGGTGAAGGAGGTGTGCAATTGAAATAATTTTTGTCGGTATATGTAGAGGGGAAGCCAAATAATAAGGGTACCTAAAGAGGGGAAAATATTTCTTTGAAAAAAATTTTATTTGAATTGGTCAGATCTTGTCACCTCCGCATATATTTCGTAATGGTAGTGCGCTGTAACCTCCTGCAGGGTTGCCAGGTTTTCGGAGGACAGAAGGTTAAAGAGTTCGAAACAATTATATATGAAATACAGATGTTTTTTCGGTTCACTCATGCGTCAATAATAAGAACAATTATAACATCTGCTGCCCCGATAAGGCCACTTCAAACATTTCGGAACAAGATGCTACGCTTGAAAACAAACAAAAACAGGTACAAACGGATCACGGAACTTCTAGATTTGGCATAAATCACAACCATAAGGGAGTATGCTGACAAAATAACATCAACATTTTATGAAAAACTGAATTATGTGAGTGATCTTACGAGGAATATTAGCAGAACCGTTACCACAATCGAAACCCCAATGATAATATATACTCTGCCATATGAAAATCATCCGATTTAATTCCACATAATTAAAATTTTTGATATTTATTCTTCAAAAACGATACTCCTCATCGAAGGCCCTCAACTTATCCATTTTCTAGAAAATAATTTTCAAGAATTTGGATATTTTATGTTCTAATAAAAACTGATATTTTCGATGAAAGTATCCCCCTCAAATGTTTAGTTACTTGTCAGAAATGTTTTAATCTTCAACGCTCTGTATCTCGGAAGTGAAAAGAGTTAGCACCCATGTTTTTCAAGAGAGGACAAGAAGTGTCGGGAAACACCCGGTGAGAAGGAATCTTCTTCCCTTCTTCTCACATATTACCGATTGACACGAACAACAAAGCAATGGAAATTGAATTCAGAAATAATTTTCCCCAAAAGAATCCATTAACGAATATTCGATATATAGGAGAAATTGTGCAAATATTGAAGCTTTTTATCGATACCCAAAATCCGCCTAGTGATATTCGTTATCATATGGTACCTGTCCCAGATATTATTTTTTGCCTTCGACCCTACATTTATTTTCGGTATATCCGTTTGTTGTTGATTACAGAATGCGGTTCAGTAGGCTTATTTAAGTTTTTGATTTTTATAGAAAATAGTTCTTGTCAAAATATAACAAAACTTTTTCTTCCAATACATCTTTTCTCAAAAAAATTAATAATCGACATCACTTCCGGTCTCGAACAAATTGACATGCGATCCTCAATAATGTACGAGTACTAGCAATATTTTTCTGTGTCGAGTTCATGAAATATGGAACAATACGTCTCGAATGTTTTCATTTAAATTATTAATTCTGGAAAATAGTGATAATTTTTCCTCATAAAGACAACGCAATTACACATTATTGAAAAAGTATTAGTTTTTAGTAATTAGATTATACTTTTATGATGTATTGAAATACCTGAATTAAATTTTCAACAGAGACCCTCTTATAAAAACAGATTTCATATACAGGGTGTTTCACCGGTGATGCGGATCTCGATTACGCTTAAGCAGTACCTAAAGTTTTCGTATTTTTTTTTTCAACGTGGATTCATCAAGGTCAATTGAGGCTATATTGTGAAATTATTTTGAAATTTACAGGGTATCTTAGGAAAGTGGTAGGCCCAAACATATCCGTACCTGAGAGCAGAAGGGTATTAAGTCCAAAATTTCAGTTTTCGGGTTTTTTGGCTCACATACATTTAAATTTCGTGCTCTATTTAGTGGTCTACCTTCAAGACGATTGGACTAGTATCAAGTCATTAATCACAAAACGAATCAAACGAAAAATGCAAGTATTTTATGCTCTCCTGTCAATCTGACTATTTTGTGACTTAATACCCTTTTACTCTGAGGTACGGATATGTGTTTTTTCATAGAACACTCTGTATTTTACTGCATATTTGGAAAGCATGATAAAAATGAGACTGAGTTCATTTGACGTTTCATATGCTTAATATTTGTCGTTTTTGAGATATTTCGCTTTTTCGTAAATTTGAGCATCGCGGAAAAAACTCGATAACTTCGACTTGATTGAATTTGGTGGAATGAGATTTTGGCTGTGAATAATAGAATAACGGAAATGAATACTGTATTTATCATAATCAATCAAAACTCTACTAGTGTTCAAAATGAGACAAAGCATTGACGACATATTAAACTATTATTGCGTACTCATTTCAATGGAATACCCAATATTTCTATATTCCAGAAAATGACCGAAATTTCATTTCGTTAAATTCAGTATGATCATGGTTTGTATAAATTCACTAGATTCAAAGATGAAATATGAGCATATTAAAATTTTCTGATGAGATGAAGAAGTCACAATTGCCTTTCTTTCACATCGCATCATTCTCCTACCAAATATGCGATAAAACCCCTTTGAGATATGCCGCTTGTCCACATCTGCTTCGAAAGTACAAGGTTGCCATTTTTGGAGGCGACAGCGGACGAAGAGTCTCTCAGGGTTATTCTTCCATATATAGCTCGGCACACTAGCGCCAGTGATATACACTCGAACTAAAAGATTGTTCAGTACATAAATGGGGTGCGTTGTGACCTCAAAACGATTTTTTGATATGTTGATCCCTGAAGCATCCTGAATCCAACAAGCTAAAAAACAAGGCGAAACGTTGTCACCTCCGATTTCGGAGGTGACAACGTTATATATGAGGCGACAGCGTTAAATGAGTTACTGTTTTGGAGGTGGTATTGACACTTTATAACTATATATATATATATATATATATATGTATAACGGTTGTTTTGGGGACATTTTTTGGCACCCATCGGTGGTTTCGAGGACTTTTGGTGCTTACGGGGACGGTCCTCATAAGATTTTATGTATATCGGTGCTTTTGAGGACGGTCCTCACAAGCACTTTATATCTAATGTAGGTTTTGGGGACAGTCCTCATAACATGGAATGGTGGTTTTGGGGACTCGAAATATTTTCACTTCATTTGGTGCGGAAACCGAGTGAAAGTCATTTTTGAGTATAACCGGGGTATTATTCATGGAGAAAAGAGGAAGGTATGATAAATTCTCCCAAAACACCAATCATCAATCGTCATTGATATGTTGTTGGAGTTTGCTTGGTGGCGGTGATATCTACATTAGGAATATTTTTCAACTGCATAGAGAAAAAAATGAGATGATAAAATTACCGTTCGTCATGGTCGGGTGCAGTTTGTTTAGTGTTATATTTTTCTTTCATGATCTACAGACATAATAGAAGACGTAATATTGCAATCGAAATTGCCGGTAGGACAGGTCGGGGGCGGTTGGGTTACGGTAACACTTAGTAAAAATCTCGACATTCTGGATATCTAAGGGGAAAAAATGTTATAATCTTTTCAGTTGAAATGCAAAGAACAGAACAGTAAGGGGCAGCCAAGTTCGAGGACGTGCGGGGGCGGTGATATCTGAAGTAGAAACGAAGAATTTCTTCTTGACCAGCAAAGATCTCTCAATGAGAGGTCAGGGGCGGTTGGATTTCGAAATTTTTTCAGTTGAAATCTCCTGATTAAACGATCATCGCATAATTTTGCACGAACGGCCATAATCATTCTCCACATAAATACGGAATGTCAACTCAAGCAGATCATCAGTTTCCAAATTATAGGGAAAAAATATCAAAAAATCACAAAAATTAATAACTCCGGAGTCACTCGACTGGTTTCGCCTATTAACGAACTTATCCGGGATGTTTGGACCCTGCTTACGGATGGACGGATAGAATTGATTTGGACACAGATGATTTCATCCAACTTGGTCGTTTAAGACCATTTTTGGCCCAAAATTAAAGACATTGTGACAAAATGATAACATCATTGTTCATGGATAACCATCCCGCAATTCATGAATAGATTTTTTCCTTTTGCTTAATTCTCGTCGAAGGCCGACGTAAAGTTAGGAAAAGATAACAAAATTCAATATGTTTCTATCTGAAGATCCAACTATGTATGCTCAAAACTGTTTTTGTTCCTGTAAAACCTGAGAGGTGGGGATTTTTTAATGGAAGATTCAGATTTTTTGCTCCGTAGTCAATTTTTTTTTCGGACAATCCAGAATTTGTTCTCTCCACAATTATAAACTAATTTTTTTTTTAATATTATCAAAATATGTTTCCAATTATCAAAATTAAAGGGAATAGGTAGATGCGCTTCGTAATGATTAATGAGTCCGACGTAATCGTTTGAGATGATTTCGAAATGAAATTTGTAAATTATAAATTTACGCAATTTGATAGAGCTCCTGCTTCATTGAAATAACTAATCTGCTTTAATCCCACATTGTTGTACGAAGATAACCTCAAAGTCCTCAAAGACACCATTACTCCTCTAGAATTTACACTTCTCAAATACATAATGTTCCTGATGAATAGAACGATCATGAATAAAACGTTAACTAAACATAAGTTTACTGGAAATATATAAAAAAGAGATTCGATTCAAATATTTCGCATATTTTATAAAAATAGCAGGCCGAATGGCAAAGGTACGTAATCATCATTATCTATCGACTTGATTATTCATTGTTATCTTATTGAATTGTGAGGGTTCATATTTCACATTTGAATAATCACAATTCACCCATCATGATAATATCAAAAAATATTTATCACATCAGTGATAGATTTTTTTTTCGAATATTATCAAAATGTGTTTCCTATTATCAAAACTAAAGGGAATAGGTAGATGCGCTTCATAATGACTAATGAGTCCGACGTAATCGTTTCGAAATGAAATTCGTAAATTATAAATTTACGCAATTTGATAGAGCTCCCGCTTTCTTGAAATAACTATTTTGCTTTAAACTCACATTGTTGTATCTCAAAGTCCCCATAGACACCATTATTCCTATAGGATTTGACACTTCTAACATGATGTACCTGATGAAGAGAGGGCTTAGAACGATCACGAATAAAACTTTAACCAATAGTAATAGTTAACTGGAAATATATGAAACAGAGATTTGATTCAAATATTCCGCGTATTTTATAAAAATAGTAGACCGAATGGCAAAGGTATGTAATCATTATTATCCATCGACTTGATTATTCATTGTTATGTAATGTTAAGGCCAAATCCATCAGTGGCTTTCGGATTCAAGTCAGAGATTTGATTCCGCGCAGCCAGGTTTCCGTCTCTCAATGAAGAATATTGTTTGCTTGAAGTTCATTTTCGGATTATATATTGTATGATTTTATGTTTTGTTTTTTTTTTTTTTTGAGTGAATGGAAATAACTTGTTCAATTTATAAGGTTTAGTATTGTCTTTTTGATAGGTAGAAGTGTAAGAGTAGCTTTTAGGTACATTTTAACCTAATAACCTGCTGAACCTGGAATATCAAATAATAGTTATCACATCAGTGATAGATTTTGAGCGCACGTACTCATTACACGAAGGCTATATCATTTCGTCACGATGTCTGTAATTTTCGAATTTTGAGCCAAAAATGGTCTCAATGGACAGAGTTCCACTCACTGATGACTAATCCGTCGAAAATTTCGAGTCTGTCCGTCCGTCCGTCCGTCCTTATACACGAAAACTCTCGAACAGAACGACCTAGGGGTTCCGTAAAAATGGCCGTTTGAAATTTTGTTCTCCTGATTGCTTCGAAACCACTGATTCGATCGGGATGAAATTTCGCACGGAGATGGAGTGTTCAAGCACAATGCAAAATTTTGTCTAGATCGCATGACCAGAACCATAGAAACCATAGAAAATTATAACTTTCGGAAGGAAAGACCTAAGGACTTGAAACTATTAGGGTTGGTTCGGATCGCGAATTTCGTTGTCACGTTCATGAATGAGCAAGATTAGACTAGGGGTTCCGTAAATATAGCATTTCAAAATATTTTTCTCTTGATAATTTCGAAACTGCTGATTGGATTGGATTGAAATTTCGCACATAGATGAAGAATAATGTATTCAAACCACGAGGGAAATTTTGTCCAGATCGCATCATCAAGACCTTAGATACCGTAGAAAATTCTAGCGAATAATTGAAAAAAAATCACCTGAAACACTGACGTGAAGTCTTAGTTTGAAAAATTTTTGAATTTGTTTCTGAAACTGGAAAATGCGAATCTACCTACAAGGTGAAAGAACGAACAGGGTCGAAAGAATATTGGAAAAGCGGCATTCGCCTTAAGTTTTTTTCACTAGTGCTAGAGCCTCTAGCACTAACGCCAATCTACGTACGAAACGTTCGGGAGCTATCCTTGCATTTGAGCATTTTATCAAACAGCATTATGTCGCACAATATCGTTTTTTGGGAAAAGATATGAAAAAACTATATTGCAAAGCCAATTCTTTCAGTGATAATGTTTGCTCTGCATACTAGGGTTTGAATTATTCCAACCACATGATACTGCGTTTTGAAGTACATACCATAATCGAAATCAGTTTTTTGATTCGAAATCTAGGATATTAAGTGTTACCCTTATCGATGATATCCAGGATGGAAAAGAGGATTTAGAATAAAAAGTGACGAAAAAATCGAGAAACGCACACATTGAGGCAAATTTCTGCATCCCAAATTAATAATTTCAGGAACTTAACGCGATTTATAATTTCTTAACTTGAAATTTCTAGATTGTGTAATGAATCTCATTTAAATTCTGTTAGGGTAAAATCGGTCTAGTGGATTCAGGGTTATTACATTTGAAATTTTTCCAAGAGAATTTCGATATTTCGGGAACTATTCGTCAGAATAAGCTGGAATTTGTTTGATGAATAATAAAGGTATCGACTCGATGGAATTTCCAAAAATAGCTCTATAGTTGTATAGTTCAAAATGAAGATTGTCTGACTTCTTCCACCGTTAACACGCGCTTTTACCACAAAAGTTTACAGCTCTCTATTTGAAAAAATGCGTTTTGAAATAAGAAGTTCTATGAATATAACACTTTTCGAGGAGATGTTTGAATTTCACATTCTTATAAAGGTGAGACAAAATGTGGTCTTATGTTGGTACACACTACATAATGGGCATCAAGCATCGATCAAAGTGACACCGGTAATACATCAAACTCAATTTTGTCCCGAAGAGGACAAAATGTCTTTTGATCAGCTGCTCATCAGTTTTATATCAACTGATTCCCCTTTTGGGTAGTAGATGATATATGGTAATCAGCAAAACACTCTACGTGGAACTAAGGAATATCTAATATATAAAATTCTCGTGTCACAGTTTTCGTTGCCATACTCCTCCGAAACTACTTAACCGATTTTGATGAAATTTTTTGTGCTTATCCGGTATCTATGAGAATCAGCCAACATCTATTTTTCATTCCCCTAAATGTTAGGGGTAGTCCACCCCTAAATTTTTATTTTTTATTTTTTAGACAAAATTTCTAATTTCTATTTTTTTATGATACAACATACAAAAATACATACAATCCCCAATTTTCACCCTTCTACGATCAACCCTTATTTTTTAATAGCCATTTTAGTAATTTAATCATTTTTCCTCTCCGGTCGAAAACTGATCAATCGTCATTTAATTAGTTATATACTAAAGTTGAGAAAACCACAGACAAGTTAAGACAAAAACTATTTTGAGACGAGAGGCCGAAGGCCTCGAGCAATTTTGAAATTGCGAAAAAAGGGAGAGATATGGCAAAACAACGTTTGCCGGGTCAGCTAGTATAATATATGATATCAAACTGAATCACTTTTTATGTTTCCAACAGACGATCAGAGAATCCGTTCAGTTAATTTGTCTGAAAATCTCCAGATCACCCGAATCAAAACAATTCAAGCTTGTTTTAAAAAACAGATCGTTTTTATTTTCCCCGGTTGAATAGCTGTTCAATAATCATGAATTTTGTGGAATTACATTCGTTAATATTTATACATGTCTGAGCAGTGACCAACAAGTCATCTCCCGTACTACAACTAGCCCTTCTTAAAATGCAGCTGTGCATGTAGACGAAAAATATCGACCGCTAATTTGCTTGCTACAGTAAACCCTTCTGATCTTTCACCGAATTGCGTCGAATACCTAATACCATATGTCTGTCTAACTGTAGAAACGGTCGCCTATCATCATCGAGGAATTCCGCGTGAACTACGTATTCATTTCATTGAAAATATTCATTGATATTTTGAATTAGTAGTAGCATATTGCATGATTGAAAATTTTGCACGAACCTGCGCGAAATTACTTCACATCTTAAAACCGAATTGATCGGATTAATGGATTTGAGAGATTTTTCGACTCCAAACCTACCGTGAAAAGTAATTTCACTCTGGGCGGCCGTGTGAAGTTTTGTAGAAGTTTTCAAAATGTTTTAGTTGGTTTATGTTACATTATGAGCGATAAATACGACATTTTTCATGTTCTCACACTGTCCTTTTGACAGAAACCGGAAAATAACTCTTTGCTTTGATAAAGGCAATTTATACGGAACATGTTACCAGAGGATTTTAAATGAAGGATTACAACCACAGGAGTGTTTAAAGACTTTTTTTAGCGCCCGTTTCACTTACACGAGGGCTATATCGTCGGTAAAATGACAAAGGGGCGTATCTGCAAATTTTGGTTTTTCAAGATATCCGCGATCAAAGTTCTCCGGTTTACTACAAATTACCTGATTGAAATTTTCAACGCCTTATCTACTATAATTCCCTGTATTTGCTTCATTTCAGGACTAGATGGGTAATGTGACGCTCAAGAAGCTAGAGCTATGGTTTCCAAAGTGAAGCTAACTCAAAGAATCTAAATTTGCAGATTCGCCCCTTTGTCAATTAACCGACGATATCATTTCATCACGATGTCTGTATTTTTCGAATTTTGAGCCGAAAATGGTCTCAATCGACAACGTTCGACTTGAAATTTTCAGGGTAGGTTCGAATCTGGAATGCCGCGGTTAGGTTCGTTATTGGGCAGAATTCGACCAGGAGTCCCGTAAATATGGCCATCCAAAATTTTGTTCTCCTGATAACTTCGAAACTACTAATTCTATCGAGGTGAAGTTTTGTACTCAGATGAAGAATGTGGTGTTCTAGCAACATGTTGTCTAGATCGCATGACCAGAACCATAGAAACTCACAACTTTCGAACAGAAAGGCCTAGGGACTTGATATTTTCAGGGTAAGATTAGATTTCGAATGTCGCGATCACGTTCATTTGAGCAAAATTTGACTAGGGGTTCCGAAATTATGATCGTTTAAAATTTAATTTTCTTCATAATTTCAAAACTACGGATTCGATCGGGGCGAAATTTTGTATTTTAATGGAGAATGATATATTAAAGCTATATTTTGTCCAGATCGCATGACCACAACCATAGAAACCATAGAAAATCGTAACTTACGAACGGAAAGACCTAGGGACTTGAAATTTTCAGGATAGGTGTGGATCTCGAATGTCGGAGTCACGTTCATCAATGAGCCAAATTAGACTAGGGGTTCCGTAAATATGCTCGTATGAAATTCAGTTTTCTTGATTATTTCAGAACTACGTGTTCGATCATGACGAAATCTTGTATTTAATTGAGAATGACATATTCAAGCTACATAGAAAATCACAACTTACGAACGGAAAGGCCTAGGGACTCGAAATTTTCAGGATAGGATAGGATAATTTTTTTCAATTGGTTTCTAAAACTCTAAAATGCGAATCTACCTAAAAGGTGTATGAACAATCGCAATTTTTCAAGAAAAGATTCCTGGCAGTGTTATTCCTCGTAGTGCTGATCACAATTGGCCATCGAGGTCTTGTGATTTAATACCTTAAGCCTTTTTTCTTCGGGGCCACGTGGAAGATGAGGTCTATGCCTATGCTCTACAATCGATTCAAGATCTCAAAAATGGAATTCGTAAAGTTATCGAGGACATACTGCCGAATGTGGCTGCAACCGTAGCTGTGGCGGTCATTTGGCTGAAAACTTTTTCCATTGTTGATGGCATGCCTTCCTCTTTACAATTAAATAAACATCCATTGATTTTCTCTTGAAAAAAACTCTTTTCTTTCGATGAAAATGAACCTTTCATTGAAAACCCTTCATTTCATGCCAAGTTCCTATTGAAAGCAGCAACGGTCCCGAAAAACACCACTATATAAAAAAAAGTTGTTTCTTGAAGGAATGAGCCCTCCCGAAAAAAAACAGTATACATAGTTTATATATTTTATATATAAACTATGTATGCAGGAAAATTCCTACTATTCACTATAGGTATTGAAATAATCATGGTCCTCAAAAACACCATTACATGGAAAATTATGTTTTTTTTAAAAAAAAAAGGGGGTTGGAAAAAAAAACTCGGTATACATCAACCATATATAACCTCCCGGAGCAATGTATGCGGAGAAAAAAAAAGTCCCCAAAACCACCATTACACATAAATATATATATATATATATATATATATAATAACGTTTTTGGAGCGAAAGCCGATCTTTTAAAAAAGATTTATTAATTTACAACGGAAGATTATCCTATTCTAACAATTAGCTAGGAAGAAATGCACTGAATTAATTGACGATTCTTTCGTCTTGGGAGGTATTTATAACATATCTTATCTGTAAATGAATAACACGCGACAAACAACACCCACGTCATCCACACAGTGGTATGATCTTAATGCCTAGTAATCAAAATGTAACATGTTCATATTCAAATGGAATGCAATACAGATAAGCAATTCATCTGAGGTATACAGGGTTGGCATTATGTAATTCCTCCCCACCTTGGATGAAGGTATCACCTGTAGTAGGTGTAGCTTTACAAAAAATATCTTTTCTTAAATATTTCAAAATAAAATAAGTAATAATTAATAAAATGATTATTATAACAATAAGCAAAAATATAGATCTTGGAGGCTGGAGATTCCATTGGTCCAGGTCTTCTATCTTGATATCCGGGATGTCTTCATCTTTCCGGGATTCTTCATTTGTGGAATTTGGGTTGAATAGAGTTATCTTGGGTAAAATCACGTATTTTTCTTCATTGAATGTAGTAGTTGGGACGATTTCTTTTCTCGTGTTGCTCACAGCACATTTGGTTCGTAGAATTGTCATAGGAGGCACAAAATAATGTCTTGTTTGCTGGAGACATTTTTCTAAAACATTTTTGTTTTCGATGGATAGGATATTTCCATCTTCTAATAATTTTAAATTTGGGGAAAGTACCGTTGTTGTTCTTGGACAGTTTTCGGTGTGGTTTTTCAAAATATTTCGAAGGCATGCTGGTGATTCAGCTAAGGTGTCTTGATCGCAGAGATAATCATCTTCCACTGGATGGCAAAATTTCGTTGACCATTTCAGGGTTTCTTCTTGTGAGAGTAAATAAGGATCGGTATATGGAAGGGATAAATTGTTTTGCGGTAGATAGTAAAACTTGTATAAATCATAACTTTCTTCGTATACCGTTGGGATTGATATTAAAAATAGTAATGCTTTCTTTTTGAAAATTACTTTCGTATGACATATCTGATAATAATCTTTCAGATGATGTAAAGGTATTATCGTCACATTTTTTATTAATTCAAGGAATTTTGAATAAGGTTAAATGGATTCATGTAAAAGATGTAATCTTGCAAAACTCACTGCAGTTGCAATTTCATCTAGAATATTCTTGATATCTTTAAGTTCAAATGTCAGGAGATGCATGTATTGAATTTCTTGTATTGCTGGTATAACTTGAAGCAATTTGAGGTTTTCTGACATTTTCTGAAATTTTTCAATATACTTATTTTTAAGGTCATTTACGACTGTTGCGATCTGTTTTTGATCTCTTATCAAAACTCTTTCATTTTTTTGAATACTATCAAAATAGTTTTTATATAATTCTTCTCTATTCCGATGATGAGGAACTATTCTGAATAAAAGTTAATTAATCCTCTTTTAATAATATTAATTGAATATGTTCATTTAAAACTTCTCCTATCTTTTTATATCATTTGTGTGCTATTTAAAATTTAATGTGCGAGCAAAATTAGATTTTGACTTCATTTATTTCTTTTCGATAATTCGAAATTAATTCTCATATTTATTTAATTCAATTGGTACATATTGGTACATATCGTCCTCTATTGGAATAACATCCAATCATAACATGATAATTATTTTTAAGGGTTCTTTATCCCTTCAAGTCTACTTGGGACTTGGAAATTTTTAAATTGAAGCTCTTTCTATGAAAAGTTTTATTCTATCGGCAGGATGTGCCTCAACACATTACTTTACTTTTTACTAATGCATTCGATTTGGGATTATAATTCGTAATATAATGAATTTCAATTTTATGGATTTTACAAAAATCTTGGATTACGCCATTTTTGAATTCTAATCCATTGTCACACGTTATTTTATTAGGAATGAATTAGGAATGGCTAAAATACATCAATAATTTATCTACAATTTCAATTTGAAAAGTAATATGTATGACGTAGGTTTTCCTATCGTAACTCATAGTACATTACTTTCGATTGTTATATGAGACGTAAGCTTTTCCTTACTTGATTCGTAATACATTCTTAAATAATCGCGTTATTGAGCAGGGCAGTGACATTATAATCAAGGGATTGAAATTGAGAATTGAAGAGTCAATTCTTGAAATATGAATATTACAAAACTTCGAACATCTTTATTTATGTTCGGCCAATAATATTTTCGTTTTAAATTAATTAAATTCTCTCGTAATCAATCGAGTTTATCTTGTATCATTTCAATCAATACTTGAAATGTGAATTTTATAAAAGTCTTATACAACGCCATTTTTAAATTCGAATATTTTGTTTAATATTTAAATCAAGGGATTTGTGATTCTTGAAATACGGAATAAAGTGTATAGAGCATTGTTGTTCAAAACATGCTTAAAGGAAAACACCATAATCTTTCTAATACTTTCGTTATTGCGAAGCGAATAATAATGATGATTATCAATAATATGAAACAAGGGTTTCAAACACCGTTGTTCAAAGAATGTCTGAAGGAGAATACATTAATCCTTCTGATGTTTTATGTTGCTAACAAGCAAATGAAAATGAGATTTATCTCAAATAATATTTTTAAGAAATATCGCTTTTGTACAATCCTATTAATTAATTCGAAAATGTATTTCGTAAGACTGATATTGTCTGAATAAAAATTATCTATGTAACTAGGAGTGATATAAAGAATTCATCTTTGAATATATTGCGTAATTAAATATTTATAACTTTTTCCGTACTTTATAATAAGGGATAGTTTTGGAAATTATTTTCGAAGATGGTGACTTTAACCTTTTCTTCGTATATGGGATTTTAATTATAGGATTCTTAACATTACGCTGGACAGTGAAACAATCTGTCTCATTTGAATTTATTTTTATTTCATCATTTGAATGTAACCATTTCAAACATGCTTCGTATTTTTCTTTATTAATTCGATTTTTAATCGACGATGAATCTTTTTCGATTCTATTTATTTCAATATTTTTATAATTATTTATATTTGAATCATTTTCGATTCTATTCATTTCCGTATTTTCGGAATAATTTGCATCTGTGGCATTACTGGCATTTGTCGCCATTGAATCATTTTTGATTCTATTCGTATTTGCGAATTTATGTATTTTTAACATTCGATCATTATCGATCCTATTCGCCATTGCGAATTCATTTATTTTTAACATCGGATCATTATCGATCCTGTTCGTATCGAATTTATTCATTTTTAACATTCGATCATTTTTTAATTCATGAGTATTTCCTCCGATATTCCGATTCGGTAAGGAATATACAATTATCTTTATATTAGATTCTGCAAAAATATATTTTATCATATTTAAAATAATATGCCAGTCTAATTTATCTAGACCGCATGCAATTCTGGGTAAAGCTAAGTATTTGTCATTATTATATTGACACAATTCTCTGAGATATAATATTGATTGAAAAACGGTTTCATATTCCGGTTTATGAAAATACGAATCTTTCGTGATTAAATAATAAATGTTTCGATCATTTATTTGGATCATTGCTACTTCGCCTAGTAGCTTATTTTGAGATTTTAAATTATCTATTTGACCAAATTTATTTTTAAATTGGAGTGCTATTCCTCCATTCATGTGGAAGTCACGGGAAACGCAATGTGCTAACGCATAATTCTTTGGGGCTTTAAATAAATCACCTATTTTTTCAATTATCTTAGGGGAATCTTTAATATTTCTCAATTCATAATTTTTTACAAAATCTTTATAGGTCAATTTATTATCTGACTCTATTATAATTCGACTGAGAGCATCAGCATTATTAGTTGAACCTTTTTTATAACGTATTCCGTAATCAAATTCTTTCGGAACTTCACCTTGAGATAAAACAGAGCCTATCGCGAAACCTGACGCATCAGTTGTAGGAACGAATGGCTTATCGAAATCGGGGTATCTCAATACAGGGTGTTTCAATAAATTTCTTTTACATATTTCGAACGCTTCGATATATTTCGGATCATCAACATTAATTTCAGAATCTTTCTTCAAACATGAAGTTAAGGGTTTCGTTATCTTTGCGAAATCAGGGATACATTTTTTATAATATCCTACGAGTCTAAGAAATGATTTTATTTCTTTAGGAGTTCTAGGAATTGGAAATTGAGCAATTGCTTTCAATACTTTTGAATTAGGTACGATTCCTTCAGGAATATTATTATCATTTGTTTTAATTTCAGTTTTAAAAGAACATTCATTTAATTGAATTTTCAGATTATCCGCTTTAAATGCTTCTAAAATATTTTGGATATCTGCTAAGTGTTGGTTGATCGTATCAATTTTATGTTTTATTATATTTGAAAACTCAGGATCCATTGGGATATTTTGGAGTTTCTGACATACTTGCTGATAATAGAAAGGGATTTGACAATAATTATTAGTCAATAATTGATTTTTAAAATCTAAGTTAAGTCCATATTTATTCAAAAAATCTGCTCCTATAAGACCATCATAATTCTTATGGAACTTGTATACGACAAAGGGATGAAAATCATCTATTTGAAATTCAGGGAATAAAGGTATTAAAACTTTTTCATTTGCAGTTTGTTTTTTGAAACATGCAGTTAGTGTCGTAGATTCATTAAAAATATTTTTAGGAAAATTATTATACGCGAATTTTGGATCAATAAGACAAACAGAACATCCACTATCAATTAAAAGTTTACATTTAGGATTTTGGAATTGGATATAGGGGAGTTGGTTTGTGTTATCTAACGTATTATTTAAGTCAATGAGTCGTTCATGGCACGATCTCGAAAATTTTCATTTAAATATTTACTTGGATTATTATGTTCTGGATATGAACGTTCGTTAAAATCACGTTTTTCGAATCTCGGGTCTTTCGAAGTAGACGCAATATTAGTTAATTCTTCAATCATAATATTTGGATTGGGTTGATTATTAAAATATTGTCTCTGAGGACTCTGTTGATATTGGGTAGAATAATTAGATCTCTTCTGGGGATAATTCCTTGTCTGAATCGACATTTTTTCAGGGGGAGATTGTATCCTTTGATTAGGATGAGGTTTAAAAACATTTTCATTTTTACGTTCATTATTACCGAAGACTTGACGATTTGTCGGGAAATAAGTTTTCACTTGTTTTTGTTGGAAATTAATCGGTTGAGATGGAAATCTCGGTTGGGGATTATTTGGATAAAAATTTCTTTGATTATTTTGACTAGATTGCAATTTTCCCAAATGTTGATTATTTTGAGTAAAACTTCCATAATTATTATTTGGGAAGTTTGTTCGATTATTATTTGGAAAATTATTTTTATTAGTTTGATTAAAAGTTTTCTGATTTTGTTGAGGAAAATTCCTCTGATTATTTTGATTTTTATAGTGCATATAGGGTTGTTGATAAAAATAATAATCTTGACGAATAAAATTTACTATATCGTCATAGTTCATGATTCCGTGTCCTCTAAGGGCTGTTCTTAATTCTGGGTTAATATTATAGAGCAGAACTCTAGTTGCTACTCGTGACGCAATATTCTTTTCTTGATCCTTTTCAAGAATCGGTATATTCGACAATTCGACTTGCGAATCGTATTTATTTTTTAAATCTACTATTCTTTCGAGAAAATCTAAATCATTCTCATTACGTATTCTTTGGGCATTCTGGAGATCCCAAAACAAAACTGTGAGGCTTATTTTTTCCTCAAATCTTAACTTTAAAAATTCCTTCAAGTTAAACCAGTTATCTGTAATTCTCTCATTGGAACTTACGATTTCACTGGCATTTCCTACCAATTTACTCTTTATTATATCGATAATTGCTTCATTTAATAACGCGTCGGCTGATTGGAACCTATTATAAAATCTTTCGCAGTGATTTAAAAATCGTGCGAGATTTGCGGGATTACCATCAAATGGTACAATTGACTTTGAAAATAAATCAATTAATTTTAATCTATCGAACATATTTGGTTCTGGTGCGACTGCCATTTTATTCGTATTCGTATTCTTCCGGCCTTTAAAATGCTTTACGGAAGTAATCTTGAAAAATTATATTGTACTTAGAAAATAATTGTATTCGGTTTTTTATTTTATAAGAAACCTAGGAAAAACTCTGGTAATCGGTTTTTTGTATTAAGAAACCTAGGAAAAACTCTGGTAATCGGTTTTTTTATAAGAAACCTAGAGAAAACTCACACAAGTTTTACGCTCAAAACCGTGGGAAAAGATTGAAGACTTTGGACCAGGGTCAGCGACTGGGAATTAAAAAAGTGTTTCTAGATAGGATTCTCACCACGTTGTTTTTCTGGAGTCGTTGTAGACGCTACCCACACAATCAGGGCTCCAAAACGGCTTTTCTCCTCGTTGTTGCTGGATTTGGCACCTTAACAGTTGAAACTGAAAGTTTTTGGAAGTTCTTAGCGCGGCGATAACTACGATTTCACGCTCGAAGTTTCGAAACACAGTTCTTCACGAAAACCGGCACAATCCCATACCCTCGTCGCCAATTACGTTTTTGGAGCGGAAGCCGATCTTTTAAAAAAGATTTATTAATTTACAACGGAAGATTATCCTATTCTAACAATTAGGTTATTCTTTCGTCTTGGGAGGTATTTATAACATATCTTATCTGTAAATGAATAACACGCGACAAACAACACCCACGTCATCCACACAGTGGTATGATCTTAATGCCTAGTAATCAAAATGTAACATGTTCATATTCAAATGGAATGCAATACAGATAAGCAATTCATCTGAGGTATACAGGGTTGGCATTATGTAATTATATATATGGCTGAAAATTGATGAATTCTTCAAGAGAATTTGTTTTTGTATCCATTTATTTTTCTATATTTAAGCCTCTTCGAATATTTTTTACATTCCTTATTTTATATAATACATCTTATTATTTATTGAACATACCTACTATATTTGATCGTATTTTATTTGTTTTCGAACATTTTCTACATAAATATATTTTTAGAACTTTTTTATTTCGGTACATTATTATCTTTTTATAACTTTATTAATATCGAGATTAATATCAATCATTGCTGAAGTATGGAATCGGTTTCTATCAAAACTCCTGAAGTATCCCTAAAAAAAAAGGATAAAATAGTCTACCGAAATTTGGCAACATCTACCTGAATTTCGGACATCTGTCTAGCGATATTTGAGCTAACTCGCTAACTGGGTTGGCAGCACTGGCGCCAGCAGATTTTTGAAGCATTAAGTATCAGTTCCAGTATTCGATAAGATAAACTCCATTGTGGTTATAGATTTATAGTACAACTATATTTTCATTATATTGCCATTAAAATACGTGTATTTTGTTCCACGCTTGTTCCAGTATTTCGTGCAATTTCGATTGGCAACACTGCATTTGAGTAAAAACCGCGGTTCTTTCTTCTTTCCCCCGTCCTCGATATTCGAGGATACGTTAATTATCACAAGATCCGACCAATCAGAGCGAAGCTATCCGGTTTTTTGTTTTCCCTACGTAATTGTTTCGAGTTGACAGATTCCAGTTTCAGCTGATCTGTAGCCTAACCTCTTTGGCAATATTTGGCATTAGAATTTCTAATTTAGAATGCTTAACTTGTAATCTACTCGTATGACAATGTTTATTTGAACATTATTTCAGATAATACATATTCCAAATATGTAATAGTATTTTACATATTTCTCCGCACTTTCCTTATGTGGATGGATATTATTTGATAGGTAGAGTGGTTATTCTAATATGCCCTACTTTATATGTAAATTGAATGAAATATCAAATTTTTATGCCATTCTAGTTAGTATTGAACCCGACTATGTGGTCTATTTCAAGGAGAAAAAGTTGGAAATTCTTATTCAAGAAAGCTGTGTTGGTTTTAAATACTAAAATGAAAGCCAACTCCCTATTTTGTTATATTCAAAATTGATCAGAAAAAATAACACAAATTTCGATATTATTAGACAATTGAATTTCGAATCAAAATAAGGATAAAATGTCTAGGGATATTTTTTTGAATATCTGGTAGACAACTTCATTATTATTTCTGGAATTGGCTTACGATAAGTTATATACAATTTTTCAATTCACTTTCTTACTCAAATATTTGAAGATATATTCTTGACAAGGAAAATAATTGTATGACGGGATTTAATAACAGAAACAACCAGGTGAATAATGTTATTATGTATTATATATTTCATATTTTACAAGATCAATAAACATATTGGAATAATATATTAAGCAGTATGCATTCAATTCAAATTTATTCCATCTACAAACCTGTATAGCCTATGAGGAGCAACAGAGCATTATTCTACAAAACAACCAAAATTTATTCATAATTCACACAAATATTATGCAATCTTCTACTTCTTTATAGTATAGATAACAATCCAAAATCAAAATACGTCTACATTTTCCTTCTCGATTAACAGAAATATGACAAAGTTAATGTATTTATATTTCACCATCACCAAGAGTTACATCATCATGCACAATCATTTCTAAAGGATAGCACACATATTATTCATTCTAACAAGCAGACATATTAAAAATTACGAAAAGCACTGCCGTGAAGGCAGGAGCTTTTGAGCGCTCGTACATGCACCTTGTAGGTAGATTCGCATTGTCCAGTTTTAGAAATCAATTGAAGGAATTTTTGACAGCTGTCAAAAAAATTCTGAAACTTAGGTGAAACTCAAGACTTCATGTCAGTGCTTCAGCTGATCAATTTTTTTTCGATAATTCGCTAGAATTTTCTACGGTATCTATGGTCTTGGTGATGCGATCTGGACAAAATTTTGCACGTAGTTTGAATACATCATTCCTCAGCTAGGTGCATAATTTCATTCCAATCCGATCTGTAGTTTCGAAACTATCAGGAAACAAATATTTTGAAAGGCCATATTTACGGAACCCCTAGTCTTATTTTGCTCATTGATGAACGTGACCGCGATATTAGCGATCCAAACCCACCCTGAAAATTTTAAGTTCCTAGACCTTTCCGTTCAAAGCTTGCAACTCTATTGTCTCTATGGTTCTGGTCATGCGATCTGGACAAAATATTGCTTCAATATATCATTCTCGATTAAAATACAAAATTTCATCTCGATCGAATCCATAGTTTCGAATTTATCGAGAAAACAAAATTTCAAACGTGCGAATTTACGGAACCCCTTGTATAATGTTGCTCATAGATGAACGTGATCACGACATTCGAGATCCACACCTATCCTGACAATTTCAAGTCCCTAGGCGTTTCCGTTCAAAAGTTACAGTTTTCTATGGTTTCTATGGTTCTGGTCACGCGATCTGGACAAAACTTCACATGTAGCTTGAGCCCCTCATTTTCCATTTGAGTGCAAAATTTCATCTCGATCAAATCTGTAGTTTTCAAGTAATCAGGGAAACAAAACTTTGAACGGCCATATTTACGGAACCCCTGGTGGAATTTGGCCCATTAACGAACTTAACCAAGGCATTCGGGAACTGAACCCACACTGAAAATTTCAAGTCTCTAGGTTGTTCCTTTCGAGAGTTATCGTGCTTACGGCCGGACTCGAATTTTCCGACGGATTCGTCATCAGTGAGTCGAACATAGTCGATTGAGACCATTTTCGGCTCAAAATTCGAAAAATACAGACATCGTGATGAAATGATATAGCCCTCGTGTAAGTAGTACGAGCGCTCAATAATAGATGTAGATATTGGCCCACCACCTCCCCACCTTCTATGTGGTTCCTACAAAGCAATCAAACATGAAAACCAACACAAACCAGTGGATTTATATTAACCTTCTGAATTCAAATGAATAGCAAGTTATAACTCTCATAATATTCTACTTTTTGTTAGGATAGTACAATTGCTTTTCTATTTTCCTTTTTTCCACTCTCTGGGTTTCATGATCTTGAGAACTATTAAGAGTCTTATTGATAATCTCCACCATTTTGTAGAATTCTTCATCATCTAATGCTTTTAATTTCAGCGCTGTATCTTTCCATACAATCTACAAAAATGTTTATGCACAAGATATTCTCACCACCAATTTTCTACCTTATTTACCTCACGCTTAGTACTAGGATCAATGGAAATTGTGTTTTGAGATTCTGTAATTTCTTGGATAAAACTTTCAACTTCATTTTGATTGCGAATTTTGCTAGACGAAGGTTCATCTATACATAAGGGAGATTCATCACTCTCCAGGCCTACAACAAAATCGCTTCTCGTTTTTTGGATCATCATACTGCATGTATGTGTTTACATAATGCAGTTTTTATTGTGTATTCTGGACACTGGCATTGATACTGATGAATGCATACTCAACATTGCTCACAATACATGGTTCTACATTCATCATCACAAAGCTCATTATATTTGACTATATAGAATTTACCACTTACCGAAGTTGAGAAAACCTTAAACTCACCAAAATCTGAGACTATGACTTTGTCCTGTACTTCTTTTTCAGCCTTTATATGAGCTTCTCTATTCACTCGGCTTTGGTAGGAATTTGCGTTGGGTCTCTCCAAATCAATAATTTTCCTCCACATTTTATCTTTTACAAGATTTTCTAATACATCTAATAATTTCTCTATTCTAAAATCCAAGTATTCAGAAAATATACCTTATAATAGTGTATCCAAATATTACCGTAGGTTCTGGTTTCCTTTCATTTTATTGTATTTTATTACTTTATTTAGGTTTTCAATGGCAATGTTGGTGTTTATACCATCATTTATTCTGTGGCAGTGAGACCACATCATAATTTTTTCAGTACTCTGAAAATAATGTCTGAAACAATATACAATGAGAATAAAGTTACTAGGATCTCTCACATCACAACTCACTTCTGTAAATATTTCAAAAAATCAAATTCACATTCTTCTTCTAAATATTTGAAGTAGTCCTCTTTCAATTCTAGGAGTTTAGTTTGATCAGTTTCCTTCAATATCTTCCTCATTCTGTGTTTCATTTCCTTTTTGTTTTCTATTTTCTTCAATTTATTTCTCCCTTGAATGTTCCAATTCTTTATGACATGCCAGGTGCAAAGCAAACGTCTTGGCTTCTCTTCGTTCACCATTTCTTGGCACCAGGCATTGAAATATTTGGCATCATCATCTGTCATTATATATTCACAACTTATATGTTCTCCCAGCCTGTCCCTCAATGACCTGAAAAAAATGTTTTGGATCTTTTGATCCAAACGATTAGAAATTAAAAAGGATACAGGGAATCCGACATTGTTCTCATCTTTAACTAAAACAATGGTCAATTCATAATTCCTCATGTTGGTTCCACGAGTGCCATCAATACAGATAATCCTTGTGAATTCCCTAAGCTTTCTTTCCATAGTCTTATTCATGAAAGCTAAAGCAAAATCCTCAATTTGCAGCTCAGGGTGACTCTCTCCTGATCAAGATATAATAGGTAGGTATTACATCAAAAATATATTAGAGTACAGAAAACAGACCTATCTGCTTGAATAAGAAAACAGTGTTTTCATCTTGACTGTTTAATTCTTTTACTTTCAATGCTGTTGCTGTCATATCATCTGCATCTCGTTGTTGATTTATATTAAATTTTCGAATGATATATGAGAGATCTCCTCTAGTTATAATATTCATTCTATCTAATTTTTCCTCATTCAAATATCTTGCATCTTCTAGAACTCTTTCCTTTGTTACGCCAGCAACAAGTTTGAAAAATGATGGGAAGACTGTTGGATCCTCAAGGAATGAATTTGTTCCAAATGCCTTATCAAGTTATCGTGGGATCCAAATGATATCTTATCCTCATCGGAGCAAAGTGGGCATTTAACATGCTTTGTTATATTTTTTTCAGTTGTTGGTTGATCATGGATCTTTATCAGGTGCCGGTTTTTGTTTGACACACTTGAAAACATTTTTTCACATACGTGACAAACGAGGTGTTCACTAGAAAGAAATAAAATACAAGCAAATGAACAATCTGTAGATCACAATAAGAATTCAATATTTTTCTGAAATCGAAAATTTCAAATATCTTAGCAAAACACAGCGGACAACTCTGAATATGCTTCGAATAAATAACCTTTTTATTCAAACTATTCAAAGGCGGGAAACGATTTATTGACATAGACAAAGATAACCGTCTTCTGTTCTATGAGAGGATAGATATCCCAAGAATCCAACGTTGCCACACGTTATGACAGACGTTTTGGAGCAGAGAATTTGTAATCACATAAAAAATTATTATTGATTAACTCTCGCTCATTAATTATTAGGTTAGGTTAGGTTAAGTTAAGTTAAAATAATTGTTTCCCTACATCACGATTACAAATTCTCTGCTCCAAAACGTCTGTCATAACGTGTGGCAACGTTGGATAACTATCCACTCGTTTCTGTTCTTTCAATCTGTCAGCTTCGCTCTGATTGGTCAGCATCTTGTGATAATTAACGGATATTCAGGAGTCATTCTAGTCTTTCTACTCATTCTTTGGTCTGCCGTTGAAGTGTTTAGTAGTTGTTGATAGTGTGCTCTCTAGTGTTTCGAAAATTCGTGTTTTTTGAACCTTCTATTGTCTATTTGAAAATTTGTTGGTAAGTGAATATATTATATTTTAATCAGTGACGGCAGTATCACAATCAATGAATTACTTAATGATTTATGGAACAAAGTATTTTCGACAAAACTTAAAAACGCCATACTGAGAAATCCGTTATTTTTAAGCGCTCGTTTTACTTACACGAGGGCTATATAATTTCGTCACGATGTCTGTATTTTTCGAATTTTGAGACGAAAATGGTCGCAAACGACTATGTTCGACTCACTGATGACGAATCCGTCGAAAAATTCGAGTCTGTCCTGCCAAAAATGTCTCATAGAAAATGGTCTAAGAGAACTTATGAGATCCAAATTGGATAGTGGACCCCCAAATCCGTATAGAACTGTAAACGATATTCATAAGTTTCTAATGGAGATTACAGGTACATATTGCTTCAGTTTCTAATGGCATTCCCTCTCGTGATTCCTATCCGTTTCTATAACGATTCCGTGGATGAATGCTTTATGTTTCTATAAGGAAATGCTGTTCGAGAATAAATGAGATTGTATGAGATACTTATAAGGGTCTATGGTTTTCAATTGTGGTTCTCACATATAACACCTATCTGTTCCTGATGGAAATTCCCAGAATTATTGCTATATGGTTTGTATGTGTTTAAACACATACAAATGAAAATGTGAACAATATAAAGATTCACCAAAACTACTCAGTGATTTTTATCAAAATGAAACAGTTTTAAGAGTTTGATTTATATCTATAATTTAAAAACAAAAGGATCTTGAAAAGTAAAAACTGAAAAATTAAAGTTCAAAAGTTTAAAATCCCTACAGTGTCTTTTAATTGCTGCTATCTGATTCATCCAATAATATAATAATACTTCAGCTATTTCCCTCTCTTTTGGATTGCTGCATCCTCCTGTAAAGTTTTGCAGTTTTAAATACCGACTATTTTATCTGAACGAGAGTTCAGAACACTTTCAATATACGAACACGCGGGATCGCAAACTAATCTTAACTATTTTTGGCCAGCGCAGTGATCAATCTAGGAAGGACTCTACATTTCGTAGAAACCACAGGACCTTCTCATCGTACTAGGGAAATTTATCGGGAAGTCTGAGACAATTAAAACACAATATTTTTAGCACTCAAAATATGAAAATAACAAGTTTATTTCAGAGTGCCAAAAGGTAAAAAAAAAAGCAACCCCAAGGGGAAGAAAAAAAAACAACCTCGCCAGTAAAGAATATTCCTAAACAGAGGCAAATAATAAAATGGTAAATAATTATGAGAATAGTAGAATATATCAAAATCAAGTGGTAAAATATATCAACATCAAGTAATAATGAGAGTGGTAAAATGTATCAAAATCAAGTAATAATGAGAGTATTTAAATATATCAAAATCAGGTAATAATGAGAGTATTAAAATATATCAAAATCAAAAGTCAGTCATAGAGAGCAATGGGGAAATATATCACAATCAAAAATAGATACTACAGAACGAGAAAACCCTTTCTGTAGAATAGATAGCATTAATGGTAAAAGATATCATAAGTGGTGGATGCAAAGATCATGTATCGTAAGTGAAAAACTGTTCACTAAATAACAATAGACACAGAAAAGGGTTGGATTCAAGAGGGACTTTCCTTCAGAATGATATGTGCTACGTCCACACCAACAACTTGAACGGTACAAAGGAAAGATTATTCCAGAATTGCATTCTCTATCCCCTTAATGACTAAATACTAAATGAGGTAGAGGGCCAGTAGGGACCGAGACCATCTCGACAGTCTGTAATCTCAGTGAAATAAATTCAGGGAAGCCTGCAAGTTCGAGCAGTGTTAAGTGCTCTACAGGTGGGAAGGTTCAACGCTACTTAGATGCAAAGAGGTACAATTCTTGATATATCTCCCATGGGGGAATCTCTATACCGCGTCATTATGTTTAGCAGGCACTTATCTCTCCAATTAAGTTTCAAGAATCCAACATATTAATGAACCATCTACCAAGTTTCCCAAGTGGGAGAATTGAAATAGTGGTATTGACTGGGGGTACACAAGTACCTGAAATATGAATAAATATCACAAGCACAAATACGTAATAAATATTAAATGGAGAAATAGTACCACTACAATCAAGAATAAATAATAATCAATGGAACAGAAATTCACACTTACTTGCATACGATTATCAAAGAAAACTCTAATAATATACTAGGGATAATGGAAACCTTTGGTTTCATAAATTTGCTGAATTCTACGACTAACGCTTAACAACCTTACCAGTGTTCTTCGCTTTGTGTATATCAAATATCAGAGAAGACTCTCCAGAGCAATCACCTCGTGCTCAAGAAGTTAAAAACTAATCTTTTTTCCTATAACCTCCAAAAACCATCGAATAGAATCACGGTGTAAAAAATAAAAAATCACGGAGTTATTTGACCGTGTTCAGAATATTCGACCGTGTTCTTCTAATCTACTCTGCAATCGGTATTATATGAAGTTTCCTCATTTGTAGGATGTTAATCTAGGACCGATCCATTACACTCCCTCTGATATTTGCTCCTCTCCGACGCCTTCACACTACTTGACTTTGTCCCTAAGAAAATATATTATTAAGTCAGATCGAATAATTATTGCAATATTTGTGGAAGTGCCCCCGTGACCACCCACCCCCCCTTGGATCCACCCTTGATCGAATCTTATAGTATCTTCGAACCTCCACTAGATATAGCAGATATAGGGGGGGTACTGGGGGTAATTACCACTTCCCCCCCAAGACATCCAAAATATAAAGTTTCAGAATTATCGCCAAAAAGAACGGAAATTTTTTCATAAAAATGAACCTGACGAAATTTTTTATCGATTACCCCCCTCGGCCCCTCAAGGAAAAATAAGATTTACGATCTTGCTACCACTGCCTAATACAAACTCTTATACTTTGTTTTCATGTTATTATAAATTCTCAGTTATTCTTAGCCATATAAACGCTTATAGAAACCGCATAAAATTAGATAAGGAATCCCTGATCGAAACCATCAAATCCTGAACACACTGTCTGCCCAAGATTCTCAATAAGATTTTAATTGGGAATTCCCACTCATTTCTGATAGGTTCTCAAGCTTATGACTGAGCATACAATATCGTTATAATTGAAAGTGGAAAACCTCATCGAATCTCATAGACTCCTTCAAGCACCACTGCCTGATACAAACCAGTACACCACGAATTCGGATATGCTTATAAATAACATCTACTTATCAATTCTTATAAAACCTTATAAAAAGTTCATGTGGCACGCATGGTCCGCATAGATTACAGATTCTCCTGATGGATCCTTATAGACTCCCATGAATTGTTCATGAGATTCTCGAATGCCGCGGTTAAATTCGTTATTGGGCAAAATTCGCCCAGGGGTTCCGTAAATATGGCCGCTCGAAATTTTGTTTTTCTGATTACTTCGAAACTACTGATTCGATCCAAGCTACATCTAGCTCGCATGACCAGAACCGTAAAAACCATAGAAAATTATAACTTTGTAATGGAAAGGCCTAGGGACTCGAACATTTCAGGATAGGATGTGGATCCCGAATGTTGCGATCACCTTTATCAATGAGCAAAATTAGACTAGGAGTTCCGTAAATATGGCCGTTTCAAATTCAGTTTTCTTGATTATTTCAAAACTATGGATTCGATCGTAACGAAATTTTGTAATTTTGTAATTTTGAGAATGATATATTCGAGCTACATTTTTTCCAGATCGCGGGATCAGAACCATAGAAACCATAGCAAATCATAACTTTCGAACGGAAAGGCCTAGGGACTTAAAAATTTCAGGATAGGTTCGGATCGTGAATTTCGCGGTTACGTTCATCAATGAGCAAAATTAGACTAGGGGTTCCGTGAATATAGCCGTCCAAACTATTTTTTTCTTGATAATTTCGAAACTACTTATTGGATTGGAATGAAATTCCGCACATAGATGAAGAATAACGTATACAAACTACGTGGGAAATTTTGTCCAGATCGCATTACCGAGAATATAGATACCGTAGAAAATTCTAGGGAATTATCGAAAAAAAAGCACTGACGTGGAGTCTTGATTTTCGCCTTAGTTTGAAATTTTCTTTGCGAGCTGTCAGAATCTTTTCAATTGGTTTCTAAAACTGTAGAATGCGAATCTACCTACAAGGTGGATGAACGAGCGCTCAAAAGCTCCTGACTTCACGGCAGTGCTTTTCTAAATTTTTCGACGTAGATTCCAACTGAACAAGAAAAATTACGAAAAGCACTGCCGTGAAGTCAGGAGCTTTTGAGCGCTCGTACGTCCACCTTGTAGGTAGATTCGCATTTTCCAGTTCTAGAAATCAATTGAAGAAATTTTCGACAGCTGTCAAAAAAATTCTCAAACTCGAAATTCGAAACTCCAGGTCTCATGTCAGTGCTTCAGCAGACCAATTTTTTTTCGATAATTCACTACAATTTTCTACATTATCTATGGTCTTGGTGATGGGATCTTGACGAATTTTCGCACGTAGTTTGAATACATCAAAAGAATATTTTGAACGGCCATATTTATGGAACCCCTAGTCTAATTTCGCTCATTGATGAACGTGACCGTACAATTCGCGACCCGAACCTATCCTGAAAATTTCAAGTCCCTAGGCCTTTCTCTTCGGAAGTTATGATTTTCTATGGTTTCTACGGTTCTGGTCATGCGATCTGGAGAAATGCAGCTTGAGTTCTCCATTAGTATACAAAATTTCGTCAGGATCGAATCTGTAGTTTTGAAATTATCAAGAAAACTAAATTTGAAACGGCCATATTTATGGAACCCCTAGTCTAATTTTGCTCATAGATAAACGTGATCACGACATTCGAGATCCACACCTATCCTGAAAATTTCAAGTCCCTAGGCATTTCCGTTCAAAAGTTACAATTTTCTATGGTTTCTATGGTTCTGGTCATGCGATCTGGACAAAATTTCATATGTAGCTTGAACACCTCATTCTCCATTTGAGTGCAAAATTTCATCTCGATCAAATCTGTAGTTTCCAAGTAATCAGGAGGACAAAACTTCGAACGGCCATTTTTACGGAACCCCTGGTGGAATTTGGCCCATTAACGAACTTAACCGAGGCATTCGGGAACTCAACCCACAATAAAAATTTTAAGTCTTTAGGTTGTTCCGTTCGAGAGTTATCGTGCTTACGGCCGTCCGGACGGACGGACAGACAGACTCGAATTTTCCGACGAATTCGTCATCAGTGAGTCGAACCTAGTCGATTGAGACCATTTTCGGCTCAAAATTCGAAAAATACATCGTGACGAAATGATACAGCCCTCGTGTAAGTAGAAGGAGCGCTCAAAAATGGGTTCTCATTTGAAAAAAAAATATTTTTGAGGTCTTTGTCATCGCTGTTTTTGACATTGAAATCGAAACACCTTGTATGTTCAATTGAATTAATGAACTGAGGTATTGGTATATTCTTTCTGAAAGTAGCTAGAAAATTTCATGCGATAGTCTCAAAGTTAATATCATTGAACTCCTTATGTGAGAAAATTTGAACAATTTTTCAGATTTCAGACAAATTTTTTGGGAAAAATAGGTATGCAAAATGAGAAATTAATACAATGTAGAATTCAATGAGTAATCTGATTATCAATAAAAAAAAATTGAGAAAAGCACTGCCTTGAAGGCAGGAGCTTTTGAGCGCTCGTACATGCACCTTGTAGGTCGATTCGCATTCTTCAGTATAAGAAACCAATTGGAAAGATTTTGAAAGCTGTCAAAGGAAATTTCAAACTAAGGCGAAATCTCAGACTTCACTTCAGTGCTTTAGGTGCCCATTTTTTTGAGCGCTCGTACTACTTACACGAGGGCTATATCATTTCGTCACGATGTCTGTATTTTTCGAATTTTGAGCCGAAAATGGTCTCAAACGACTATGTTCGACTCACTGATGACGAATCCGTCGGAAAATTCGAGTCTGTCCGTCCGGCCGTCCGGCATTCGTCCGTCCGTATACACGATAACTCTCGAACGAAAGGTCCTAGAAACTTGAAATTTTCAGAGTAGGTTCGAATCTCGAATGCCGCGGTTAAGTTCGTTATTGGGCAAAATTCGCCGAGGGGTTCCGTAAATATGGCCGCTCGAAATTTTGTTTTTTTGATTACTTCGAAACTACTTTTTCGATCGAGGTGAAATTTTGCACTCAGATAGAGAATTGCGTGCTTAAACTACATGCAGAATTATGTCCAGCTAGCATGACGAGAACCATAGAAACCATAGACAACTATAACTTTGTAATGGAAAGGCCTAGGGACTTGATATTTTCAGGATAGGTGTGGATCTCGAATGTCGCGGTCACGTTCATCAATGAGCAAAATTAGACAAGGGGTTCCGTAAATATGGCCGTTTGAAATTCAGTTTTCTTCATAATTTCAAAACTATGGATTTGATCGTGACGAAATTTTGTATGTAAATTGAGAATGATATATTCGAGCTACATTTTTTCCAGATCGCATGATCAGGACCATAGAAACCATAGAAAATCATAACTTTCGAACGGAAAGGCCTAGGGACTTGAAATTTTCAGGATAGGTTCGGATCGCGAACTTCGCAGTTACGTTCATCAATGAGCAAAATTAGACTAGGGGTTCCGTAAATATGGCCGTTTGAAATTTGGTTTTCTTGATAATTTCAAAACTATGGATTCGATCGTGAAGAAATTTTGTATTCAAATTGAGAATGATATTTTTGAGCTACATTTGTTCCAGATCGCATGATGAGAACCATAGAAACCATAGAAAATAATAACTTTCGAACGGGAAGGCCTAGGGACTTGAAATTTTCAGGATAGGTTAGGATCGCGAAATTCGCGGTCACGTTCATCAATGAGCAAAATTAGACAAGGGGTTCCGTAAATATGGCCGTTTGAAATTCAGTTTTCTTCATAATTTCAAAACTATGGATTTGATCGTGACGAAATTTTGTATGTAAATTGAGAATGATATATTCGAGCTACATTTTTTCCAGATCGCATGATCAGGACCATAGAAACCATAGAAAATCATAACTTTCGAACGGAAAGGCCTAGGGACTTGAAATTTTCAGGATAGGTTCGGATCGCGAACTTCGCGGTTACGTTCATCAATGAGCAAAATTAGACTAGGGGTTCCGTAAATATGGCCGTTTGAAATTTGGTTTTCTTGATAATTTCAAAACTATGGATTCGATCGTGAAGAAATTTTGTATTCAAATTGAGAATGATATTTTTGAGCTACATTTGTTCCAGATCGCATGATGAGAACCATAGAAACCATAGAAAATAATAACTTTCGAACGGGAAGGCCTAGGGACTTGAAATTTTCAGGATAGGTTAGGATCGCGAAATTCGCGGTCACGTTCATCAATGAGCAAAATTGGACTAGGGGTTCCGTAAATATAGCTGTTCAAAACTATTTTTTTTCTGATAATTTCGAAACTCATCGGGTTGGAATGAAATTTCGCACATAGATGAAGAATAATATATTCAAACTGCGTGGGAAATTTTGTCCAGACCGCATTACCAAGACCATAGATACCATAGAAAATTCTAGCGAATTATCGAAAAAAAAATTGGTCACCTGAAGCACTGACTTGAAGTCTGGATTTTCGCCTTAGTTTGAAAATTTGTTTGACAGCTGTCAAAAATTTCCTGAATTTGTTTCCAAAACTGGAAAACGCGAATCAACCTACAAGGTGCTGTACGAGCGCTCAAAAGCTCCTGCCTTCACGGCAGTGCTTTTCGTAATTTTTTTCAATAATTCGCTAGAGTTTTCTACGGTATCTATTGTCTTGGTAATGCGATCTGGACAAAATTTCGCACGTAGTTTGAATACATTATTCTTCATCTATGTGCGAAATTTAATTCCAATCCAATAAGTGGTTTCGGAATTATCAGGAAAAAAAAAGTTTGAACAGCTATATTTACGGAACCCCTAGTCTAATTTTGATCATTGATGAACGTGACCGCACAATTCCCGATTAGAACCTATCCTGAAAATTTCGAGTTCCCCATTCCTTTCCGTTCGGAAGTTATGATTTTCTATGGTTTTTATGGTTCTGATCATGCGATCTGGACAAAATGTAGCTCGAATATATCATTCTCAATTCAAATTAAAATTTTCTTCACGATCAAATACATAGTTTTGAAATTATCAAGAAAACTGAATTCAAACGACCATATTTACGGAACCCATAGTCTAATTTAGCTCATTGATGAACCTGACCGCAAGATTCGAGATCTTCACCTATCCTGAAAATTTCAACTCTCTAGGCCTTTCCGTTCGAAAGTTATAATTTTCTATGGTTTCTATGGTTCTGGTCATGCAAGCTAGACAAAATTTTGCTAGTAGCTTGAACACGTTATTCTCCATCTGAGTGCAATTCACCTCGATTAAATCTGTAGTTTCGGAAAAATCAGGAGAACAAAAATTCGCGCGGCCATATTTACGAAACCCCTGGGCGAATATTGCCCGATAACGAACTTAACCGCGGCTTTCAAGATTCGAACCTACCCTGAAAATTTCAAGTTTCTAGGACATTCCGTTCGAGAGTTATCGTGTATACGGAAGGACGGCCGAACGGACAGACTCGAATTTTCCGACGGAATCGTCATCAGTGAGTCGAACATAGTCGTTTGAGACCATTTTCGGCTCAAAATTCGAAAAATACAGACATCGTGACGAAATGATATCGTGTAAGTATTTCGAGCGCTCAAAAACGGGTGTTACATTCAAAAAACGAAAGTTGGTATAATTTCCGGTGAAACCGGAAGTCAAACGAATCTGAAATTTTTTTCAAGAATTCATCTCTCCCAACAAAGCTTAACTATAAAATTTCAAGTGTTCATCTCGGGTCTTTATTTGAAATATTCTAATCAACGGTCTTCGTGAATCACCCTGTATGTTATTATTATTATTATAATGTGTTGATTAAAACAGCGAATAAGCAATGTTACTCAATTTTTTTTCTAGTGAAATGTTTAAAAATATTATTTTTTCATCTTTCCTTTCAATTTCAGGTGATGACTTCATTCATGATGCCTTCATTGACGTCTCCATACATGATGCCTTTTGTAAGTAACATATTTCCACACCCATTTATGTAATTCTTCCCAAAAAGTCATATATCAGTGTTGCGAAATTATTCAGAAAATTAGAAAATACTGTAACGAACTTAGACCGGACCTGTCGCGTCACTCGGACGTGGGCGTCAGAACAGAGCGAGACGCGAAGATTCTAGAGGAATCGGGAAAGAAGACCTTCTGGAATATAATGGAACCCTTCGAGAACTATGAAGCGGCGATATAAAACGACGTCGGCCTGAGCGAGAGTTAGTAGTACTGTATTGGACTTATAGCGCGCGTAAAAATAAATGATTGAGTGTTGAAATAAATTAGTATTAGTGTAATTAGTGAACTGTAAATAAATTATTTAAGAAGAACTTGGACAATATTCATTACAATAGGAAAAATGCAATTAACTTTTTTCAAGTAATTTATTCATTTATTTGATTTATTTATTTTTTGTTTCACTTAATGGCTCAGTAACCTGATGGTAAAGGTGAACAAAATCGATACGTATGATCCATGTTTCATTGAAGCACATAGAAATTGATATATCAGAATAATCAGGGTGAATCAGTTCTGTCCCTTGCCCCTGGATATAATAGTAACGTAACATATTCTCTCCACTACAAATATCGTATTAATAATTGGATAATTAATTTTGCCTCTCATTTCCAGAATGAAAATCATTTTTTTCGCAACCGTTCGGGAAGTACTCACTTCCCAGACAATTTTTCTTTGAGAAAGTAGCATTTCTCGGCCTAGTCCGGGAAGTTCGTATTTTCCGGACTAGGCCGGAAAGAATCACATCGTTGTTATGGCAATAACGACTGACACCTATTTGACATGAAATTACATAGTTGACATTTGGATTCTTGAAAGTCCCAAATTTTGTTCTACAAAGAAAAATAATAAAGAAATGTTACTATTGATTTGTTATTCTACACGGTTGCCGAAAAAATAGTGTACGCAACTCGTCCAAAAACTCGCAGACTTCCAGGCTCGTCCAAGAATTTGTCTACTCTTCCAAAAAAAGCGGTATTTTCTGGACTTGTTTTACGTAAATTACTATTGTTTTTTGCATAATATGAGGGAATAATAAAAAAATTTGAAAATGTACTGTACATCTTGGGCACACTGTATACCGTATATGATAATTCCTTCACATTGTATTTACATAAGTTATACTAATCTCCTATATTTCAACAGGCCGAAGAGTTTCAGCCATTGGCGATGGAAATGGGGCGTCTGCCACTAACGGTGGCCATAAAATTGAAAAAAAAATTTATAAGCATTACCATTAAAGAACGGCTGAGGATCCTCAAGCTCGAGGTAAGACACATCAACGGATGATATTTTATAATATTGAATTCTTGTATGTTAAATCAATCAAAGATCTTATACAAGTTATATAGTGAAAAAAACAATGTGAGTTGCCAGTTAATACACTTCTGATTATTGATATGTATTTAGGATTTGATATATTTAGATTTAATATTTTTTTAAAATTTAATATTGTGCTCTCTTAATGAAAACAATCAATCCGTTTATTTTGATTCGCTCACAACTACCGAATTCAAAAATTGTGGATTGAATTTTAAGAATGAAAAAACTAGTGGGCAAGACGGTATCCCCATATCTATAATAAAAAAAATTACGAAAAGCACTGCCGTGAAGGCAGGAACTTTTGAGCGCTCGTACATGCACATTGTAGGTAGATTCGCATTTTCCAGTTTTAGAAATAAATTGGAGGAATTTCCGACAGCTGTCAAAAAAATTCTGAAACTTAGGCGAAACTCCAGACTTCATGTCAGTGCTTCTATGATCAATATTTTTTCGATAATTCGCTAGAATTTTCTACGGTATCTATGGTCTTGGTGATGCGATCTGGACAAAATTTTGCACGTAGTTTGAATACATTATTCCTCAGCTAGGTGCATAATTTCATTCCAATCCGATCAGTTGTTTCGAAACTATCAGGAAAATATTATTTTGAACGGCCATATTTACGGAACCCCTAGTCTAATTTTGCTCATTGATGAACGTGACCGTGAAATTTGCGATCCAAACCCACCCTGAAAATTTCAAGTTCCTAGGCCTTTCCGTTCAAAAGTTAGAATTTTCTATGGTTTCTATGGTTCTGGTCATGCGATCTGGACAAAATATTGCTTTAATATATCATTCTCGATTAAAATACAAAATTTCATCTCGATCGAATCCGTAGTTTCGAAATTATCGAGAAAACAAAATTTCAAAAGACCGTATAATTCTGCTCATTGATAAACGTGAACGCGATATTTCAGATCCACTCCTTTCCTGAAAATTTCAACTCCCTAGGCCTTTCCGTTCGAAAGTTATGATTTTCTATGGTTTCTATGGTTCTGGTCATGTGATCTGGAGGAATGTAGCTTGAATATAAATTTCTCCATTAGACATTAGTATACAAAATTTCGTCACGCTCGAATCTGTAGTTTTGAAATTATCAAGAAAACTAAATTTCAAACAACCATATTCACGGAACCCCTAGTATAATTTGCTCATAGATAAACGTGATCACGAAATTCGAGATCCACACCTATCCTGAAAATTTCAAGTCCCTAGGCGTTTCCGTTCAATAGTTACAATTTTCTATGGTTTATATGGTATCTGGTCATGCGATCTGGACAAAATTCCACATGTAGCTTGAACACCTCATTTGCCATTTGAGTGCAAAATTTCATCTCGATGAAATCTGTAGTTTTCAAGTTATCAGGGAAACAAAACTTTGAACGGCCATATTTACGGAACCCCTGGTGGAATTTGGCCCATTAACGAACTCAACCGAGGCATTCGGGAACTGATCCCACACTGAAAATTTCGAGTCTCTAGGTTGTTCCGTTCGAGAGTTATCGTGCTTACGGCCGGACGGACAGACTCGAATTTTCCGACGGATTCGTCATCAGTGAGTCGAACATAGTCGATTGAGACCATTTTCGGCTCAAAATTCGAAAAATACAGACATCGTGACGAAATGATATAGCCCTCGTGTAAGTAGTACGAGCGCTCAAAAATAATGGAAAGCACTGCCGTGAAGTCAGGAGCTTTTTAGCGCTCGTTCATCCACCTTGTAGGTGGATTCGCATTTTCCAGTTCAAGAAACCAATTGAAAAATTTTTTGACAGCCGTCAAAAAAAAATTTCGAATCAAGGCGAAATTCCAGACTTCACTTCAGTGCTAAGTGACCAATTTTGTTTTCGATGATTTGCTAGAATTTTCTACGGTATCTATGGTCTTGATAATGCGATCTGGAAGAACTTTCGCACGTAGTTTGAATAAATTATTCTTCAGCTATGTGCACAATTTCATTCCAATCCAATCAGTAGTTTAGAAATTATTGAGAGAAAAAATTTGAACGGCCATATTTACGGAACCCCTATTTTAATTTTGCTCATTGATGAACGTGACCGCGAAATTCGCGATCGGAACCTACCCTGAAAATTTCAAGTCCCTAGGCCTCTGCCTTCGAAAGTTATAGTTTTTTATGGTTTCTATGGTTCTGGTCATCCGATCTGGACAAAAGTTAGCTTTAATATATCATTCACCATTGAAATACAAAATTTTGTCGCGATCGAATCCGTAGTTTAGAAATTATCGAGAAAACTAAATTTCAAACGACCATATTTACGGAACCCGTGGTGAGATTCTGCCCATTAACTAACTTAACCGAGGCACTTGAGAACTCAAACTGAAAATTTCAAGTTTCTAGATCGCTTCGTTCGAGAGTTATTGTGCTTACTGCCGGCTGGACGGACGGACAGACTTGAATTTTCCGACGGATTCGTTATCAGTGAGTCGAACTCTGTCGATTGAGACCATTTCGGCTCAAAATTCAAAAAATACGGACATCCTGACGAAATGATATAGCCCTCGTATAAGTAGAACGAGCGCTCAAAGAAGAATGAAAAAATTCTCGGATAATTGCTTCGGCTCAAAAAAATCAGTCTTGTCTCAATAACCGGATCTATCCATTTAAAGGGATCAAAATCGTGTAGCAAAATTATACTACTATCTATATACCGGAATGGAAAATTACAACGAACGTATAGGATATTCAATGCATGAGAAAGAGAGCCTGACCGCCCAGTTGAACAATGCAAGAATGGAAGTAAATTCGCGTTATGATAATGAATAATCCATTATTGAACTAGAACTAACTAGCACTTTCTTTCATACTCGACTGCGGAGTGGGAGCATGCTGCCTGTCCCATGATATAAAATACATATAAAATACATGGACATATAAATACATGCGCTATTGCGCATCCGGAAGAGAGTTCGCAGTGACGTTATACTCGCAGCCGACCAAAAGAAGGCCACCATGTTCCCACTGCGCCAACGTGTATGAGAGAGAAAATGCTAGTTGGTTCTAGTTCAATACAGAATTATTCATTATCATAACGCGAATTTATTTCCATTCTTGCACTGTTCGACTGGACGACCAGGCTCTCTTTCTTATGCATTGAATATCCTATACATCCGATGTGATTTTCCAGACCGTTAGAATAAAATTGCTATGATGTTACCAAATTTAAAATTTCTCTCTTATCACTACATCCGATCCCTCGACAAGAGCGATAACGTGCGAGTTGTGATGCCAAGTTTCTGGGTCTTTCCGGGAACTGAAGATATTTGGAACTGTTTGAGAACTGGGATATAACTTTTAAAAAAAGGATAGGTTTAGGGTAGGGTTAGGTTGGGTAAGGATTGATAATAATAATTCCACTGGTTTGAATACTTTAATACAATATAATTAGTCGTATACCTTAGCCACAGCACGAGTCTGCTAGTAAGTTATATTTTTGACTGAAAAATAAAAATAACATTTTAATCTGTGAAAATTTTCTTGTTTTATTGCAACTCTTGCTATCGCAACTATTCTACTCTTTTTTTTCGGAATTACCTTCGAACAAAAGCAGGTCAAGTGTATGGCAATTTTGAACAGGCTATTGAATTACATCTGAAAAAAGTTGTCCCTCAGTACTGCTCTTTCTCATTTAAGACTTCAGAGGTTGCTCTCATCCAGTGGCGTAACTAGATAGTCAGGGGCTCTGGTGCTAAAAAATAGATGGGGCCTCCAAATGAATTGTTCAGTTATCATCTCTCTTTACTTACGGTAAGTGCGAGTATGTGCACGAGTGTGTTACATGAGCTTAGTAATACAGTTGAGGAGTTCAGGAATATACTTGAATGAATAATGTTGTTATGTGGTAAGGAAACGAAATTAATCGAAAGGTTAATTTATGTATTCATATAAAACATTCAATTGTGGATAAAAATGAAACATTGAAAACAATGTATTTATTTAATTCATTAACAAAGGTCAACTTGGGCCACATGGCGTCAGTTCAGCCCGGAGTGGGCGCCGCACAGAGAAGAAGAAGAAGAAGAAGGTCAACTCACTTACAATTTCTTTGTAGCCTTATTTTTCGCGAAAGAATCAATGACTTGAGTCAAATCTAGACTTTATGCAGCTTTGTTCTCAAGTGATATTAGCGATGAATGTCGCAGTCGAGTTTATCCCATAGTTTCTCAAATAATTTTTTAATATTTTCAATTTGCTGAATGATCTTTCAGCTTCTGCAGAGGTGACAGGAATATTGCTGTAAATATACTGCTCCACGAGAGTTAGGGATACCGTATTCAATCGTTTTTAAAAGTATGTAATCTTCGAGAAAATCGCTGTAAAATCATTTAAAACTCAATAACAACTTGAATCGATCCAATAAAAATCAGTATGAGACATTTCGTCAATCTGGTCGCCTTTTTTCTGAAGTTTGGTTCTTTGCATACGCTTCATGAATGTTCTTATTTTGAAATGAAGTCAGTTTATCAACGGCTTTGATTTGAAACGAGTTTTCTGAAAATGCCAAGACGTAAATTAACAAACGCTGAGGCTAATAGGGCTATCGGAATGCTACAGGGTGGCCTAACTCAGGTTGTTGTAGCGGAAAGGCTCCAAGTCAGCCGAAGTGTGATATCTCGACTTTGCAATAGGTTCAGGGAGACAGGTTCCGTATTGGAAAGACCAAGGCTTGGTGGGCGACGAAAAACAACACCTGCTCAGGATCGTTTCATCACCGTTTCGGCGAGAAGAAACCCTACATCTACGTGTAGAATGCTACGGAATACTCTTCAAAATGCAGATGGGGTCCAAGTTTCCATCGAAACCATCAGACGACGTTTTAGAGAGGTGAATCTAGGTTTTAGACGTCCATTAAGAGGAGTTCCATTAACACGTGACCATAAGCGTCAAAGACTGGAATGGGCAAGGCAACATATCAATTGGAACGATAAATGGCGTAGTGTCCTTTTCACTCATGAATCCAGATATGGACGATTTTCAGATTCTCGAAGAATAAGGGTATGGACAATCCCACGCATACCCCGTAATCGTCGCTATGTCCAAGAAGTCCATCCATTCCGAGTGGGTAGTGTTATGGTATGGGCCGGGATATGTTTCAACGGGCGCACAGATCTACACATTTGTCCTGGAATATGACCACCTTACACTATAGGGAGCATGTCATTGACATTGTTGTGCCAAATTTTCACGCTGCTATTGGTGAAACTTTTCAATTTCTAGACGTTAACGCTAGACCGCACCGTGCAGCCATAGTTGAGAATGCGCGCGAGGAGCTTGGTATTCCACATTTACCAATACCTCCGCACTCACCAGATTTGAATTGCATAGAACATGCATGGGATATGCTCCAAAGAAGATTAGATAATCATCAACCTACCCAAGAATCCTTAAATGATCTGAGAGAGCTTCTGCCCCGTTTATGGAACCAAATTCCTTAAGAAATGTTCAACAACCTCGTGTGTAGTATGCAAAGAAGATGTCAAGCTGTTATTGATGGACGTGGAGGCCATACATTGTATTGATAGTCTTAAAATGCTTGAATTCTCTGGGAATAAAATTTCGTTATTTTACTCGATTTTACTTAACCACCCTGTATACGCTGCAGACCTACAGGCTAAAATTAATTTGCAACTTGAAATCATATTAATATGAATTTTCATCACAAAAATCTTATTTTAACTATATTTTTTTGCACTTTAAGTCAATATCCCCAACTCATGTGGAGCAGTTTACTTCTGTTAGGTTCAGGTCGCATTCCAGCATTCCGTATTTCGTCATTATTTTCATGCAAAATTCTTGAATTGACGATGCCTTATTTAATTCATGTAGAAATAGGTCGTAAATATTGAGGAATTGAAGTGAAAAGTTGGAGCCTATCATATCAAATTATTTAATTGGAAATTGGTCACACCTTTTAATTATATATGAAATTGAATATTTTATTGACCGCAATCATATCATCGAAACGTGCATTTAATTTTAATATTATTGAATCTGATACTTTGTAGAAAATATTTATCCTCAGTATCCCTTCCCTGCTTCGAAATCTGTGATCAGAAGCTAATTCATCGAAGTGTATTTTAACATTTTTTCGCCTTATTTCAACAAAATGGAGATCTATACCATATATAATTGAAGTCTCATGCGTAAAGACTGTCTTCTGAATCGCTAAAAACGTTTCGAAAAATCTGTAGTTTCTTATTCTTTAATTTTTCGAAACGTTTTTAGCAATGCAGAAGAAAGAACAAAATAATACACAAAAATAATACATACCTTTTCGAGAAAAAACCAGCCACAAGCAGCAAAATTTTTATAAATTTTGGAATTGTTAACGACGCGAGAGCGGAAGAGAAAATGATTAGGCATGTTGGCAGGAAAAGTGCTTATTACATTTTGCACGCACGGCATGAAATTTTGTTCCGATTTTGAACCTTATTTTCAATTCACAAAAAACAAAATTTGCGAGAATTTCGTACCCGCAGATGAAAAAGATGAATAGAAAATAAATGTGCATCTCATTCTGGGTGGCAAGGAGAAGGAGCGGTACCAAAGGATTTTTATGACACCCAATGCTACGAGCGGGAAAAAGTATCTATGTACTTGCTATTAAATAAGGGACAAAAGAAAAGATGACACATTGCGGAAGTGTAGAAAAATTCATGTAATTTTTGGATAATTCAATGTAAAGGTGCGTACAGACATGCTCCGAATATCGTACCGCACCGTGTCGCGTACACCGACGCGATCAACAAATGTCTGTACGCACCTTAACGTGACTAATATTCTAATGGAAAAATCGATTGAATACATACTATTTACGTTATATTATAAATTCTCATTGGTACAGCGCTGTTTCAAATACTTCATATAAATCACATAGAATTCATTCGAAAATTTCACATATTAAGTTCTTTTCAGTTATTTCAAACGGGGTTTGCTGGTCAGCGCTTAAGGGCCCCCTAAGCTCGAGGGCCCCGGTGCACTGCACCGGTTTGCACCCTTGTAGTTACGCTACTGCTCTCATCACGCTCACAGGTTTGATACAAATTGATTGCAACCAACCGTATAAAATGTCCCTCTACGAACCAAAGTTTACCTCTTTTTGCATTTTTTGATTTTGCATGGGGGCCGAGAGGGATGGTACCCTTTCAAATTTATACACCGTATATCAATTATGTTCATAGAATTATGGCAAAGGCCGAAGATGTTTCAATTTATTCAATTAAATCATCCTCTGTTTGGCGGCAGATATGGTAACTTCGAAAGAATGACTGTCCTGGAAAAAAATGGTAGAATATTGCCTTTGGATTTGAAAATTATATCAAAAAGTTCGAGAATTTGAGGTCTTTCACGCGCTATTTTGAATGAATCCCTTGAGCGGTCACCCACCTCGAAACTATCGAATACACAGGAAAATTCTTCGGAATCATCCAACAAAAGTCGGTATATTTCACGATATGTATTTTCATCCAAAATTTGAGATATTGGATCTCAAAAAATTCCACAAATTCTGGAAACAAATTCTATGAATCAAAACAGCTGTGAGTGTGACAAATAATAATGTCATTTTGTTTTTATAAACTTGAAAAGATGAAATCGCAGATTTATTATAAAATTTTTCAACACTAGATCAAGAAACCTCAATTTTCTTTTGACGTGGAATAGCTAGGAAGCTGAATTTCTACGAAATCATTGTATGTAGACACAAAATTCCAGAAAGATAAGGCGAATAGTTTCTGAGATACCGAAGTTTTAGAAAATATTTGAAATTCTTCTAGTGTGCGATTCCACATGAACATTCTATCGAATCAGAATTTTTCGAATTATCGAGAAAAATATTCAGATGATTCAGATTCAGATGATAAATTTTAATCAAATGCATGTTGAAGTTTTGTGTTAATAAACATCATTATACATATTATAGTTTACCATTCTTCAGTAGTTTGTTGTGCTTGTAACTTTGTCAGACGGAATACGCGGATGAAGTATATATTTCAATTAATCTAGACTCTTTGAAGTGAGCTCACGTATGATAATAAAGATCACCTCTTTATTTTTCAGGCAAAACAAGTCCAAGCAGCAGAGCGGCCTGCTGCCGATGAGGATCGCCCAACTCCATGTCATGGTTAGTCAAATTCTGAATGATGTTTTTTTTTAAACATAAGTTATTGCATGATTCAATTTCAATTATAGTATAATTGTATGTTCTCGTTGTATTTTCGTAACGAAATAATAATTAAGGGTTTTGTGCTGCTTCTAGATAGCCTAGGAAAGTGAGTGATAAAAAGGGGTCTAAAAATTACTCGAGGGCTGAAAATCGTCAGAACCCCTTTTGGGGTCTTGAATAACGGGTATCTGAGTTAGCGACGGTTTCTAGGTTGTCTGATTTTAGAACCTAAAAACCGCGAAATTTTCTCACTTTTTCAGTATTTTGCTTATAACTCTAAAACTACGCATCCTACAGAAAATTGTAATCCCTTCTCATTTGAAGAACATTAAATTTAGCGTCGAATGACATCCAAATCGTTTTATTCGTTATGCCGCAATCGCCTGTCAAAGATAGGTGATTTTTAAAAACTCAGCTCAAAAGTGACCAATCCCCAACTTCTAACGCCTGTTTTTCGAAAAGGACTACACTGATTGAAATAATATGTTATAGAACCAAACATGTAGAAATGTGTGTGAATCAGATTATTTCTGAAATTTTAAATTCGCTCACTCCAGTGATGAGATATGAAAATTTAACCGAAAGAGTCCGTAGCGCCAAATTTTCGCTAAGGCAATCCAACTGGGGACTCTGAGGATGCAAATACAGTGAAAGCCGTTTATTGCGACACCGGTTATAACGAAAATCCGTATATAACGACGAAATTATCGACAATTGTTTGGAATTCTAAGTAATTCAACATTAAACCATTCGGTTTTAACGACTTTGTTAATAACGACGAAGTCGCTTATAGCGACAAAAATTTTCCAAGCTTGTTGTCTATTTCTTCCGTTTATAACGACGTACCAATAAGAATTCGTCGCTGCAGGCACGTGATCTTCCGGAAATACTCGAGCGATGCAGGGGAATCCCCGTTTTATGTTACGTTGTGAAGACATAAGCAGTTGCAGTTCTTAATTGACTCAATTGATTGACTTCAGTTTATTCACCGAGCGATTGACTACACTAGAATGGCTTTAACGTCCTAATAAAAAAAAAATATTTTTCAATTTGAGAAAAGGGAGCTATACTAGCTTGAACAGAAAATGGAGAGAGTAATACCCAGTTGGCTTTGGAATTTGGCGTTGCACATTCTACAATTTCGACGATGTGGAAAAATAAAGGAAAAATGAAGGAAGCATTCAATCAGTACATTTTGAAATAAAAAAAAAAGATAAATCCTATTTCTGCGTTCTCTATACAAATTTTTGGATATAACGACCATCGGATATAACGACCTAATATTCACGGTCCCCTCAATGTCGTTATAACCGGATTTCACTGTACCATGATTGTCGCTACTGCGGTGGGATCCAGGTATGGAGGGAATTTGTTCATCCTGGAGGAGGATGTAGATTTAATCGTTTTGCTGACTGACCAAATATAACTCAACAGCGAAGATCAGACACAGTTAATTGACAACATATTCCTAATGAAACGCGGGAAGGGCTATATAGTCCTAATAACAGCAAGCTATCCTTAAATGTAAAAAAACGTCTTGTTTCCCGGCTGTGACAAGACTTCTTCTTTTTTTCCGAAAAGGCAAGGTCAAATTCTTCATAACTATTGCAAAAAATCCTGACCTCCTTTGTGTTATCTCGATTTTCCTCGCCCACAAAGCCACTCCTGACCAGGTTGCTGATGCTAGAGCGAAATTCACTGCAGCAGTTTACTCAGGTAACAGAGGGGCAACTGAGATTTCAACTCTTCCTATCCAAATTCACCTTCTACAAGACAAGTTCCAGTTCCATAGCCTTTTAAGGTTATCTGAAGATGACGTTGCATGTGAAACATGTGGTGCAGATGAGGAATATGACAGTGATTGCGTTGGTTCTTCTCAGAGTACTCTACAATTTGACCAGAACGAACTTGACGACTTCATGAGAGACCTTGGCCTCTCTTAAGAATCCTCTGAGCCTCTTGCATCTCGACTGACCGAAAAAAATTTACTCGTCTCTGGAACAAAAGTCACGTTCTACCGTGCTCGAGAAAAGGATTTTCTTCAATTTTTACCCAGGACGACATATTCTTGTACTGTCATAATGTTGAAGGTCTAATGTTGAGGATGGGCCTCAAAAATACACACCAAAAGACTGGAGACTCTCCGTCGACAGTTCCAAACGGAGTTTAAAGTGCGTACTCTTGCACAATGGTAACAAGTATGCATCAATTTCAACTGCCCATTCCACAAAACTAAAGGAAGTGTACAACACCACACGTCGTGTAGAAAATCAGGTTTGTTGAGCATCAATGGCCAGTGGGTGTGGATCTGAAAATGGTGAATTTTCTTCTCGGCCAGCAAAGTGGTTATACCAAATACCCATGAGCGAGAGATGATCACTGCACAAGAAAATATTGGCCTAGGAGTGAGAACTTGGTGGTTGGTGTGAAAAACGTAATTCTTTGGTTGACCTTAATAAATTGTATTTCCTCCATTGCACATCAATTTGGGATTGATGAAACAGTTTGACAATGCCTTTCGACACGATGGATCCCGCTTCGAATACGTGGGACGGAAAATGCCTGGTCTTGGTGTGAAAAAGCGGAATGCTGGCATTTTCGATGGCCCCCATATCCAGCAATTCACTTGGACCGGTTCCCAGAAAACGTTGATGATATGAGTTCGGATTAAGGAGAAAGATTCCACCAAGATATAAAAACCATGGAGGATCGGTACCAGGGTAGGTGGGACAAACTCATGATGGCACATTACGGCTGAAACTTGCAGAGAAGCTGTGCCGAAAAGCCTCAATTTCGGAAGTCGTAAAAACTTAGCTTCCAAAACGTCATTCAAACGCCATTTAACTGATATGTCAAAACAACTTCAATTTTTGGAATCAGCGCATCGAAATGAATGAGAAAAGGTTATAACATCTCGACACCGAAATGCCTGTTGGCCTGCGTTATAATCATTTTAATTATTAATTATCGACTTCACTATCCCAGCTTTTGACTGGACGAAATTTACACTTCCTAGATTCAAGAATCGTAGGGAACAAATAGTTCGACATTAACTTCCTAAAAATTCTAAATTACAGCTTGTTGCATTTATACATGAGTTTTCGTAGAAAATTCTAGTTTCTTGAACTATTTCCACCTAATTCAGGTCACATCTTTTTGATCTCGGAAGCCAAATCTGTTGTGTATTTGGAATTCTTGTCTTATATAACCTGTCAGTGATAATAGACCTATCTCTGTACAACCTACCACTTTTTTTTTTAATGGTGGAACCTGTTCATTTATTATCTTCGCCTCAGTCTGGAGCTGCCTGCGAGATGGTGGTCCAGCTTTCTGGTCATCTCTTTGGTGGTCCACCGAAGGTCTTCTAGTCACTTTCGGAATCCTATAGTTTTCCATTCGTGTGTTATCGAAATTTAAGACCAAACCTGAACCTTGATTATTGTTCAGATACAGTGGAACTCCCCTAACTCGAACTTGCTCAACTCGAAGAATTCTCCAAGTCGAATTTTCTTCACAAATAAAGACGTTTTTACAATATCACCATGTGTTCTTTCCCCATAAGTCGAATTTCCATAACTTGAATATTTCTAAAACTGAAATTTGGCAGTAACCGAGGTGGCCACCAAGCATAACTCGAACTTTTTGGTAAACACCCACTGCAACTTCGGGGAATTCTGGGTGGAGAGTAGCCGATCGTCCGCTGCGTTTCGTTTTGAAGGCATTCCGTCCCTCACATCCGGTTTATCATCGCTAAACTATACTGATGAGACTTAAGTCGAAACTGGTTTATAGTTGCGAATGATGAATTTTATGTTCTCTGGGGTTACATGAATTGATTTTTTGGCCTGCTCATTAGATTATCTATAACAATTTTCCTTCGGACAATTTTTTTCATTAGACAAGAAAATATGTATTTGATAGACTAATAAAAGCAAGCCAAAAAAATCAATACATGTAACCCCATGAAACATCGAAATTTATCCTTTGCCGATCTGTACTGACGAGCCGTGAAACGGCGAAACCGGTCTGCAGATGCAAAGGATAAATTTCGATGTTTCATGGGGTTACATGTATTGATTTTTTTGGCTTGCTTTTATTAGTCTATCTAATACATATTTTCTTGTCTCATTTTGAAATTTGAAAGGTTCAGATAGACGACCAATATTCATTTACGTAAGTAGTAAGTTAAGAAAAATATCAAGTAAATATACACAAATCCAAGCACTCATGGGGCACCAAGTGGGCAAAATCCATGTGAATCGAATCTGTTCTTGAAGGCGTTCACACAGGGAGCACAAAACACGTCTGCAGGCAATCCATTCCAGGCTGAAAAAATTCTATTGGACAGGAATTTTTGTTTTTTTTTCTCATGAAAATAGAGCATTTCGGGGTAAGGAAATTTTCATCCTTCTTGTATATCGTATATTGTCTGTTCATCACCCTTCCACGTGTGATTCTTTGAGAGTAAATATCGCCGATTTGTGCTCGACAAATTGTTACCAATCTGAGAAAAAGTAGTGTTGGATTGTTAGTGATATTGTTGAATTATTGAATCTGAGTTGCTGCTTGACTAAAAAGATAAAATACCTACAATGGATATTAGGGCCAAAGTGATTTCGATTTTCTAACATGGCAATTGAGCCTCCAAACCTCCAAACATCATTTACGGTACTAATTTCCATAAAGACGGCACACATTATCGAACTTAATTGTGATGTCGCTCCGAAATATTGAAGTTGATGACACAGACGATTTCAGCCCGAAACGCCTGTATGAGGAAATAATCAGGAGTAGAGAAGAAGTGAAAAGCTCGATCGCAGCACCAGAGACTCGTTCATTATAAGTTAGAGAGAGGAAACTCCAACCTGAAGAAAAGCATTGAATATATGGATAGAAGAAATAATATAATAATTTTCGGATTTGATAAATCGATCAGTGCAACTACACCAGATAAGATCTGTGACGAACTCTGCGATCACTGAGAGTAGAGTTGTATAAGACAGATATTAAAGATTGTTATAGACTTGGAAGGGCATAAACTTCCCCTATCAAAGTAGAGTTAGTTTCTGAACAAAAGGTTGTTTTCTTCAAGGTTGAGCAACTAAAAGGAACAAATAGTAGCATTGCAGACGATTTGACTGAAATTCAATGTAATGAATACCGGGTGTTGAGATCAAATCTGATAGAGGCGAGAAAAGATACATCTATCAAATCATTCATAAGAGGAAATCGTCTCATAGTTGGCAACAAGAAATAAAGTGTAGACGACCTGGTGAACAGCAGTCAAAAAAAGAAGCCTCAGAGCGCGCCCCCAACACCTTCAATTTCCAGTAATCCAGGAGAGTGAGAGAAAACCGAAGAGAGTGACGATTTCGAGACGGATTCGGAAACTGCAGGAGTGCCTGTGGAAGGGTGTATTTCAGCTGGAAAAGCAGCAAATTCAATACCCCATAATATTAGGAAGACACCAAAAATCCAAAAAACCGAGAAGCCGTCTAAGAGATAATCACCGAATAAAAAAGATTATAGACTGGCAACGAGAATTAAGTCAACCAGAACATAATTGTATGTATTGCATGTTTTCTTTTTTTGCCTTTGATATTATATAGAGTACATAATTTTGTTTGTTGTTTGATTCATTGATGAAGCCATGAATTCGTTTATGAGAGAATACCAGGAAGGAAAATACGATACAAAAATAATTGAAAATATTAACACCTTCAAACACAATTGTAATAATGGAGAACTGAAAATTTTTCATATGAATGTAAGAAGCGCTGGAAAAAAATGTTGACGAACTATTAGTTCTGTCAGAAAACCTTGCAGTTGAGTTTGATATTATAGTCCTAACGGAAACATTTCAAATGAGTAATATAGTAATATATTTTCAAAATTGTAGGTTACCAACTTTGTACAGCGAAGGTTCATTCAATGAAAATGATGGCGTTTTAGTGTACCTGGGGATACCTAACTATATAACTTATAAAATAATAAAACTGGGCGAAAGCGAATCCTTAGAAATAAATATCAGCGGAGTTGATGACATGACGTTGACTGCAATTTACAGGTCACCCAAAACGTGTGTGAATACCTTTAGTTCGGATCTTTATACGTATCTGGAGAGTATGCAACATGTTAAAACACACGTTATGATAGGAGATATAAAATATAAATATCAATTTGTTGGTCGATAATGACTTTGTTGATGAATATAAGAATATTTTATCTTGTTGTGGATTCATATCGATAGGAAATAAATGCACAAGACCCGCAAGGAAAAGTTGCTTGGACCATATATTTGTGAAGACATATCAGCCTGAAGATCAATTGGAAAATATAAGTGGGTATATTTCAAACTATCCAATAACTGATCATTTTCCTATCATGTTAACAATGAATTTTCGAGAAGGAGTGTTCACACTTAAAACTGAAGAAAGAAAAATGAAAAATTACGAAAAGCACTGCCGTGAAGTCAGGAGCTTTTGAGCGCTCGTACATCCACCTTGTAGGTAGATTCGCATTTTTCAGTTTTAGAAATCAATTGAAGGAATTTTCGACAGCTGTCAAAAAAATTCTGAAACTTCGGCGAAACTCCAGACTTGATGTCAGTGCTTCAGCTGACAATTTTTTTTCGATGATTCGCTAGAATTTTCTACGGTATCTATGGTCTTGGTGATGCGATCTGGACAAAATTTCGCACGTAGTTTGAATACATTATTCTTCAGCTAGGTGCAATATTTCATTCCAATCCAATCAGTAGTTTCGAAACTATCAGAAAAAAAATATTTTGAACGGCCATATTTACGGAACCCCTAGTCTAACTCTGCTCATTGATGAACGTGACCGCGATATTCGCCATCCAAACCAACCCTGAAAATTTCAAGTTCCTAGTTACAATTTTATATGGTTTCTATGGTTCTGGTCATGCGATCTGGACAAAATATAGCTGTAATATATTATTCTCGATTAAAAAACAAAATTTCATCTCGATCGAATCCGTAGTTTCGAAATTATCGAGAAAACAAAATTTCAAACGACCGTATTCACGGAACCCCTAGTATAATTCTGCTCATTTATGAACGTGAACGCGACATTTCAGATCCACACCTACCCTGAAAATTTCAAGTCTCTAGGCCTTTCCGTTCGAAAGTTATGATTTTCTATGGTTTCTATGGTTCTGGTCATGTGATCTGGAGAAATGTAGCTTGAATATATCATCATTCTCCATTAGTATACAAAATTTCGTCACGATCGAATCGTTAGTTTTGAAATTATCAAGAAAACTAAATTTCAAACGACCATATTTACGGAACCCCTAGTATAATTTTGCTCATAGATCAACGTGATCACAACATTCAAGATCCACACCTGTCCTGAAAATTTCAAGTCCCTAGGCGTTTCCGTTCAAAAGTTACAATTTTCTATGGTTTCTATAGTTCTGGTTATGCGATCTGGACAAAATTTCACATGTAGCTTGAACACCTCATTCTCCATTTAAGTGCAAAATTTCATCTCGATCAAATCTGTAGTTTTCAAGTAATCTGGGGAAAAAAACGTTGAACGGCCATATTTACGGAACCCCTGGTGGAATTCTGCTCATTAACAAACTTAACCGAGGCATTTGGGATCTGAACCTACACTGAAAATTTCAAGTCTCTAGGTTGATCCATTCGAGAGTTATCGTGCTTACGGACGGACAGACTCGAATTTTCCGACGGATTCGTCATCAGTGAGTCGAACATAGTCGATTGAGACCATTTTCGGCTCAAAATTCGAAAAATACAGGCATCGTGACGAAATGATGTAGCCCTCGTGTAAGTAGTACGAGCGCTAAAAAAATATATGAATTATGATAATTTGAGGAGAAGTTTACAAAATGAATCTTGGTTAGACATGTAATCTGAACCAATTCTGTTAACCCTTTACCGCATGGTGTGCCATATATCGATACCTTTTTGCCAAATTATCGTAAGCCTCAACGTACTACGTTGAGGCTTACGATAGTTTGGCAAAAAGGTATCGATATGGCACAAAGAGGAAAACATTTTTTTTTTATTTCGGCAAAATTTTTTCGTAACTGCATGGATCAGCCCATATCTGGCACATTCATAGGAAGCTGTGTGATCGTTTGGTTTTATCATAAATGGAAAAGGCTGAAAGTGCCAAAAAATAAAAAATCGATTTTTTGCATGGAATGTGTTGTAAGCGAAATCGCCAATAACCTAGAGAAGGTTGAAACTGCCAGAAAGATATCGGAAAAATCTATGCTGAAAAATTATCTGTCCATCAATTTATAATGAACCTTGTAAAGGAACACAGTGTAACACGTTTTATTTGACTCCTGTTGACCCAGTGGAAATAGAAGACATCATAACAGATACAAAAATTCCATCATTGTACATATTCGTCGATTTGTGTGAAGCATTTGATACTGTTTGTCATGTAAGACTACTGAAGAAATTACAAATATACGGATTTAGAGGCCCCCTACACGAGCTACTAAAGAGCTATTTAACCAATAGTGGTCAAGTTGTTCAGATCGGTAGTTCTAAGAGTTCTGAGGAGATAGTAACCTATGGAGTACTGCAAAGTTTTGTTTTAGGACCAATACTATTTCTTGTATACATCAACAGTCTGCCGAAGATAAAGGAATCTGAAGATGCAATTTGTTTTGCAGACGATATTATTATTCATCTCAGGGGATCTTCTTGGGAGGAGCTGAAGGAAGAAACACAAAGAAAATTTCAAGAAATAAACAAATGGCTGAAAAGTAATAAGCTCACCTTGAATGCCGAAAAAACAAAATATATGGTCTTCAGTTCTTATACTACTGGTCTACCGAAGTTGGGTAAACTTGAGATTGACAGTGAAACTTCTATAGTGGAAACTAAAAATCTCAAGTATGTATTTGGGAGTAACGATTGACCAGCAATTAAAATGGGATGATCATATAAAAGATCTTACAAATAGGATAAGAGGTCTGCTATTCAAATTCAAATACTAACGTGCTCATCTGAATAATATTAGGTATTTAAAAATTTTCTACAAAGCCTTGATACAATCACAAATCAGCTATGGCATTATTGGGTGGGGTGGTACTTACCAAACCTACATAAGACCATTGGAGGTTGTTCAAAAGTGGATCCTGAAACTGATTCACAGAAAACCACGTACCTTTCCGAGCCATGAGTTATTTGAGCTAGCCGAAGTTCATGATGTAAAGCAGGTATACGCTATTAAAGTCCAATCCAACATCTTGTCCAAAAAGATAAAAGTTAACGCCTTGCAACATGATTACACAACCAGGAACAAAGATCATAATTACCAAACATCCAGATGTATAAAGACGATTGGCCAGCGATGCTATAACTATCTTGCACCCAAAATTTACAATATTATACCAGAACACTTGAAAAATATAAAAAATATAAAATCGTTCAAAAGTCAACTCAAATCTTGGATGAGTAATAACACAAGACTCCATATAAAAAATTCAATAGATAATAACTAATATGAAACATACAAACAGCAATTCAATTTGTGGATGGACCTGATGATACCCGAAACCTACCCTGAATCTATACACCTGATTGGACATTTGATTCACCTACTTCGATAAATTTGGCATAAAAAATGCTGATACTTGAATATTCCTGCTCATGATTTCTCTGTTTATTTTCATTTTCCTTTTTTGAATTTATCAATTTATCTCTCATAGAATATATTTTCAGAATTATTATTGATTTGATATCGCGCACTGGTTATAATGTATTATATACCCCAGCGATGTAATCAGTTTATTAGTCGAAATAATAAACTTACTTTCTTTCTTTCTTTCATGCACTTTTTTTTTCAGTTCAGCAAGCTCTGTTCGACCCCCAGCCCACTGCAGGGTCCTCTGCACGGCCAACTGGCTGGTTGGTCCGACCAAACTCCGACGCCAAACCCACTGCCAAGCCTGCCCCCAAGCCCGCCGGCAAGCCTGCCCCTAAGCCCGCCCCCAAGCAGGCCCCCAAGCCCGCCGCCAAGCCTGCCCCCAAGCCCGCCTCCAAGCCTGCCCCCAAGCCCGCCGCCAAACCTGCCGCCAAACCAGCGCCAATAGAAGTAAAAGTGGACTCAGATGAAGAAGGTACATTTGTTGCGGGTGGCCAATAAAATAATAATAATAATGATAAATCGACGTTATTTTATGAAATATGTACAAGGACTGTTGAAATAATCATATGTTGGACTAACCAAGCCGAGGCGTAGTTCAGTCATAAGACTATTATTTTCACACTCAATCCCGTTTGGCTGTGATTTCCCAAGAGTACACATAGATAAGGTAAATACAGTTGAATAACATTGAAAATGAGCCAAAAAGGAGAGGAAAATTAATTTTATCAACCATTTCAGACTAAGCTTTTCATTTGACGCCTGAATTTTGAATAGCTAAGGCTGAAAACACTATTATCCACGATTTTCAAAAATTTTAATGCATTGTAAGAGGAACACCTCCGAAATTTAGCGGTACGATGCACCAGACTGACTTATTTCAAACAGCCTGAATCACCTGACTCCGCAATGACAATTAATATATGATCAAGGCAACAGCAAGCGGAGTAAAACAGTAAAACTTTAATTTTGCACACAATAAAAGATGGTTGATGGTGTCAGACGCCTTTTGAAAGTCTAACAAAATTATAAAACGAGCGACCCGTTTTTTATCTGAATTATGAAAGATGGAATCAGTTACTGTTGCAGTTGAAGTACTGAAAGATTTACGGAACCTGCCTGATAGTTATTTATAGAAAAAATATATACATTTGCTTTATTAGGGCCTTTCCGATCACTTTTGAAAGAGTCTGTAAGATGCTTATTATTGGTAAATCAGAAAAGCTCTCAACATTCTTCTTCTCAGAAATGGCCGTCCAACCGCAAGCAGGGAAAGTACCCGACCAAATACAAGAATTATAATCACATGAACTGAAAGGGAACAACAACCGTAGTAGATTAGTTGAGCATCTTTGAAGCCAAGAGCATATGATATATTTAAATAATAATAATAATAATAAAAAAAACCTCCGATCTTCATCGGACTGTAACTAGAGCGGATAAGGGTTATACGCCCCTGAACCTCGCGTTGCTGGAGGCAGATTTTGGAGCAGTTTCAGATGTGGAGAAACAAGAACAATGGTCGCAAAAGGCATTGCATGGCCGACACCACCACGAACTCAATCAGCAACACATTGACAAGGAGGCTTCAAATAGATGGCTCACTAGCGGAAACTTATTTCCAGCTTTATGATCGCTATTCATGATCAGGTCATCAATACGAATAATCACAAGAAGTTCATCATTAACGATCCTAATACCCAATCCGACAAATGCAGGAAGTGTCAACAAAAATCAGAGACTATTCAGCATCTAACATTTGGCTGTAGCACGCTGGCTAATACATACTGTGCAACATCGTCCACCAGAAACTGGCGAACAAGTTCGGTCTTCTCAACACCTATACACCATACTATAAGTATCAGCCACAGATGGTTCTCGTGAATGACAATTTTAGACTTTACTACGATAGTTCCATTATCACCGATAGACAGGTGACGAATAACAGACCAGATATTGTTGTATTGGATAGAAGAGTCAACTCGGTCTTCCTCGTTGATGTAGCGGTTCCAAACACTCACAACATATTCAAAAAATATCAGGAGAAGATGGCTTAGTATGCGGATCTCGCCGTCGAAATCAAACAAATGTGGCATTGCGAGAAAGTGGAAATCGTTTCAGTGATAATAACTGCTTTCCAGCCAGGTGCGTGTTACTACGGGGTTTAACGCATCAGGGGGTTTCGCCTTAGCTGTCGGCAATGCCAAAACCAAACTGTCAGAAAAACGTAAACAAAACAACAAAAATGACGGGTTTGGCGTTGAACAGCTGTCAGAACTTGAAGCCCCGAAAATTCGGGTTATGCACCTGGGGGAAGGGGAAGGTAGCACGAGGGCTTGACGCACCGGCACTGGAACGGTCAAACTTATGTCAAACTTTGGTTTGGAGCACTCCTAGGGCGCCTCAGACAGTGGCTGGAAAGCACTTATTATCATCAACCGGAGTGGTGCCCAAGACTCTGCACGAAAGTATCGCTTAACTGGGACTACCTAAGAACACCTATTCAGACATTCAAAAGCCTCTTATATTGAACACCTGTCATACAGTACGGAAGTTCACAATGTAAATTGGGTCTAATCTCTTTGGTACTTCGTACCCGGGATAGGCCAATGATACCAGCTTTGAGCTGAGTTTGGTAGCAGCAACAACGAGATAATAATAATAATAATTTATTCACCATGAAAACAGTCTACAATATAAATCTGAAACAAAGCAATAGGTATAATATGAATAAATAGATGAAATCACAGAAGCTCCAGCTCAAAGCCATCGCTTGCACGTGATATCACTTCAAACAATTTTGCTACTAATTGTGAGTGAACATAATGAACTCAAACACGATCTACACAATTCACCAATAATTTTATTTATTTTTTTTGTTTGTTTTTTGATTTTTTTTTATAATATTCCATATATATATACAGGGTTTCCGGAAAAATGTGAGGAATCTCTCGGATTCAGATAAAACAAAAATAAAATAAGATGACAAGTTTCTATAATTTTTTTCCTAGCGGCCCTCTCTACGGTGTTACGACCTCCTAAATGACGGCACTGGAATAAATTTCAAATTACTTGATATAATTCAATGAAAAATTGATATGATAAACAATAGTAAGGACCTCTTGAAATACCGCCCTTAAATTCAAATCAGCTTGTTTAGTTTACCAGAGGCGGAATAGGTTGTACGTTTTAATGCTTACATTTTTACCCTGTATGATAAGGAGTTAAAAAACACAAATTTGGATATTTTGAACATTAAACTAAAGAAAAGGTACTCTCGTTAATTGTCGATTAAATGAACCGTTTTCGAAAAACAAAATAATGAACGAAGTAATTCTTTTATTTCTATCAAAAAGAACCATGAATTCTGATTTTTTTGGTCTGCAACAAAGTGTGATTCAAAAGTTATTCAAGGAACAAGTTCACGGAGCACATGTGGAACCCACTCATGAAGTTTTTAATTGATTATTTCTAATGAGCGTATTTAGATTCAATCGTTGCAATAGTATGTGTGTGAAGTTGGCGGCCAGTTTTTGACGAGACCTCAGCGGCCAGTTCGCCGATAAGCGCTCTCAGTGGCGTGCGCCCTCGTCTCATTCTAGTGCAATCGTAACTGTAAATGGTCCCCGTGCGAACGTCGGTACTCGGTACTTCACATTGTAAACAGAATTGATATGTATGATCCATGTTCTATTGAATTAACATGAAAATTAACTTTTCAGAATAATCAGGGAGAATCAGTTTTGTCCCCTGCCCCTAGATATAATAGTAATGTAACATATTCTCTCCTCTCCAAATTACGGATTATTCATTGGACATTTAATTTTGCCTCTCATTTCCAGAAGAATGAATGAAAATCATTTTTTATTTTTGCATAATATTGGGGAATAATGGTTCTACCACAGTGTATAGGTCTCATAATTTGTCACCATCAGGAACAATGTCAACCGAGCCGTTGAAAAATGTTTTTCGGGTTAATCGGATGAAAATTAAAACTTCGCGTTTTTCCTCTCATTTCCAGATGAGTGAAAGTCATTTCTATTTTTTGCATAATATAAGGTCTCATATTTTGTCACCATCGGGAACAATGTCAACCGAGCTGTTGGAATTGTTTTTCGGGTTAATCGGATAAAAATTCGAACTTCGCGTTTTCCCTCTCATTTCCAGAAAAATGAGTGGAAATCATTTTTGTTTTTTGCAGTATATAAGGTAATAATGGTTCCACCATAGTGTATAGGTCTCATATTTTGTCACCATCAGGAACAATGTCAACCGAGCCGTTGAAAAATGTTGCTCGGGTTAATGGGATAAAAATTCAAACTTCGCGTTTTCCATCTCATTTCCAGAAAAATGAGTGGAAATCATTTCTGTTTTTTGCATAATATAAGGGAATGATGGTTCTACCACAGTGCATAGAGGTGTCATATTTTGTCACCATCAGAAACATATCAACCGAACCGTTGAATAATGTTCTTCGAGTTAATCGGATACAAATTCAAACTTCGCGTTTTTCCTCTCATTTCCAGAAAAATAAGTGAAAATTATTTCTGTTTTTTGTATAATATGAATAATTGTTCTACCACAGTGCATAGGTCTCATATTTTGTCACCATCAGGAACAATGTCAACCGAGCTGTTGAGAATTGTTTTTCGGGTTAATCGGATAAAAATTCGAATTTCTCGTTTTCCCTCTCATGTCCAGAAAAATGAGTGAAAGTTATTTCTGTTCGTTGTATAAAGTGAGGAAATTATGGTTCTATCACAGTGCATAGATCTCATATTTTGTCACCATCAGTTTGAATTTGTATCCGAACTCGAAGAACATTATTCAACTGCTCGGTTGACATTGTTCCTGATAGTGAAGAAATATGACACCTATGCACTGTGGTAGAACCAATATTTTCCCCAATATTATGCAAAAATAAAAAATGATTTTCATTAATTCTTCTGGAAATGAGAGGCAAAATCAAATGTCCAATGAATAATCCGTAATTTGGAGAGGAGAGAATATGTTACATTACTATTATATCTAGGGGCAGGGGACAAAACTGATTATCCCTGATTATTCTGAGATGTTAATTTCCATGTGCTTCAATAGAACATGGATCATACGTATCAATTCTGTTCACAATGTGAAGACGAGTACCGAGTACCGACGTTCGCACGGGGACCATTTACAGTTAAACGGCCTATACACGAGCTCATCGTGATGAGCGGGCCGATCCGCAGATATTATCCGAGAAACTTGCCCGCTATAAAATTCGCCTACACACGAACAACCTATTGTTGGCGGTCCATGGCCATGGATGGAATCGAAATGCATAAGATATGAAATATTTTATTCTTTCAATATAAAAATAATATGTATAAAAAACCTTATTCAAAATATGATCGAACGAAACAAATAAACAATCTATTAATAATAACAATAAACAATAACTATAAAGAACAATCTATTAAATTACAAAATCCATACGACGTTTCTCTTCGGCAGTTTTTCAATTATTTTTTCAGGGTCGATATGAATTTCATTGCAGATGTTTAATAAGGCTAAGCCCTTGATTCTATTTTCCGACAGAATTTCTCAGATAGATTTTTAAACGTCTCAGTGTAGAGAAACTCCGCTCTTTCGTTGCTGTTGTCACAAGTATGGTACAAAATGATTCAAGCAATAAATAAATGTTTGGAAACAATTCTTTATTGATGTATGCCAATAAATCTTTTGGACTATATTTCTTGATATCTGAATTCTCGGAAACCGTGTTATATTTAGCACACCACATCATATATTCACAGGGGCACGGGATCCAAATCAAAGGAAATGAGCAAACGTTAAAATGTTGCTTCGTGCTTCTTTTAGTATTTCGTCTTTCCCCGACGAGGGGCTTTTTCATAGCCCGCTGCCCCCCCTGGGTGCGCTAATGGTATCAAGGATACAAACGATGCATAATTTTTTGTTAACCCGGACATGAGTTCTCCTTGTGGTTATTGAGTAATTCATTTCAGCATAAGAAACATGTGGGCCAAATATTAAGAAAATATAATGTGTGGTTTGTTATGATTGAGAAAATTAATAAAACATCTCGGTTACAAAGACAGCCAGAGCCAACAAATGTGGTATATTCGCTGCCCTCTATCCGCCTTTTGAGTATTTACGTTTTCCAATGAAACACCCTGTATGTATATAGATACCTTCCCGAGTCGAACGATAAAAAGCTTAATTCGCAGAGCAGTAGATGATAAACATGTCGTGGAGCTTAAAGTTTTTGGAAAAATGCTTCCTACTTCTGTTAATTTATTTATGGTTTTTTCCTAATGAAAATAGAGCGTTTAGGGCGGACAAACTTTCATCCTCCCTGCATATCGTATATTGACTGTTCATGCTCCTTTTTTTTTCAGTTGAGTTCATCCTTAAAACTCGTAAAACCCCCCGTCCAGTGGAAGTCCCAGAGGAAGAAGGTATGTTTGTTGCGAGTAGGTAATAAAGTTAAGTCGCTATCGAGATCACAGTGTGGTAAAACCACATGGAATAAATTCAATATTTTGGTTACTTTACATATTTATAAGAAATTCTGTAACACGTAAAATTTGAATTTTAAAATGTCTTTCTTTTTCTTCGTAAAAATGCGAACCCTTCCTTAAAGCCCTTTTCGAAAGACGAGTACAACCCCTCAATTTCTCAAATAGGAAGTATGGGCTTGTAATATCTACATCGTTCGAAAGTTTTATTCAGAAATGTTATCATTTTCATGTTTATCGCAAAAATGAAAATAGAAAAAAAAATTGCGTGATAAGCGAAATTTGGTACAATATCAAAAATTAAATTGTAATACAAAATGCAGCAAAAAAATTATGAATGTTAATGAAGTAGATGTTCAAAGTGTTCACGGCGAACGCCTTGGCAACATCCTAGCCTCAAATAAAGATTTCAACAAACATTATTCAACATCTCGGGAGTGATCCACCTAATCGAAAGCGTTATTCGATCTTTAAGGTTATTCAAATCAAGGGGTCTAGTTTTGTACACAATGCTCTTGACATATCCCCATAAAGAGATATCTAATGGGTAAGATCTGATCGCGCTGGTTATCCGTTAATCGAACCATTATTCAAAATTGAAGGTAACGAAATTCAAACACAAATAAGACAAATAAGAATTTATAAACTACAACTCATCAGCACAAAACTCTTCGCGGATGCGTTCTAAAGAAACATTGCCACAGAAAGTGTTTCACGTAGTTTTCATGGTACCACCTGAAAACACATTTCTTCATTTTCTTTCTATCATATCTTGAAGACAAATAACTTTAGTATTATTGTAATGAGATTTGGAAATATTCGCGGGAATATTATGATGAATTTCGTTCATAACATGATATTATTTCTGCAATAGTCTTCAAAGCAATTACATTTCTGAATAGAGAATGAAGAGACCTTTCACACGATGTATCTATCACAAGCGCGTACTTCCCATTTGAAAAATTGGGAGTTGTAACTGTCTTTCGAAGGAGGTTGAAGGTAATCGAACGTTCGCATTTTTACGTAGAAGAATGACACTTTACAATTTAAGTTGGACGTGTTTCTGGATATTTCATGAATATCTGAAGTAACCGAGATAATGGATTTATTCCATTTGGCTTTTCCACACTATATACTTAACGTATATACCCTCTGGAAGCAGACGATGAATAGCTTTGCTCGCAGAGCAGTCCAAGACATGTCGTGGACTTAATGAAGGCTCGAACACGAAATCATGAAAGAACCAAAACCGTCTTCACGCTATTCATATTTATTTTTATGGTTCGTTCCAAGATAGAAATAATATTAAATTTTGAAATTTATGAAAACCACTGACAATATTCAGAGAATTTTGTTTCAATTATATATTTTTTATTTTTTTCCGAGACCTTTTTTCAAGGAAGATTCTAAAGGTGAACAAACAGAAGTAATTTTCTCACAAAATTATATAATTAGCAGTCTTATTCTAAAAACCAACCCCAACTATCAAAAGAACCTATAACTAATATTTTTAAACTCTAAAATAACGTTCGATTGGTGAGTGCACTCACTATACGCAATTTTCAATATTTCTCCTTCCAAGCAGCACGCCGTTGCAATATCTCCTTCTCTGCTTCACTTGCCAAGTCCACTGCAACAACTCAATTTTCGAATCTACTCTTTACAAAGTTTCAAATACCATTCATTATACCTTTCTTCTTACAAAACCAATCTTTCTGCCACGTTTTTAAAAATTCTCGATCCTTCCCCATGACGTTTCTCTTTCAACTGTTCACTGGCCTGCTTTTCCCATTCATATTATTTAATATCTCATTTCCTTGGTAACATTCTTGATACATTTCATTCTTCATGAACAAAACTCAACTACCTATTTACAATTAATCATTTGAACAAATTCACATTTTTCTTATTTTGAATAATCTGAACCCTCTTTGAAAATATAATGATATGATTTATAAATTGATCGAATTTACTCAATTGTCTAAAGATGTTTGAAGGTTCTTGACTTTTCGGTGATATTGTTTGAATTAATTTTTCATTTTAATTTCTTGAAACTTCAAGAATTATGACCATTTTTGATTTCCATAACAATATACACAGGGTGATTCTCGAAGACCGTTGGTTAGAATATATCAAAGGAAGACTCGAGATAAACACTTGGAATTTTATAGTCAAGCTTTGTTGGGACAGATGAATTCTTGGAAAAAAATTCAGATTCGTTTGACTTCCGGTATCCGATACCAACTTTCGTTTTTTGAAAGTAACACCAAGTTTTTCAATTCATAATCATATTACCTAATCATTGAATTCTAAACTGATTTAATGTATCATTTGCAAATTTTTTCCCAGAAAATTTGTCTGGAATCTGAAGAACTTCTTCAAATTTTCTCAAATAGCTTCATTCCAATGTTAATAACTTTGAGATTTTTGCATCAAAATTCCTAATTTTCTAGCTTTTATCAGAAGACATATAAAAGATTCTCCTCCGTTAATTGAAAATTCAATTGAACATACAAGGTGTTCCGATTCCAATGTCAAAGTCAGCCATGACAAAAACCTCAAAACTCATTTTTTTTTTCAAATGAGAACCCATTTTAAGATGGAAGCTACGTCAAAAGATATTGTATTTTTGTTATACATACTACTGCTCAAAAATGCTCATTTCCCGAGATTTAGGACTAAATCTCATTCACTTCTAAAGAATGGTCTGATTCTCGTTTACAATATTGAAGTTTCATCCATTCTTCAGAAGTCATGGTGCAAAAAACAAGAATTTAATACAGTGGAACTCCTCTACCTCGAACTTCCTTAACTCGAAGAATTCTCCAAGTCGAATTTTCTTCACAAAAATTTTTTTCATTACAATTAAGCATAGTATTAGTATAACATAATGTATATAGAACCGTGTTTTGGTAATACCTCTGCAATACATAAATATGTAAATATACATATGTGAATTCAAAAACCCCTCAATTTAGTGCATTTTTCCGTAACTCGAAGTAAAAGTACTGTCCCTTGGAGATTCGAGTTAGGGAAGTTCCACTGTAGTTATTATTTTACTCGAAATAGAAATAAATACCATTGATGCAGACACAGGACCTAGTCCTAACGTAAGGGGAAGAAGAGAAGAGAGAAATAGAATAACTAATATAATTTTCACTACATTGGGTTGAATGTGTTTCGTTGGCACAGCAACATCTTCAAATTAATATATAACTCAATTAATTGTCTAAACTCTATCTACTAATACAACAAATCCTTTCACTAGGTGGGGGTAATGGTTAATGCGCAACTCCTTGTGTGGGATGAATATTCGATGATATCTTAATGACTTCCAAGGATGAAATTATGATTATCTCACCGCCATTAAGTGAGAAGATCTATTGACGTTAGTTTTTTCTTTTTTCTGGGAAAAATATGCAAATGATACATTGAAGAAATTAAGAATTCAATGAGTAATATGATTATGAATAAAAAACTATGTGTTATATTCAAAAATCGAAAGTTGATATCATTTCCGGTGAAACCGGGAGTCAAAGGAATCTGAAATTTTTTGCAAGAATTCATCTCTCCCAACAAAGCTTAACTAAAAAATTTCATCTCGAGTCTTTCTTCGAAATATTCTAACCAATGGTCTTCGTGAATCACCCTGTATACTGCAAATTGAACCTTTCTCGGTAAATTCGCTAACGTTAAACGTTTTGTGTGATTCTTCGTGGAATATATTACGATAGAAATTGGTTTGAATAACAGTCTTGATGATCGTGAACGGAAAAAACCATTCGACTGTTCTTGGAAAAATGCTCCCAACCACTGTTGATTTATTTATGGTTTCAGGGTGGACAAATTTTCATTCTTCTTGCACCTAGCATATTATTGTCTGTTATGCGCCGTTTTTTTTTTCAGTCCAAATGGCCCTGCTTCCTCTGCCAGACTCAGATGAGGAAGAAGAGACACCCGAAAATGAAGGTATGTTTGTTGCGGGAGGGTAAAAATCAAGTCGCTATCGAGATAACAGGTATTATTCCATACGGAGTCTCAATTTGAGAAGGTACCACCCTTAATTTCTCGAACCCTATGTAAAATCAGAAGAAATGCAAAAAAAGTTGAACTTTGGTTCGTAGGGGGGAGGTTTGGTTGCAATAAATTTGTATCAACCTTGTGAGCGTGATCACTGCAACCCCTGAAATCTTAAATGAGAGGGGGGTTGAGTGACACCTTGTTGTAAAGGTAATTCGATTACATTTTCAAAAATGCCCCATGCACTTGAACTATATCGATAGTACGCAACGAGTTTGTTACTCAGAAACAAGCGCGCCAAAACACTTCATTCTTCTCGCGCACAACGAGAATTTGGCATAAGGTTTTTTATTGCTTACACGACCAACATTTCCGCATGAGAATGCGTCTTACAAACGTCTCTAGCTTCAGCCGCAGCGAATGGGGTTCAATAAAAAATTTGTCATTTTTGAAGGAATAAAAGTCTTGTTGATCGTAAACGAAAAACAAATTTTCGACAGTTTTTGGAAAAATGATTCCTTCCACGGTTAATTTATTCCTGGTTATTTTCCTAAACAAAATTGAGGCTTTAGAGGTGACACATTTTTATCCTTATTGTATATGTGGAAAAACCGTAAAAATCAGCGTTTTTTCAAAAATTCATAAACTCGGCCATTTTCGATGTTGTGTGTTGCTGGTTTTCAGGGCGAAAGTAGTGGTTAATAGGTACTTTTAGTGTGCAAACCTTTGACGTCGTCGGATGAATAGTTTTTACGTAATTGCGATTTTACTTATTTCAGACACTATTTTCCGGAAGGGCTGGAATTTTCAAAACGGATTTCGTCAAAATGATTTGGTCAAAAAATGTAACGAAATGATATTTTTTTCTGTTGATACATTCAAAACAGAGATAGTACATCTTCCACGATTACGCGTATTTATAGCTTTGGTCACAAACAAGTAATTTCCAAAATCTGAGGCTGCGAACTGCCGCATGCCATAAAATCTGGCATCGACACGACGTGATTCGAAAGGTTGCCCTAACATTTTGCGACCTGCAAATCTAGGTATGGATTTCCGAAACTAACATTGTCATGTTGATTCAGAATTTGTTTGATTCCATTTGTATTCATTAAATAGATTTTAACATCCAAATGGTTATCTATATCAATTCTGATATTTTTACCACTGGGGCCGAAAAAAATTTCCGTGTTGAAATTTACGATAGAATCTTATTCCATCTGAAATTGTATTTTAATGTCTTCTCCTTTATTCCAGGAGAGCATCTGATGTGTGGGTATTCTAAATCGGTAAGTTATAAATTTGAATTAATTGTGAGGTAATTGCACTGATTCATAGAACCTACCGAAAATTCTGCATGACGTGGTTTTTTGAGCGCTCGTTCTACTTACACGAGGGATATATCATTTCGTCACGTATCTGTATTTTTCGAATTTTGAACCGAAGATGGTTCCAATCGACAAGGTTCGACTCATTGATGACGAATCGTGTGTTTCCTCCACGATCCCTTATAACTACAACCATTCGTCTTACCATACTTCTAATGACGTTGTCGATCATTTCTTGAGGCAAATTCTCCCATATTTCCATCAAAGCAGTTCTTGCTTCTTCCAAGTTCCGAACAGCAGGAATTCTCGACCTAAGACGTCTGTCCAGCATGTCCCAGACATGTTCAAATGGATTCATGTCTGGAGAACATGCAGGCCAATTCATTGTTGGTGTTTGAACCTGATTTAAATATTCAGTTACACAACGTGCTGCCTGCGGGCGAGCATTGTCATGCATAAAGAGAAAATCTGCCCCGATAAATGGGGCAAAAGGTACCACATGATCTTGCAGAATATCCCTTATGTGCCTATCTGCCGTTAAAGCGCCGCAATCAATAACCACCAACTCTGTGCGTGCCTCTTAACATATGCCACCCGACACCATAATTGAGCCTCCACCGAAAGAGACAGTAGGAGTAAAATTAAATTGTTCGTTTTGTTCTCCTGGACGACGATACAATATTTTCCTCCCATCTATTGAATTTACACAGAAACTGCTCACATCCGTGAACAAAACATTACCCCAGAGATCATTCCAATTCTGGTGTTTTCGACCAAAAGCTAGTCGCGCTACTCGATGACGTCCATGGAGTTGTGGTGCTTTTTTTGACCTATACGCCTTCGAACAAACTTCTTTAAGTCTTCTCCTCACTGTACGCTCACTTATGGTGGTTCCACGAACTTCTTCCAGTTCGTTTCTTCTTTGAACTGCGGTTCGACGCCACTTGCGGAGTGTTTGCAATGTGATAAATCGGTTATCTATGGCCGTTGTTGAGAGTTTTCTGCCTTGACCTCGTCTCTTCACATACTCCAGTTTGCCTCCATCGCATAACACTACGATGGATCGTCGATTTGGATTTCCCAAACATGTTGGCAACACCATTGTGAGATCGACCATTGCTACTGCCCTAGCGATTTCAGTGGGTGCTAAATTACTCATTATTTACACCAAGTGATGGTAGTGAACAAAAACCAACTAAACTCAAACAATCAATTACGAAAAAAAAAGGACACTCTACTTGGAGAAAATACACGTTTCAAATGTAATGTGTAATGATATTTCCGCTTTGATTTGGCTTTGACGTTGACTATTTTGATAAAAATGTTCAAAATGAATGACAATTGTGTAAGAAAGGCATGGTTTCTAGACCTAGGCAGCACAAAAACCAGATAAAGCAAAAATACCTTTCATTTACGAAAGTATATCTCCGTTCCTTTAAATTTGCCGGTGTGTGTATATACTTTATTGGGATTATCTTTGTCAGTTTTCGAAAAATATGGATGTTAACGTCTAAATCTAAGGTAGCCGTAGAACGCCACACGGCGAAAAAAAATTACAGTATGTGGATTGGCAGAAACGGAATCATTTTCTGGCCTCCTGACATTCCCGATTTGACCCCATCGGGTCACTTTATTATGGGGATATTTGAAATCTAAAGTATTTATGGGCCGTTCTCAAAATATTGAAGATATTCAAATCAGAATAAAGGAATTGATAATCTCAACAACCAACTAGAAATATTGAGGAGAGCCCTCGAAAACTCAATAAAAAGATATCGATTGTGTGTAAGTAAATGGGGGCCATTTGAACACTCAATTTAAATTTTGCTCATAAATTAATGAAACAAATACCAGTTGTTCTATTTTCCTCGGCTACTTTGATATCTCAGCAGTGTCACGTGGTATTCTACAGCTGCCTTAGATTTAGACGAAAATCTATATTTTTCGAAAACTGAAGTATATCAATGAAGTATATATATATTTGAAATCAGAAGAAAGAGTTCTACCGATTAGAAAGATAAAAAACAGAGTGTTCCATTTGAAAAATACCAACTTACATAAAATTTTTAGATCAACGATGCTTTTTTGCATTTTCTAGAACTGAATTCTGGATGCCAAATAAAAATAATTCATATTTGCCTGTTTAAACGTTTTTGCAGGACCAATATTTACTGAGATTGCTATTGAGTAAAATATAAACATTTCATAAATCTTCATGAATTTCTCGAATCTATCACGCTTGACTGAATTTTATAATAAGGTAAAAATTTTTTTACATTCTGTTGAATTGATTGAATCCGAATTATGTATACCTATTCAGAGAAAAATCTATAATATTAAAATGTATTCAATCATTTGCAGGAAACTAGAAACCCGACGCCACCGCCGAAATCCAAGACAGGTTAGTAATATACTGAATGGAGTTGAATTTTCGAATGCATCATCTGCTGATTCTGATGATCATTCATGATGGTTATCTAAAAATGTTTCTGATGAATTTATTTCGGTTTATCTTATTGTAGCCGTGGATCCATCTGAGCGCACATTCGGTAGTTACCGTTTAGTTTTGGGGAACGTAATTTGCCCCGCCAAACTCCAATGGTGAATTTTGGTGTTTTCCTACATGTCACTTTTGACTTTCAATCAGTGTAGCCAACAAGGAATCGTTGGTATCGGATTTCTATCAAAGTATGATAGAAAATGAGAGGACACTTCGGGAATTACTTTTTTTCGGCAACCGACCGGGAAGTACTCACTTCCCAGACGCTTTTTCTTCGAGGAAGTAGCATTTCCCGGCCTAGTCCGGGAAGTTCGTACTTTCCGGACTAGACCGAAAAGAATCACATCGTTGTTATGGAAACGACTGATATTTATTCGACATGAAATTACATAGTTGACATTTGGATTTTTGAAAGTTCGAAATTTTGTTCTACAAAGAAATATAATGAAGAAATGTGTCTCATTGATTTGTTACTCTACACGGTTGCCGAAAAAATAGTGGACGCAACACGTCCAAAAACAGTTTTTTGGACTCGCAGACTTCCAAGACTCGCATCCGGCTCGTCCTAGAACTTGTCTACTCGTCCAAAAAAAAAAAAACAGTATTTCATGGACTGGTTACGTAAATTACTATTATTTGTAAATAAATTTTTATGTGCTGCAAGAATTATTATTTTATTATCACCTTGATTTTTGGTCATTTATGGTGTTTGTTATGAGTTGCTGTGATTTCTTTCATCCGCCACCTTTCTCATTCAGCCACTTCTTTTTTCCATTTATGGTTTCTATTTTCAATATTTTTTGCTCACTAGGAGCACCTATTGCTGATTATTTGTTTTTTTTTTTTTTTTTTATATCCCGATTATTTAAAGTTGATTCAGTTCACTTTGGAGTATTGTTTCTCGAAAGCTTTCTACGTTGGCGCAGGTCATACCGGCATACTTTGTCCCTAACCGCGACACTTGGGGAAGGGTCTCCACAAGGTGGTTGGTCTGTCACCTTCACATTGGTCATTGGTGCTCGTGGACCTCCTAAAAACGCTTTTGGATGCGGTTTTCGATAATGGTTCGGGGCAAGCATGACGGCACGGTTAGTGATCGTGTGCTCTAACCTTAATGCACGAATGGTGTGCACAAGAAGGACTCAGTGTTAACCCTGAAAAGACTATTCTAGTATCATTCACTAGGAGCAGGAAACTTTATCTCAAAGTACTCAGAATGGATGGAACTGCTTTGGTCCCCACGGATCACACTTAATATCTAGGTGTAATTTTTGACTGAAAGCTCTCTTGGAGCTTACATATCGAGGCTGTGATCAGTAGAGACCAAAGACCTTTCATGCCAGAGAATGGTCGGAAACACTTGGGACATGAACCTGAACTGACCACCTGGATTTATAAATCTATTGTACGGCTAATCGCTGGCTACGCAGCTTTCATTTGATGGCCGAGGGCCAAGTTAATAAACAAAAGACAAGACAAAAGGCTCTCGACGAATTGGAAAAAACGACATGTTTTCCTATAACAGGGGCATCTCGCTCCTATCCGACCTGCGCCATGCAAGTCATTCTGGAACAGCGTCCGCTAAGATTATTCTTGGTATGCGAGGCAGTCAGGTTGGCTCACAGGGTGGCAAGCGACAGGTACGAATGTAAAGAGCTCCTAGATGTGGTCACACATAACCTAGCTCTGAAACATGAATTCCAAAAAAAACTATAACGTGACGTTGGATCTCTGCCATGGCACTTCGCTGATTCGAGTTCCAGAACAGGCATTGTTTCTTTGATTCTTTCTTAGTGAAACAGGGGTTATCTTTGGCTCCAGGTCCCAGGGAAAAAGTTGTATCGGGTTTTAGATTCCAGGGAAAAGGCGGGAAATATCATCCAAATAAGCAAGGCATCCCTTTACAGGTAGTTGAACGTACCGAACTTATTCTTCATAGCATTCAACAGGTTCAGCTTTCCAACTAACAGTCAACAAATCAATTAAGAAAACTGAAAACTTATCTATTGTACTAGTCATTAAAATCTAGTTCGGATGGCTGAAAGAGGTTACTTTGTTTTTTGAGGAAGAAAATCTTTTGTTTTTTTTTGGGTTGTCTGCATTAAGCATCAGTCTTAGGATGGTGGCAAATTCATTTTCATTCTGGGCTCTCTGGTTAGGTGACTCCTTCCTCATGCTCCTTCTTCTCTGAGTGTTTTGCTCTATCCTGCTTTGCAGTTTCCTTCTCTATTTCATCGGTTCGTTGTCTGAACATCTTACAGAGGTTGAAAAATGTTTTTCTTTACACTTTCCGGCAAATTGTCTATGCAGCCATCTTAAACACTGAATTTTGCTAACTTGATAGTAAGGCTTTTCACTTGAACGTACATCTTATGACTTTTGTGAATATGCCTCTTCGATTTCTACCAGAACCTTGTCATTTCTTTCCCTTCGTTTGAAGAAATCTAATTTGATTCTATTCTTGTGTATTTCCGGAAGTACTCGGTGGACCATTTTCTTTTTTTTTATAACTATTTGATTCATAATAGTGGAACTCAGCATTCTCATCGCCGAGTGTGTTTTCTTTTCTCTTTCAGTTTTATGTTTTTCTGTTCTGTCCTTCAATCGATGTTTTCTATCATCATTTCTACATTTGGAATTTCGCCTTCAATTTGTACGGTGTACCTCAAATTGGTTTTCCGTTTATATGGGTGGTAATTTCGGGGTTTTTGAGCGCTCGTACAACTTACACGAGGGCTATATCATTTCGTCACGATGTCTGTATTTTTCGAATTTTAAGCCGCAAATGGTCTCAATCGACAGTTTCGATTCACTGATGACGATTTCCTCGAAAAATTCGAGTCTGTCCGTCCGTATACACGATAACTCTCGAACGGAATGTCCTGGGAACTTGAAATTTTCAGGGTAGGTTCAAATCTCGAATGCCGCGGTTAAGTTTGTTATTGGGCAAAATTCGCCACAGGGTTCCGTAAATATGGCCGCTCGAAATTTTGTTTTTCTTCTAACTTTGAAACTAGCAATTCGATCGAAGTGAAATTTTGCACTCAGATGGAGAATTACGTGTTCAAGCTACATGCAAAATTTTGTCTAGCTCGCATGAACAGAACCATAGAAACCATAGATAATTGTAACTTTGTAATGGAAAGGCCTAGGAACTTGAAATTTTTCAGAATAGGTGTGGATCTCGAATGTTTCGGTCACGTTCATCAATGAGCAAAATTAGACTAGGGGTTTCGTAAATATGGCCGTTTGAAATTCAGTTTTCTTGATAATTTCAAAACTTGATTTGATCATGACGAAATTTCGTATTTGAATTGAGAATGATATATTCGAGCTAAATTTTTTCCATATCGCATGATCAGAACCATAGAAACCATAGAAAATAATAACTTTCGAACGGAAAGGCCTAGAGACTTGAAACTTTCGGGATATGTTCGGATGGCGAATTTCGTGGTTACTTCCATTAATGAGCTAAATTAGACTAGCGGTTCCGTAAATATAGCCGTTCAAACAATTTTTTTCCTGATTATCTCGAAACTACTTATTGGATTGGAATGTTATTTCGCACATAGATGAAGAATAGTGTATTCGAACTATGTGGGAAATTTTGTCCAGATCGCATTACCAAGACCATAGATACCGTAGAATATTCCAGCGAATTATCGAAAAAAAAATTGGTCACCTAAAGCACTGACGTGAAGTTTGGATTTTCGCCTTATTTTGAAATTTTCTTTGACAGCTGTCAAAATCTTTCCAATTGGTTTCTAAAACTGGAGAATGCGAATCTACCTACAAGGTGGATGAACGAGCGCTCAAATGCTCCTGACTTCACGGCAGTGCTTTTCTGAATTTTTTATTAGTAAGGCTGTCTTCTAGGGCCTCTTGAAAGCTGGTTTGGTCAATTCATCTTTTTGTTTTGCGAGAATACCTTATAAGATAAAGATCCGCCATATTAAAGCTTTCGTCACAAATTTGGGCCAAAGCAAAAATTTGCTCAATCACTTACCATCTAAACTCAATAAAATCACACGTAGAGCACTTCTCGACACGTCTGCACCACTACGCGTCTCAACTCATAATCGATGAGTTGCTCAATTATATTTGCAATTAATAAAATGGGGAAGACACTGAAGTATGGGGATATTGGAACAATTCGTATAAAATTGTCGGCTTCCCATATTTCATACAGGTTGTTTTTTCAGATGAGGCTTTTTTCTTGACGTGTGCTTAAACTCATTAAAAGAGATCATTTCGCCAGAAGTTGTTTATATAAAATATTCAATTTGAAAAAGGGCCACAAAATCTTTGGCATAAAGATCTTAAGACCACTCTGGATCGTGTCCTTTTTTTCAGAAGATTTGCCGTGAATCACGGTGCCATATGCATTCCAGCAAATAAATAAAAGTATTGGATTTTTATCTCAAATCCGTCTATTCTCTTTCAACTGTTATTAGGAGATTTTTCCTGAACGGTATAACTCTTAAAGTTCAGACCAAGGAGAAAAAAAAACAACTGAATGCAAAGTTCCTAGAAAAAAAATAGAAAGTTCACAAACTCATCGATAAAATTGGTCCAAATTGTTTACAGAAATTGTTCGAAATGGTCACCATTCGTTTGATGTGCACAAAGTCTTGCCCGGCGTAATAACGCATTATTACATGCAGCAACTATCACATAATTTTGCTTAAGTTCTTGAACACTATTTACCTCACCGTTACTGTACCCTAGTGTTTTCAAATGACTCCAACAGGAGAAATCACAGGGGTTGAGATCCAGGGAGCGTGCATTTTCACTAACTTCGGAAGCCACAATAATCATACGCTCTGCCAATGATTTCCCGTAAACTGAAAGCATTCAATAGAAATATTTAGAACTCAGTCTCTACCTGATTCAGGTTCATGTTGGAAATTTCTCAGATTCGCCGGTAACTTCCATTTCTAAATACTCGGCCCTGGTGAATATTTTATATTAAGGATTTTTGACTTATTTTGACGAGTTCTAGCACCTGTCAAAAAAGCCCCACCTTTGGAAACACCCCGAATACATGCCAATGTAAAATTATTCATTCTTATTCAACTGTGGTTTCCTCGAATGAAAATGGAACATTTTGTTTGAGATAATTTTCATCCTTCATGTATTGTATATTGTCTGTTCATACACTTTTTTTTTCAGTGAAGCGAAAGCTCCAGGGGCCTGCGGTCGAGGAGGAGGAGGAGGAGGAAGAAGATAATGGAGGTATGTTAATAGTGTTTCGATATAGGTATAGCTAACTCCACGTAATCGAGATCACACGCTTTAATCTTAATTCTAGGATAAAAATCACATTCACATTCGCAATCAGTTCGCTGGCCGAGTCGCAATTCGGGAAGAAAGTTTGCGTGAAATTTACCATTCGCAATTAACTTCGGAGTTCGATCAGACGCATACGCTTTGAAGTTTGGTTTCTAGCAGATCTTTCATAGAGAATCTAATTTAGTGGAGGTAAACAAACGAAATGAAAATCATATTTGAATTTTCGTTCTTTCCGTTCCTTGTGTTTTCAAAGTTATAACAATGGAAGCATTACGGATTTCAAATTCGAGCCGAAACATTAACCGAATCAACATATACGGCACAGAACACTAAACCTGAGATAACCATTATCGTTATCTAAGCTACGACTACAAAATACTCAAATATATTGTACTGTATTGGTACTTTTAAGAGATAAAACTTTTACCGACATTACAGTTTTCTATTGATAACCGCAAAGAACTAGAAGTCTACCTTAAATGAGTAGATAGTCTTTGACCAAGATCGTGATTGTATAGTGGTTCAAAGGACTCTACGTTTTGTATGTAATTATGTAACCCAATTAGGCTTGATTCAAGAGAAAAGATTGACGGGAAAATGGGAAATTCAAAACACAGATTTTTAGCACTCAAAATAACAAGTTTATTCATTTGGGGCGGTTATCCAACTTCAGGTCCGAAAATAAGAGCGGAAATAGGAATCAGAAAAGACCTGCGAGAAAACCATGTATGACAATAGATAGACTGGTAAAGTTAAAACCCAGAGACCTCTCTCTTTATCTCGTTCAAATACCATTAACCCACAAGTAAGGAATATTCATGAACAGCAACAGGTTGACTGGTGAGAATTCTCTCATATGGTGTTTAAAAATGATTGAGTAGATTAAATGCAGCACTAATGACTCCTTAACCATAATAGGCGATTATGTGCGAAAATTGTGAATTATTCTTCGCAGGAATCCAACTATCATTTGACGATCTCCCACGGTGCAAGGAGAGGGGAATGCGACCAAAGATCCTTGTTATATATATTTTTAACGGTTGGCCAGCCTAATTTAAGTTAGGTTGCGTCATACGATAGTTGTCTCCCTGGTCAGTTGCCCCATCAAGTATTAGGTGAACAATATAAACAGTAAACAATAAACATCAACGGATAATAATGAGTGGATAGTCGTTTTAAAGTTCTCAATCAAGATAAGATGATGAAACATAATGCCCACACTGGTGCTTATGAATATCCTTAATATTTGCTGAAAACTACAACGATTACATAAAGTATCATTTGAAGAATATTGCCTAACCCAGGTATGATTAGAGAAGGTGAGGATTAAACTTTCGTTAATACAAGAAAGCTTTTGTGGGAAGCTCTGAGGAATTTAATACACATGGTCAGTTAGAATCATTAAATAATATGGAATAGACTTGATAATAAAGTGAGAAAAACAGAAAGTGATACAAAACAATACACAAGAAGCAAACAAACATGGTACAATACGTTGAGTAGAAGCAAATGAAGGTCTTGTGAATTAAAGGTAAATACCTGAGATACCGCATGGGGTAAGTTATGGAAATCGTTGAATCTAAGTGTAGAAAGTTCAGGCGAAGCCTGTATATGAATGATGATAACGTTGTAATTATAAATATGTTGTTACTCACATGTTAAACCCAAAGTATCTCTTCCACCCTCGAGGGTTTAAGATCAACTAATTCACAAACCAACCCAGTTTTACTTTTAAAAGATAAGAAAACACTGTAGAACTCAAAAGCCAGAGCCAAACGCTCGCCAAGGAAGCCCAAAAGAATGGAGTGAAGCCGAAGCCAAGAAGAGCTGCCTATTTGGAGGTTAGGATCGTATGTCCGTTTTTCAAAATTCTGTGACCCCAGATTATTCTTTCTTATTCTTTCATCTCGGTGGGGCTCTGCAATCCTGAGTGCAATCCCAAGTAGTAGTATAAAAATAAACTCGCGCTGCGCAGAAGTCAGATTTGTACAGTATATCAATTGACATGAACGAAAGCACTACGCTTCATCCATAGCCAGCACGAAATTTCGTGCTTAAGTGAAAGTTTGCAGCTTGCAATAAATTTGACCGACTTCGACTTCCATGCTAGACTTCAGTTTCATTACGAATGGTAACAGAGAACGCCATCTGCTTAGGCCAGCGAATTGATTACGCATAGACCTTCAGTTAGAGTTTGGACGCATTTGCAACACCTCACAGAAACACAATCCAATCTCACTAAAGCTCGTGATTTAGGTTTATACAAAAATCCAAAACACACGATCATTCGCGGAAAATTGAAACAAGTTATTGACGCGATTCAATATTTTCTTTAGGCTGAAGGACCTTAGGTCGACGGCCATTTGCTCCAATTTTGATTCGACTAATTTCCATAACAAGTGAACCCAATAAGTTTCTATGAGGCCGGTTGTGGAATTGCCCGCGCATGGAAAGATTTTTGTCCACGACCATTGAATAAAATATACTCCGTTTAAAAATTATTAACATCTCGGTTGGCTGTGAAAAATCGAATTTAAGTTGGTAATATACTATTCAGTAATATTTTGAGTTGCTGAAAATTGCTATAGGAATAACACTAACATTACCCATAGAAATCTAGCTTTGATGATTTTATCGAAGATATTGGTGAATATGTAATTATAAAAATTTGCTCTGAATTTGAGTATTTTCTGTCTTATGCTATTAAAATGGCTGGAATTGACCAGGATACATCGCACTTAACAAGAGAACGCCAGGCAGTTTGTCGGTGTTACTTCGAGTTTTTCAAAGATTTGGCATATATTTCCGCTAGTGTTTCAGGTAAACTGTTATTCACCGACTCAAAGTGTATTCTGATTGATCAATGTCTCTTAAATTTCCAGATTTCACCAAGCTCTGTCCGTAGAATATTAGCATGTTATTATAGCCTGAAATTAGCAGTGGAAGAAAACCTGTGCGATACGATTATTCCTTCAAAGAGACATTGAATGACTTTGTTTTTGCTAGAATTAAAAACAATGAATATATCAGTTTAGATATCCTTTTCGAACTGGCCAAAGAGCACCTAGATTTCAATTGATCGAAGTCAACATTATATTATATCATAAAAAAAATTGAATACAAATACAAAAAAGTTGATCGAAGGAAAATTCTTACTGATAAACAGAAAAATATTATAAAAATAGTACGATATTGTGATAAATACCGAGAATACATGGAACAAAACGAAAAATTCATTTATCTAGATGAAATTTGGATATTCAAAAACGGTATTCAAATTTGTCAGTGGACACTAGAAAATAATCCAAAAGGTATGCCGAGTATATTCAAGGGTAAAGGCAGAAGGTGCACTATTTTGAATGCTGGAACAATTGATGGATTTTTACCTGGATGTGATCCAATTCTTGACAGTGTTATTAATGATAAGGATTACTATGAATGGTGAATTATTTCATAAATGGGTTATTGAAATATTGAAACCTTCCCTGCAAAAGGATGCCCATCAATAGGATTACGTCAGCTTATTCAATAAACACATCCAAATCACTACACTACGTGGAAACAAAGTTTTCAATATTTTTGAGCGCTCGTACTACTTACACGAGGGCTATATCATTTCGTCACGATGTCTGTATTTTTCGAATTTCGAGCCGAAAAGGTGCCGTAAGCACGATAACTCTCGAACGGAACAACCTAGAGACTTGAAATTGTCAGTATAGGTTCAGATCTCAAATGCCTCGGTTGAGTTCGTTAATTGGCAGAATTCCACCAGGAATATGGCCGTTCAAAATTTTGTTCTCCTGATTACTTCGAAACTACAGATTCGATCGAGATGAAATTTACTCGAATGGAGAATGGGTTGTTCAAGCTACATGTGAAATTTTGTCCAGATCACATGACCAGAACCATAGAAATCATAGATAATTGTAACTTTTGAATGGAAACGCCTAGGGACTTGAAATTTTCAGGATAGGTATGGATTTCGAATGTCGAATTATACTAGGGGTTCCCTGAATATGGCTGTTTGAAATTAAGTTTTCTTGATAATTTCAAAACTACAGATTCGATCTTGACGAAATTTTGTATATTAATGGAGAATGATATATTCAAGCTACATTTTTCCAGATCGCATACCAGAACCAAAGAAACCATAGAAAATCATAAGTTCCGAATAGAAAGGTCTAGGGACTTAAAATTTTCAGGATAGGTGTGGATCTGAAAAGTCGCGTTCACGTTTATCAATGAGAAATTCGAAAAAATTGAATAGAGCTGATAACAAAAATTTAGGAGGAAATTTGAAGTCAGGAGCTTTTGAGCGCTCGTTCATCCACCTTGTAGGTATATTCGCATTTTCCAGTTTTAGAATCAAATTCAAAAACTTTTGACAGCTTTAAAGAAAATTTTCAAACTAAGGCTAAACTCCAGACTTCACGTTAGGCTTGAGGTGATTTTTTTTCGATAATTCGCTAGAATTTTTTACGCTATCTATGGTCTTGGTAATGCGTAGCGTAGTTTGAATACATTATTCTTGATCTATGTGCAGAATTTCATTTCAATCCAATGAGTGATTTCGAAATTATCAGGAAAAAAATAATTTGAACGGCCATATTTACGGAACCCCTGGTCTAATTTTGATCATTGATGAACGTGACCGCGAAATTTGCGATCCAAACCCACCCTGAAAATTTCAAGTCCCTTTCCGTTCGAAAGTTATAATTTTCTATGGTTTCTATGGTTCTGGTCATGCGATCTGGAGAAAACGTAGCTTGAATATATCATTCTCCAGTGAAATACAAAATTTCGTCACGATCAAATACGTAGTTTCGAAATGATCAAGAAAACTAAATTTCAAACGACCATATTTACGGAACCCCTAGTCTAATTTTGCTCATTGATAAACGTGACCGCGACATTTGAGATCCATCCCTATTCTGAAAATTTCAAGTTCTAGGCCTTTCCTTTACAATGTTATAATTTTTTATGGTTTCTATGGTTCTGCTCATGCGATCTAGACAAAATTTCGTGGGTCTTGAACACGACATTTTCCATCTGAGTCGAATCTGTAGTTTCGAAGTAATCAGGAAAACAAAATTTCGAGCGGCCATATTTACGGAACCTCTAGGCGAATTTTGCCCAATAACGAATTTAACCGCGGCATTCGAGGTTCGAACCAACCCTGAAAATTTCAAGTCTCTAGGACGTTCCGTTCGAGAGTTATCGTGTATACGGCACATTTTCAGTTCAAAATTCGATCGTGACGAAATGATATAGCGCTCGTGTAAGTAGTACGAGCGCTCAAAAAGAAGGAAATATGGAAGTTGATAAATACGGAAACGAAAAATAAGGGTAAATTAAGCAGCATAGAAGAGGCCCTAACACCTAATGAATTGAATGAGTTCTTCGCTGCGGTTGGCAGAAGGATATTGGACTAGGCTAATCCAACTCCATCACTTTTCTGCAAAACAAGCAGATTGAAAACATGAATTCCCTATTTTTGTATCCTGTGACTGAAACAGAGATTGAAAATCAGACAAAAAACATAAAAAGCAAAAACTTTAAAGATGTCTACGGAATGTCAGTATCTCTGGTCAAGCGCTCAATCCCGTTCATCAAAGAACCACCACATCAGTTTTCATACTTGCCTGTATCAACTACGTTCATCAGCATCTGCTTGAATTTCCAAAAAATTCAAATTTCCATGACAACGATACGCGTCAGAAGAATAAGTCCTCCATACCCCAAGCCAGAATAGAGAGGAGTCAGCAAGGCCCAAATTACAGGTGTATTTAGTTGTACAATAAACTCCCAGAATCCTTCGGAAAACTAAGTCTTCCCGTATTCTCCGGGAGGGTGAAGAACTTGCTTTTGGAGTCAACGATATACAGGTTGAGTGAATTTGAGGCCAACATTATTTCTCCGTGCTTGTTCGTCTGGCATTATACACAGAGGTGATATTTTTTATTAGTTGATGTTATATAAGTGGGTGTGTGAGATGCTCGACTTTTGAGAGGATGTTGTTTTTTACTTAAGTGATGTTGTTTTTGTTGACAAGCCATGTAATTATTTTGATGGCAAGTATTTGTACACCTGATATGTATTTTCTCAATTGTGTGCAAATAAGTATTATTATTATATTATTATGTAGGTTGACCGAATTGATTCGATGAATGTGTCTTGGCTCTTGGCTCCAAGAGTCTGTATCTGCCATTTCCAGACTGTCTTTTTAGGGGAAACACTAAAACAATCAGATACCACGAATTATTTATTAATTATTATTTTGGGTATGACTACGTATTCTTTTAACCGTTACGCTACTGAGAGAGGACCTAGAGTACCTACTTAATCAGTTTTCGTTTCCGTGTCGACTGTTTCCCTTCTTCCAGCGTCGTTCCTGGTTTCTACCAAACTTACTTTGTTTATATTACCCCAGTCCCGGCACTGCTCGGGGGTGCGCGTTAAGGTGTGTACAGACATGCTCCGAATATCGTACCGAACCTTGTCGCGTACCCCGCGAGAGCGAATCAAATTCATCGCACGTAGAGGTGCAATTTGAATTCGTGAATTTGATTCGCTCTCGCGGGGTACGCGACACGGTTCGGTACGATATTCGGAGCATGTCTGTACACACCTTTATATGGCCTTGACTCATATCAGGTATCTAAGTCTGCTACAAGTCTGATTGAGTTTATGTAACACCGAAAGTGTGCCTTAATGAAAGGAAATACGACATTCCCGAAACGTCGGCCTAATTTTATGTGTAGAAATTGATGAAAAATAAAAAGGTCCGAATACCTGATAAGACTATTATTTTATTTTGTAATGACGGATGAAAACCAAGTATTGAATTATAGTCCAGGATCCATGGTACATTTTTGCACTTGATTACTATCAAGCTAATTTTCCGTGAGTAGCTTCATTTTGATGAGACGCCCAACAATTTCCTGTACGAAACTCTCGATTGTGGTAGCTAACAGAGGTAGCAAGGATAAAATATGTCGATTTGATGATTCTCAAATATTTATTACTAACAGATTTCATTATCTAAATTATTCGAAAAAATATTTGTCCTACAAAATCTATGGTTTGATCAAAGAGTCCCCTCCTTCCAACATGTATTGATAACGAGGTTATCATAAATGATTTTTATTTTTTTTACTCAGTTAATATTTATATAATTTAACAGTCATATTGTCCTACAAATTGTGTGGTATGTTATCCCGGTCCTACGCACAAAAGTAGTAGTACAGATCCTTGATGTAAAAATAATTACTATCAAGCTGAATCTTCGTGAATAGCTTCGTTTCGAAGATTTCCTGTGCGAAAATTCTCGATTGTGGTAGCTAACAGAAGTAGCAATGATAAAATATGTCGATTTGATGATTCTCAAAAATTTATTACTAACTGAGTTTTTTTGAGCGCTCGTACTACTTACACGAGGGCTATATCATTTCGTCACGATGTCTGTATTTTTCGAATTTTGAGCCGAAAATGGTCTCAATCGACTATGTTCGACTCACTGATGACGAATCCGTCGAAAAATTCGAGTCTGTCCGGCCGGCCGTCCGGCCGGCCGGCCGTAAGCACGATAACTCTCGAACGGAACAACCTAGAGACTTGAAATTTTCAGTGTGGGTTCAGTTCCCGAATGGCTCGGTTAAGTTCGTTAATGGGCCAAATTCCACCAAGGGTTCCGTAAATATGGCCGTTCAAAGTTTTGTTTCCCTGATTACTCGAAAACTACAGATTTGATCAAGATGAAATTTTGCACTCGAATGGAAAATGAGGTGTTCAAGCTACATGTGGAATTTTGTCCAGATCGCATGACCAGAACCATAGAAACCATAGAAAATTGTAACTTTTGAACGGAAACGCCTAGGGACTTGACATTTTCAGCATAGGTGTGGATCTTGAATGTCGTGATCACGTTCATCTATGAGCAACATTATACAAGGGGTTCCGTAAATACGATCGTTTGAAATTTTGTTTTTTCGATAAATTCGAAACTACGGATTCGATCGAAATGAAATTTTGTATTTTAATCGAGAATGATATATTGAAGCAATATTTTGTCCAGATCGCATGACCAGAACCATAGAAACCATAGAAAATTCTAACTTTTGAACGGAAAGGCCTAGGAACTTGAAATTTTCAGGGTGGGTTTGGATCGCAAATTTCACGGTCACGTTCATCAATGAGCAAAATTAGACTAGGGGTTCCGTAAATATGGCCGTTCAAGATATTTTTTTCCTGATAGTTTCGAAACTACTGATCGGATTGGAATGAAATTATGCACCTAGCTCAGGAATAATGTATTCAAACTACGTGCAAAATTTTGTCCAGATCGCATCACCAAGACCATAGATACCGTGGAAAATTCGAATTATCGGAAAAAAATTGATCAGCTGAAGCACCGACATGAAGTCTGGAGTTTTGCCTAAGTTTCAGGATTTTTTTGACAGCAGTCAAACATTCCTTCAATTGATTTCTAAAACTGGAAAATGCGAATCTACCTACAAGGTGCATGTACGAGCGCTCAAAAGCTCCTGCCTTCACGGCAGTGCTTTTCGTAATTTTTTTGTTGAATCTCAAGATAATAATCTAAATTATTTGAAAAAATATTTGTCCTACAAAATCTATGGTTTGATCAAGTAAGTCCCCTTTTACCAACATGTATCGATAACGAGGTCATCATAAATTACTAACCAGCGGATTTTTTTTTATTCCTCAAGCGTCATAAAAAAATTTTGACTTTTTGGCAGATTATACTCAACAAGAGGAGAAAAACGGAGTACTTTGGACACATAATCAGAGGATCTAAATATCAGCTACTGCGCCTCATAATACAGGGAAAAGTGGAAGGTAAAAGGTGGATAGGGCGAAAAAAGCTCTCCTGGTTACGCAATATCAGACAATGGTGTGGTCTTTCGGCCGAAGAACTGTTTCGCGCGTCAGCCAATAGGGAAAGATTTCAGGAAATCATAAGCATGATGATAGCCAACGTCTGAAGACAGACAGGGCACCAGAAGAAAAAGACTCAACAAGAAGTTAAAAAATTAATGATGGTCAACTTAAATTCAACAAAACATAAAAAAAAAATTGGTGCTGCTTGGGTTTCTGTATTTTGCTACTACAGCTGAGTCACACCGGTACGCATGTGCAGAGCATTGCTTACTGCGTATAAGGTATCCCACGTTTTCTCAGTTCACCACGTGTTTTATTTTGTCTCTCGAGAAATAATTTCAAGAAATGTTTTTTGTGCTGCAAAATCATTATGGAGTGTTTTTTGTGTAATTTAATAAAGACATTTGGCTTTCTTGCAAAACTTTTCTATTTGCTCTAAAGCATCATCAACATAAATATCGAGATGTTATATTGCCTGAAAATTGGAATCACGAAGTAATAAGTTATCATTCCTCTTGTTACAAAGAATTTCGAGGAAAATCTAAATATTTGTCAGATAACACGGGGTAACAGGAAATAGAAATAGATGAAGACGACGGCGATGTTAGTAGCGAAGATTATGAAGATGAATCTGATGACGATTAATTTTTTATTTTTTTTTATATATATACACAAATTTTTGTACCTAGTTCACTAAAAAATGAAGTTATTTCAATTTTAAAAAAGATTTTTTCACTGTATCTCATGTTACAAATAGGAAAACAAAAAAATGACAATTCTTGTCGGACTAGTGATACATATCTGTTTTCTTGTAGGACATTTCATTTGGGCATGGAACACACTAACCTATTATGTAATATTTTTGTCCTACAGTTAGTAATGAGAAAAATGGTCTTGTGGTATTGACAAATTCTGAGCGTAGAACCGGGATAACGTACCACACAATTTGTAGGGCAATATGACTGTTAAATTATATAATTATTAACTAAGTAAAAATTAAAAAATAAGCTGGTTAGTAAGATATGATAAGGTCGTTATCAATACATGTTGGAAGGAGGGGACTCTTTGATCAAACCATAGATTTTGTAGGACAAATATATTTTCGAATAATTTAGATAATTATCTTGAGATTTAACAAAAAAAAATTCTGTTAGTAATAAATATTTGAGAATCATCAAATCGACATATTTTATTCTTGCTACCTCTGTTAGCTACCACAATCGAGAGTTTCGTATAGGAAATTGTTGGGCGTCTCATCAAAATGAAGCTACTCACGGAAAATTAGCTTGATAGTTATCAAGTGCAAAAATGTACCACGGATCCTGGACTATTAGTAAAATGTTTGAAAACTCATGTTACATTATTTTATTATTTATATATCAATCTAATATATAAAATTCTCGTGTTCGTTGCCATACTCCTCCGAAACGGCTTAACCGATTTTGATGAAATTTTTTGTGCTTATCCGGTATCTATCAGAATCGGCCAACATCTATTTTTCATCCCCCTAAATGTTAGGGGTAGTCCACCCCTAAATTTTTTTTCTATTTTTCAGACAAAATTTCTAATTTTTATTTTTTTATGATACAACATACAAAAATACATACAATCCCCAATTTTCACCCTTCTACGATCAACCCTTATTTTTTAATAGCCAGAACAACGAGAGGCCGAAGTCCTCGAGCAATTTTGAAATTGCGAAAAAAGGGAGAGATATGGCAAAACAACGTTTGCCGGGTCAGCTAGGTTAGGTTAGGTTAGGTTTAGGTTAGGTTATTTTGAGACGAGAGGCCGAAGGCCTCGAGCAATTTTGAAATTGCGAAAAAAGGGAGAGACCGGGGGCGCGAAGCACCCCCCGCGTTTTCGAGAGGGAGAAACGGGTTTTCCTAAGGTAAGAGAGGCCGAAGGCCTCGAGCAATTTTGAAATTGCGAAAAAAGGGAGAGATATGGCAAAACAACGTTTGCCGGGTCAGCTAGGTTAGGTTAGGTTAGGTTTAGGTTAGGTTATTTTGAGACGAGAGGCCGAAGGCCTCGAGCAATTTTGAAATTGCGAAAAAAGGGAGAGATATGGCAAAACAACGTTTGCCGGGTCAGCTTGTATTTATATATGTATCGGAAAACGAGACAGCCTGAATATATGTTCGTTTATATTTATATTTGGATCTATTTTTTGTTACTGACTGCTACAATTCATGATTCTGGAATTTTATTTTTCAGGATTAAGGCGGTCTGAACGAGTCAAGAAACGTCGCGCCGACCTCTACTTCGTACATTTCTTTCAGCGACAGTAAGGAGAGGAGGCAAGTTACATTTATATCTTCAATTTTAAGTGTCTAATGAATGACGAAAAGCGTTTTTAATTTTCTCACAGTTGCGTACATGCATTATTCACTCTATTGGTGTATACAAGAACTCCTTTTGAGAACATTTCACAATACAGGACGTTATATTTATCGAATAATCGAATTTAAAAAAAATCAGCAAAAGCATAAAATGATACAGACGAAGGAAGTTCAATCCTATCGTCTATGCCTCTATGCTACAACATGTATAGAATCATTTCCCTCCTTCAAATTCTTCTCATTTTCCAATGTGTTATTTTTGGGTTCACTTGATTTCTTATTTTGATCATTGTCAATGTCTATTTTATTGTTTTAGTAGTGATATCAATTTTATGTCCAAAATGGACTTGAAATTTTCAGGATAGGTGTGGATCTCGAATGTCGCGGTCACGTTCATGAATGAGGAGAAGTAGACTAGGGGTTCCGTAAATATGGTCGTTTGAGATTCAGTTTTCTTGATAATTTCAAAACTACGGATTTGATCGTGACAAAATTTTGTATTTTAATGGAGAATGATATATTCAAGCTACGTTTTTCCCCGATCGCATGACTAGAACCAATCCGTAATATGGAGGTTCAAAATATTTTTTCCAGTTTATTTCGAAACTACTCGTTGGATTTGAATGAAATTTCGCACATGGATGAAGAATAATGTATTCAAACTACGTGGGAAATTTTGTGCAGATCGCATTACCAAAACCATAGATACCGTAGAAAATTCTCGCGAATTATCGAAAAAAAAATCACTGACTGACGAGAAGTCTGGAATTTTTTCTATTTGTTTCTGAAACTGGAAAATGCGAATCTACCCACATGGTTGATGAACGAGCGTTCAAAAGCTCCTGACTTCATGGCAGTGCTTTTCATAATTTGTTTGAGTGCTTGCTGTAAATATAGCAATACAGGAGATAGGCAGCATCCCTGTTTGAGACTCTTTGTGATTGGTATATTCTCAGAAAGTGTGTCTTGTATTTTAGCGGTTATATCTTCATCAAGATTAACAGCTTTTATCACATTTGCATTGATGTTCATTTGTTGCATGGTCTCCCATAATTTTTCCAGAGCTATGCAGTCGTAGGCTTCTCTACATCAATGTAGAGAATGTGAACTTCTTGATCTTTTGCGGTGTTTTTCTCTAATACCTGTGTCACAGTATATAAGTGATCCACAGTCGATCTTCCAGCTCTGAATCCCTCTTGCTCCTCCATTTCTATGTCATTGTATTCTGCTTCTATCTTTCTTTTCAATAGTTTTCCATACAACCACTAAGGGTACTTGTCACTGCCAATCCTCAGTAATTTGAGCAATTTCCTTCCTTGAATATGGTCGAAATATACGACGTTCTCTAATCGCTTGGTATGGTTGCCCCATCTATGCACATCTGGAATAGTGTTGTTAAATGGCGGTATAGTTTTTCCGGTCCGTAGGGGAAGATTGGCACCATTCGTACACTTTTTAGAATATGATTTTTCTAAATTTGGATATCGAAGTTATATTGCTCTATCAATTTTTGAAACATTCTGCATACATTCCGCTACCTAGTCAAAAAGTAAGATGCCGATATCTTATCAAATGAATGAATGAATTCAATTTTTGGTAAGAGCCGTCGAATGTACGAATCCACCCCCTGTAGGGGTGCATTCGTACACGGGTAGGAGAACATTCATACGGTATGGGGTACCTTAATACAGGTTGAATAAAAAAGTTATAATTTTCTATGGTTTCTATGGTTCTGTTCATGCGATCTGGACAAAATTTGGCTTCAATATATCATTCTCGATTAAAATACAAAATTTTATCTCGGTCGAATCCGTAGCTTCGAAATTATCGAGAAAACAAAATTTCAAACGACCGTATTTACGGAACCCCTAGTATAATTCTGCTCATTGATAAACGTGAACGCGACATTTCAAATCCACACCTATCCTGAAAATTCCAAGTCCCTAGGCGTTTCCGTTCAAAAGTTACAATTTTCTATGGTTCTGGTCATGCGATCTGAACAAAATTTCGCATGTAGCTTGAACACCTCATTCTCCATTTGAGTGCAAAACTTCATCACGATAAAATCTGTAACTCCATAGTTATCAGGAGAACAAAACTTTGAACGGCTATATTTACGGAACCCCTGGTGGAATTTGGCCCATTAACGAACTCAACCGAGGCATTCGGGAACTGAACCCACTCTGAGAATTTCAAGTCTCTAGGTTGTTCCGTTCGAGAGTTATCGTGCTTACGGCACATTTTCAGCTCAAAATTCGATAAATACAGACATTGTGACGAAATGATATAGCCCTCGTGTAAGTAGTACGAGCGCTCAAAAACTCGGCCACATATAGCCCGTGCAAGTCCAAGCCTTAAATTATTAATTTAGTTGTCTTCCAAAGTCCCTTGCTGCCTTCCTTAGAACCCACTAACTGTATGGGGAACCAGAAAGGCCCAAATGGAATACAATGGCGATGCAATTGACTGTAAATTTTTGAAAGAATCTCTAGCGAATGTATTATAATCTTGAAACTTTCTATTTTCATCATATCACTTCGACTTATATTTCTGTTTAATTGCAATAATTATTTTTGAAGGGAATTTGCGCCTTCATATAATAATGAGGATGAGAATGATATAATAACCAAATCATGATTGATGACAATTAATATCCAGGAGAATTGTTTGAAGGTTAATTAATATATATGAAAAATTTTCGATAGGTCAAATGGACTGCATCGATCGTTTGGTTTCTGGACTATGGAGGAGAACCTTCGCGCTTGAAGCTTTCGTCGGTCCATCCATAAGTAGAAGACTTCATGATTTTTTTGGGTTTCGCCATGTTCATTGTAGGGGTCATTTTTTAGTCGCCTTGACGGTAATGCTCTTCATGTCATCTCAACTTTCGAAGCCTAATTAAGTTGAGCTCAAAAATAAATTTACCACCTAGCATGGATGATTCAAATAGCAGGGAAAAATCTGTGCCAGCGCACATTGCAGATAGCGTGAATAGGCAAGAAGGAACTAATCATTTCCTCATCCGTTAGATGATATGCGAAGATCGCAAAAAAAATTTTTACATGCGAAAGTACGGGTTGAAGCATATAACGACCTATTTAGGTCAGGTATACAAAATTGTAAGATGAAGATCACTTGCTCGATAGTATCGCATACAATACATGTACGGAAGCTTCCTCCAATATTTGAAGAAAGTATCATTGTTTTTTATTTTCAGGAAGGCAGAATTGATTGACAACATCACGTTTCTTCTCCTATGACTGATTGAAGAGAGCCATTCGAACATTATCAGGTTAAAGGTATTTTGAACGACTGATTCTGGGTGAAAATTGAGTTCTTATCATTGATCATAAATCACTTTTATTGTGCTCATTAATTCAGTGTTGAAGGGAACTGTACGAATAATCATCACACAAATAAGGTCATTTTCTTGCTTACAATATCGATACGACTTCAAAACTGCAATGTTCTCCAGACTTCGGAGTTTTAATGCTGTTCATATTCGACAAAACTTTTTTCCACAAAAGTAATTTTGAATCGTTTGAAGAATCTTTCACTTCTCGACGTTCGACGTTCTTCCCCGCTTTTGAAACTTCATCGGGATAGATATATTTTCTTGTCGATCAACAAAATAATCGCCTACACCAACTTCGATAACTGAACTGAACTGATGAAAAAAATCCCCAACAAGTTTTTAATTTCCATGTGATGTTAATCTGGAGCATTGCTCATGTACATCAAAGCAGATTCTAAGACAATGACTTGATCATAATAAGAGCGCCTGCATACCTTCAGTTCAAATGCGCAGTTCATCACGTGTGACTTCTTTTCTGACCGATAAACTGTGCGAATTGTGCAGTTTTTCTCACGATTACACTGATTTCAGCGAAGATCGGATATTTGTGCATTCAGTTCTTGATTTGCACCGCAGCAGGCCCGTCTTCTTGCAACCGTTATAAAAGAGCGACAGCCTTAGATATTTCGAAAACTTCATGATGAACAAAAGATTAACGCATTCAAAACTGAACCAGTCTAAGTTGAAGAAAGAACTGAACAATAATCGGAAGGAACTAACTTCACACCCTGGGTCCAGATATTTGTTCAAATAATTACACAGATATTTGGGACAAATAACTGCGCAGATGAACTGAAGATGTGTAGTTCTCTTTACATTTTCATTTTGGTTTGAACTCAGTGCCTCATTAATGGTTTCAATAATAACAGGAAGGCCCATTTAAATGAAGGTATCGCCTGGCGCGTTTTGATATAGAACGTTAAAAATGTCTTTTAATTTTTGTTGGTATACTCTTCAACCCTTTGTCGTTTGGAACTAAAGATTTATAATTCGGATCGAACTACCAGTAGGTCAAAAGGGCACGTATCCACCCAACCATGATGAACAGAGGTAAATTTCAAAATTAAGGTGTTTTCAAACTTTTCTTTCGCAGTCGCATGTGCCAGGCATGCTCAATGTAAACTCCCATAACTCTTTGAGAAAACAGCCGCAAATACACCTACCTATAATTTTATTATTTCCGACCAAGAAAACACTTTTTAAAAGAATTAATTTTATTTGCAAAGTGACAAAGTCGCTTCTAAAACAATACTGAATTTCTCTTCTCGAGAAATAACAATTCAACAACAAGCACTGCGTCGAGGCTGAGAACGTTGAGCGTATCTCATTCTAAGAATTAATAAAATGCCAGTTGACAATATTGCACCTTATGCGTTAAGGGGTCCAGGGTTGGACTTGGAATATGTAACTCTATCCGAATATCTCTTCACAAGCATTCGATAATCTTCACAATGCGCGATAACACGTTACTAGTGTGTGTGACACAAATATTTCGTTTTCCAGCTACACGTTATGAATCACTCACATTGCCGAGAAGACGAGAAACCTTGAAATTTCTGTTGCTCATATGAATGTTTTCATAGATTTAGTATTCTAGGCACAGTGGATAGGTGAACAATTGAACAGTTCATATTTTCTTAAAGATGCCAAAAAAATACATACACACATGGTGTTCCAATAATAATTTTCGAACAAACGTATTTTGTGTCGAATTTCTCTTGAATTAGAAATGCATCCTTTTGTTATGTGAATAACGTAAATAACAGACAGAAATTGTAAAAAAAACTTACGAAAAGCACTGCCGTGAAGTCAGGAGCTTTAGAGCGCTCTTTCATTCACCTTGTAGGTAGATTCGCATTTTTCAGTTTTAGAAATCAATTGAAGGAATTTTCGACAGCTGTCAAAAAAATTCTGAAACTTAGGTTAAACTTCAGACTTAATGTCAGTGCTTCAGCTGACCAATTTTTTTTCGATAATTCTCTAGAATTTTCTACGGTATCTATGGTCTTGGTGATGCGAATTTTGCACGTAGTTTGAATACCTTATTCCTCAGCTATGTGCAACATTCCATTCGAATCCAATCAGTAGTTTCGAAATTATCAGGAAAAAAATACTTTGAAGGGTCATATTCACGGAACCCCTAGTCTAATTTCGCTCATTGATGAACGTGACCGCGACATTCGCGATCCAAACCCACCCTGAAAATTTCAAGTTCCTAGGCCTTTCCCTTCGGAAGTATAATTTTCTATTGCTTCTATGGTTCTGGTCATGCGATGTGGCCAAAATGTTGCTTTAATATATTATATTATTATTATTATTATATTCTCGATTAAAATACAAAATTTTATCTCGATCGAATCCGTAGTTTCGAAATTATCGAGAAAACAAAATTTCAAACGACCGTATTTACGGAACCTCTAGTATAATTTTGCTCATTGTTAAACGTGAACGCGACATTTCAGATTCACGCCATCCGGAAAATTTCAAGTCCCTAGGCCTTTCCGTTCGAAAGTTATGATTTTCTATGGTTCTGGTCATGTGCTCTGGAGAAATTTATCTTGAATATATCATTCTCCATCAGTATACAAAATTTCGTCACGATCAAATCTGTAGTTATGAAATTATCAAGAAAACTAAATTTCAAACGACCATATTCACGGAACCCCTGGTATAATTCTGTTCATAGATGAACGTGATCACGACATTCGAGATCCACACCTATCCTGAAAATTTCAAGTCCCTAGGCCTTTCCATTACAGTTATAATTTTCTTTGGTTTCTATGGTTCTGGTCATGCGATCTGGACAAAATTTCACATGTAGCTTGAGCACCTCATTCTCCATTGAAGTGGAAAATTTCATCTCGATCAAATCTGTAGTTTTCAAGTAATCAGGGAAACAAAACTTTGAACGGCCATATTTACGGAACCCCTAATAGAATTTGGCCCATTAACGAACTCAACCGAGGCATTCGGGAACTGAACCCACACTGAAAATTTCAAGTCTCTAGGTTGTTCCGTTCGAGAGTTATCGTGCTTACGGGTTGACGGCCGGACGGACATACTCGAATTTTCCGACGGATTCGTCATCAGTGAGTCGAACATAGTCGACATGGGTCGCTTCAAAAAAGTTCAAACTAACTCTGGCAACATCAGGTCGAGCATTATCTTGCTGAAATATTGGATTCTCGAGCCGGTTGAGGTAAGAGAGAACATATGGCTCCACTATTTCTTGAAGGTAACTCAGCGCTGTCATGTTACCTCGAATAAAGACTAAAGGTGACCTACTCGCATGTGCAATAGCCCCCCATACCATAACGCCTACTCTCCGGTGTACATGACGCTCAATATCAAACCGAGGTTCACGTTTTTCTCCCCTGCGTCGTCTAACCCTTTTTCGGCCATCATGTGCACCCAAGGAGAATCGAGATTCATCAGAAAAGACGACCTGATGCCATTCCACCTTCCAATGTTGACGTTCTCTGCAACACTGTAATCGTTGCCGGCGATGCTCAACCGTCAGAGGTAACACAAGATAATGGGGTCGATAATGCTGCAGTCCAAAAGACCTCATCCGGCAGTAAACCGTTTGGTCAGTTACAGGATGGCCTTGTTCTTCTTCAGTTTAACTTAAATTACTTTATTCGTGTTGTCATGCTGCCTTGCTGCATCACCGTATGTATTGTTGGTTCATTTTCAAGAGGCAACTCTGTGGTCATGTGCAAGATCACAGTTACAATTGCTATAAGGGATATGTTCCATTCATATCCTAACATCTCCCCTTTCTGTAAAAAATAAAATACAAACAACGCACAAATAACAAATTACAAATCTAATTTATTTGAAGGCAGTTTTTCTTTGAGCTATTGATTCTGAGCTAGAGTCTGAATTAAATTTGTGCTCATACTCACATTATCTGGATTATCATTTCTTATTACTGATCCACTATTTACTCTTGTACATTCTTGTCTGTTCTCACTATTTCCTACATCTATATAATACTTAATATTATTATTTACATTTTCCCTCTCCGTAGAGCTCAACGGAGAATGGTTTTCCTTTTTTGAAATTAAATCACCTTGTATGACTTTTATAAATTTTCTATTCCTGTAAAGCTTTGCCCCATTCTCTAGTTCAACTCTTCAGACTCTATCTCTTAACTTTTCTATAACAACCCCTGGTGTCCAATTTGATCTTCTTGGAGTTATTTTTCTATACTTGTGTTAGTCATTATGCCACATATTAGAACGGTTTCAGTCTCCTTTAAGCTTCCCAGTTTAAACTTTATTGCAGCTTCCTTCAGTTCCGTTACGAACTTTTCTAGTGACTGCCCACTCTACTGTCGAGTTGAGAAAAATCTGTACCTCTCATACATACATTTTCTTTTGGTAAAAAATGTCGCTCAAATTTATTGAATAATATTGAGAGTTTGTTTTTCTCCGAATGTAAATGTTGTGTAGACTCGGAAGCATTCTTCTCCGATATAAAGCGACAATTGTGCACATTGTGTTGACTAACTTTTTGAATTGATTTCACTGGCTATTAGGTAATTTTCAAAACGGATTTTCCATATTTTCCAGTTCTCAGCCAAGTTTCCTTCCAGCTACATTTGGGAAATTCCACGATGATAACCAATGATGCCAAATTCTGCATTTGTGAAAATTTAATACAGATTTATTTCAAGATGCATCGTTCAGTAGTGCCCCCGTTCTGAGGTGCCCACTCTCCCTCAAATATGTCTTTTAAGGGCAGCAAATTTGCAAATTTTTGAATGAAATTAATGTTGTTTTAGCATCGAGGCTATAACCTCCATGAACTTTGAAAGTTGAGAGGATGAAAAACATCCTTTGAATTCGGCGCGGTCGTCGCTGGGCCATGACTTTCTCAAAAATTGAACGACTATACTATCTCGTTGGGAATATACAGAAGAAACAGTTTTATAATAGAACCATCACAGGATACCGCGATTATTCAGGAGCGTCATTCCAAGGCGGCACTCTAAACTTCAAGGGACGAATTTTCGTGACCTTGATTATGTGCTAAGCATTACATCTGTCACTTTAGGGCAGCAAATTTGAATTGAATGAAATTAATGCTGTTTTATCATCGATGCTGCTTGAAAATATAATCTGGGGTTTCTTCTCGGTTGACATTTTACTTTTGCAAGTTGACAGTTGTAACACTTAACATAATATCTTCAGATAAAGTTTTTGCGGGAAGACGGCGTTACACTTCTGTGTATTCAGGGTGTTCTGTGACCCTTCATTCAAAATATTTTCTAGGATCGGTTTTTACCCTCCGTGACCTTTGAAAGTTAAGAGGGTGAAAACATCCTTTGAATTCGGCGCAGTCGTCGCTGGGCCATAACTTTTTCAGAAATGTAACAAATCTTCTATGTAGTTGAAAATATATAGAAGAAACAGTTTTATTATAGCACCATCACAGGATACCGCGATTATTCAGGAGCGTCATTCCAAGGCGGCACTCTAAACTTCAAGGGACGAATTTTCAAGACCTTGATTATGTGCTAAGCATTACATCTGTCACTTTAGGGCAGCAAATTTGAATTGAATGGAATTAATGCTGTTTAATCATCGATGCTGCTTGAAAATATAATCTGGCGTTTCTTCTCGGTTGACATTTTACTTTTGCAAGTTGACAGTTGTAACACTTAACATAATATCTTCAGGATAAGTTGTTGCGCGAAGACGGCGTTACGCTTCTGTGTATTCAGGGTGTTCTGTGACCCTTCATTCACAATACTTTCGTGGATCGGTTTTGACCCTCCGTGACCTTCGAAAGTTGAGAGAGTGAAAACATCCTTTGAATTCGGCGCAGTCGTCGCTGGGCCATAACTTTTTCAGAAAATTAACAAATCTTCTATGTAGTTGAAAATATATAGAAGAAACAGTTTTATTATAGCACCATCACAGGATACCGCGATTATTCAGGAGCGTCATTCCAAGGCGGCACTCTAAACTTCAAGGGACGAATTTTCGTGACCTTGATTATGTGCTAAGCATTACATCTGTCACTTTAGGGCAGCAAATTTGAATTGAATGAAATGAATGCTGTTTTATGATCAATGCTGCTTCAAAATATAATCTGGGGTTTCTTCTCGGTTGACCTTTTACTTTTGCAAGTTGACAGTTGTAACACTTACCATAATATCTTCAGATTAAGTTTTTGTGGGAAGAAGGCGTTACGCTTCTGTGTATTCAGGGTGTTCTGTGACCCTTCATTCAAAATACTTTCGTGGATCGGTTTTGACCCTCCGTGACCTTCGAAAGTTGAGAGGGTGAAAACATCCTTTGAATTCGGCGCAGTCGTCGCTGGGCCATAACTTTTTCAGAAATTTAACAAATCTTCTATGTAGTTGAAAATATATAGAAGAAACAGCTTTATTATATCACCATCACAGGATACCGCGATTATTCAGGAGCGTCATTCCAAGGCGGCACTCTAAACTTCAAGGGACGAATGTTCGTGACCTTGATTATGTGCTAAGCATTACATCTGTCACTTTAGGGCAGCAAATTTGAATTAAATGAAATTAATGCTGTTTTATCTTCGATGCTGCTTGAAAATATAATCTGGGGTTTCTTCTCGGTTGACATTTTACTTTTGCAAGTTGACAGTTGTAACACTTACCATAATATCTTCAGATTAAGTTTTTGCGGGAAGACGGCGTTACGCTTCTGTGTATTCAGGCTGTTCTGTGACCCTTCATTCAAAATACTTTCGTGGATCGGTTTTGACCCTCCGTGACCTTCGAAAGTTGAGAGAGTGAAAACATCCTTTGAATTCGGCGCAGTCGTCGCTGAGCCATAACTTTTTCAGAAATTTAACAAATCTTCTATGTAGTTGAAAATATATAGAAGAAACAGTTTTATTATAGCACAATCACAGGATACCGCGATTATTCAGGAGCGTCATTCCAAGGCGGCACTCTAAACTACAAGGGACGAATGTTCGTGACCTTGATTATGTGCTAAGCATTACATCTGTCACTTTAGGGCAGCAAATTTGAATTGAATGAAATTAATGCTGTTTTATCATCGATGCTGCTTGAAAATATAATCTGGGGTTTCTTCTCGGTTGACATTTTACTTTTGCAAGTTGACAGTTGTAACACTTAACATAATATCTTCAGATTAAGTTTTTGCGGGAAGAAGGCGTTACGCTTCTGTGTATTCAGGGTGTTCTGTGTCCCTTCATTCAAAATATTTTCTAGGATCGGTTTTGACCCTCCGTGACCTTCGAAAGTTGAGAGAGTGAAAACATCCTTTGAATTCGGCGCAGTCGTCGCTGGGCCATAACTTTTTCAGAAATTTAACAAATCTTTTATGTAGTTGAAAATATATAGAAGAAACAGCTTTATTATATCACCATCACAGGATACCGCGATTATTCAGGAGCGTCATTCCAAGGCGGCACTCTAAACTTCAAGGGACGAATGTTCGTGACCTTGATTATGTGCTAAGCATTACATCTGTCACTTTAGGGCAGCAAATTTGAATTAAATGAAATTAATGCTGTTTTATCTTCGATGCTGCTTGAAAATATAATCTGGGGTTTCTTCTCGGTTGACATTTTACTTTTGCAAGTTGACAGTTGTAACACTTACCATAATATCTTCAGATTAAGTTTTTGCGGGAAGACGGCGTTACGCTTCTGTGTATTCAGGCTGTTCTGTGACCCTTCATTCAAAATACTTTCGTGGATCGGTTTTGACCCTCCGTGACCTTCGAAAGTTGAGAGAGTGAAAACATCCTTTGAATTCGGCGCAGTCGTCGCTGAGCCATAACTTTTTCAGAAATTTAACAAATCTTCTATGTAGTTGAAAATATATAGAAGAAACAGTTTTATTATAGCACAATCACAGGATACCGCGATTATTCAGGAGCGTCATTCCAAGGCGGCACTCTAAACTACAAGGGACGAATGTTCGTGACCTTGATTATGTGCTAAGCATTACATCTGTCACTTTAGGGCAGCAAATTTGAATTGAATGAAATTAATGCTGTTTTATCATCGATGCTGCTTGAAAATATAATCTGGGGTTTCTTCTCGGTTGACATTTTACTTTTGCAAGTTGACAGTTGTAACACTTAACATAATATCTTCAGATTAAGTTTTTGCGGGAAGAAGGCGTTACGCTTCTGTGTATTCAGGGTGTTCTGTGTCCCTTCATTCAAAATATTTTCTAGGATCGGTTTTGACCCTCCGTGACCTTCGAAAGTTGAGAGAGTGAAAACATCCTTTGAATTCGGCGCAGTCGTCGCTGGGCCATAACTTTTTCAGAAAATTAACAAATCTTCTATGTAGTTGAAAATATATAGAAGAAACAGTTTTATTATAGCACCATCACAGGATACCGCGATTATTCAGGAGCGTCATTCCAAGGCGGCACTCTAAACTTCAAGGGACGAATTTTCGTGACCTTGATTATGTGCTAAGCATTACATCTGTCACTTTAGGGCAGCAAATTTGAATTGAATGAAATGAATGCTGTTTTATGATCAATGCTGCTTCAAAATATAATCTGGGGTTTCTTCTCGGTTGACCTTTTACTTTTGCAAGTTGACAGTTGTAACACTTACCATAATATCTTCAGATTAAGTTTTTGTGGGAAGAAGGCGTTACGCTTCTGTGTATTCAGGGTGTTCTGTGACCCTTCATTCAAAATACTTTCGTGGATCGGTTTTGACCCTCCGTGACCTTCGAAAGTTGAGAGGGTGAAAACATCCTTTGAATTCGGCGCAGTCGTCGCTGGGCCATAACTTTTTCAGAAATTTAACAAATCTTCTATGTAGTTGAAAATATATAGAAGAAACAGCTTTGTTATATCACCATCACAGGATACCGCGATTATTCAGGAGCGTCATTCCAAGGCGGCACTCTAAACTTCAAGGGACGAATGTTCGTGACCTTGATTATGTGCTAAGCATTACATCTGTCACTTTAGGGCAGCAAATTTGAATTAAATGAAATTAATGCTGTTTTATCTTCGATGCTGCTTGAAAATATAATCTGGGGTTTCTTCTCGGTTGACATTTTACTTTTGCAAGTTGACAGTTGTAACACTTACCATAATATCTTCAGATTAAGTTTTTGCGGGAAGACGGCGTTACGCTTCTGTGTATTCAGGCTGTTCTGTGACCCTTCATTCAAAATACTTTCGTGGATCGGTTTTGACCCTCCGTGACCTTCGAAAGTTGAGAGAGTGAAAACATCCTTTGAATTCGGCGCAGTCGTCGCTGAGCCATAACTTTTTCAGAAATTTAACAAATCTTCTATGTAGTTGAAAATATATAGAAGAAACAGTTTTATTATAGCACAATCACAGGATACCGCGATTATTCAGGAGCGTCATTCCAAGGCGGCACTCTAAACTACAAGGGACGAATGTTCGTGACCTTGATTATGTGCTAAGCATTACATCTGTCACTTTAGGGCAGCAAATTTGAATTGAATGAAATTAATGCTGTTTTATCATCGATGCTGCTTGAAAATATAATCTGGGGTTTCTTCTCGGTTGACATTTTACTTTTGCAAGTTGACAGTTGTAACACTTAACATAATATCTTCAGATTAAGTTTTTGCGGGAAGAAGGCGTTACGCTTCTGTGTATTCAGGGTGTTCTGTGTCCCTTCATTCAAAATATTTTCTAGGATCGGTTTTGACCCTCCGTGACCTTCGAAAGTTGAGAGAGTGAAAACATCCTTTGAATTCGGCGCAGTCGTCGCTGGGCCATAACTTTTTCAGAAAATTAACAAATCTTCTATGTAGTTGAAAATATATAGAAGAAACAGTTTTATTATAGCACCATCACAGGATACCGCGATTATTCAGGAGCGTCATTCCAAGGCGGCACTCTAAACTTCAAGGGACGAATTTTCGTGACCTTGATTATGTGCTAAGCATTACATCTGTCACTTTAGGGCAGCAAATTTGAATTGAATGAAATGAATGCTGTTTTATGATCAATGCTGCTTCAAAATATAATCTGGGGTTTCTTCTCGGTTGACCTTTTACTTTTGCAAGTTGACAGTTGTAACACTTACCATAATATCTTCAGATTAAGTTTTTGTGGGAAGAAGGCGTTACGCTTCTGTGTATTCAGGGTGTTCTGTGACCCTTCATTCAAAATACTTTCGTGGATCGGTTTTGACCCTCCGTGACCTTCGAAAGTTGAGAGGGTGAAAACATCCTTTGAATTCGGCGCAGTCGTCGCTGGGCCATAACTTTTTCAGAAATTTAACAAATCTTCTATGTAGTTGAAAATATATAGAAGAAACAGCTTTATTATATCACCATCACAGGATACCGCGATTATTCAGGAGCGTCATTCCAAGGCGGCACTCTAAACTTCAAGGGACGAATGTTCGTGACCTTGATTATGTGCTAAGCATTACATCTGTCACTTTAGGGCAGCAAATTTGAATTAAATGAAATTAATGCTGTTTTATCTTCGATGCTGCTTGAAAATATAATCTGGGGTTTCTTCTCGGTTGACATTTTACTTTTGCAAGTTGACAGTTGTAACACTTACCATAATATCTTCAGATTAAGTTTTTGCGGGAAGACGGCGTTACGCTTCTGTGTATTCAGGCTGTTCTGTGACCCTTCATTCAAAATACTTTCGTGGATCGGTTTTGACCCTCCGTGACCTTCGAAAGTTGAGAGAGTGAAAACATCCTTTGAATTCGGCGCAGTCGTCGCTGAGCCATAACTTTTTCAGAAATTTAACAAATCTTCTATGTAGTTGAAAATATATAGAAGAAACAGTTTTATTATAGCACAATCACAGGATACCGCGATTATTCAGGAGCGTCATTCCAAGGCGGCACTCTAAACTACAAGGGACGAATGTTCGTGACCTTGATTATGTGCTAAGCATTACATCTGTCACTTTAGGGCAGCAAATTTGAATTGAATGAAATTAATGCTGTTTTATCATCGATGCTGCTTGAAAATATAATCTGGGGTTTCTTCTCGGTTGACATTTTACTTTTGCAAGTTGACAGTTGTAACACTTAACATAATATCTTCAGATTAAGTTTTTGCGGGAAGAAGGCGTTACGCTTCTGTGTATTCAGGGTGTTCTGTGTCCCTTCATTCAAAATATTTTCTAGGATCGGTTTTTACCCTCTGTGACCTTTGAAAGTTGAGAGAGTGAAAACATCCTTTGAATTCGGCGCAGTCGTCGCTGGGCCATAACTTTTTCAGAAATTTAACAAATCTTCTATGTAGTTGAAAATATATAGGAGAAACAGTTTTATTATAGCACAATCACAGGATACCGCGATTATTCAGGAGCGTCATTCCAAGGCGGCACTCTAAACTACAAGGGACGAATGTTCGTGACCTTGATTATGTGCTAAGCATTACATCTGTCACTTTAGGGCAGCAAATTTGAATTGAATGAAATTAATGCTGTTTTATGATCAATGCTGCTTCAAAATATAATCTGGGGTTTCTTCCCGGTTGACATTTTACTTTTGCAAGTTGACAGTTGTAACACTTAACATAATATCTTCAGATTAAGTTTTTGCGGGAAGACGGCGTTACGCTTCTGTGTATTCAGGGTGTTATGTGACCCTTCATTCAAAATACTTTCGTGGATCGGTTTTGACCCTCCGTGACCTTCGAAAGTTGAGAGAGTGAAAACATCCTTTGAATTCGGCGCAGTCGTCGCTGGGCCATAACTTTTTCAGAAATTTAACAAATCTTCTATGTAGTTGAAAATATATAGGAGAAACAGTTTTATTATAGCACCATCACAGGATACCGCGATTATTCAGGAGCGTCATTCCAAGGCGGCAATCTAAACTTCAAGGGACGAATTTTCGTGACCTTGATTATGTGCTAAGCATTACATCTGTCACTTCAGGGCAGCAAATTTGAATTGAATGAAATTGATGCTGTTTTATCATCGATGTTGTTTGAAAATATAATTTGGGGTTTCTTCTCGGTTGACATTTTACTTTTAAAGTTGACAGTTGTAACACTTAACATAATATCTTCAGATAAAGTTTTTGCGGGAAGACGGCGTTACGCTTCTGTGTATTCAGGGTGTTCTGTGACCCTCCATTCAAAATAATTTCGTGGATCGGTTTTGACCCTCCGTGACCTTCGAAAGTTGAGAGAGTGAAAACATCCTTTGAATTCGGCGCAGTCGTCGCTGGGCCATAACTTTTTCAGAAATTTAACAAATCTTCTATGTAGTTGAAAATATATAGGAGAAACAGTTTTATTATAGCACCATCACAGGATACCGCGATTATTCAGGAGCGTCATTCCGAGGCGGCAATCTAAACTTCAAGGGACGAATTTTCGTGACCTTGATTATGTGCTAAGCATTACATCTGTCACTTCAGGGCAGCAAATTTGAATTGAATGAAATTGATGCTGTTTTATCATCGATGTTGTTTGAAAATATAATTTGGGGTTTCTTCTCGGTTGACATTTTACTTTTAAAGTTGACAGTTGTAACACTTAAGATAATATCTTCAGATAAAGTTTTTGCGGGAAGACGTCGTTACGCTTCTGTGTATTCAGGGTGTTCTGTGATCCTTCATTCAAAATACTTTCGTGGATCGGTTTTGACCCTCCGTGACCTTCGAAAGTTGAGAGAGTGAAAACATCCTTTGAATTCGGCGCAGTCGTCGCTGGGCCATAACTTTTTCAGAAAATTAACAAATCTTCTATGTAGTTGAAAATATATAGAAGAAACAGTTTTATTATAGCACAATCACAAGATACCGCGATTATTCAGGAGCGTCATTCCAAGGCGGCACTCTAAACTACAAGGGACGAATGTTCGTGACCTTGATTATGTGCTAAGCATTACATCTGTCACTTTAGGGCAGCAAATTTGAATTGAATGAAATTAATGCTGTTTTATGATCAATGCTGCTTCAAAGTATAATCTGGGATTTCTTCTCGGTTGACATTTTACTTTTGCAAGTTGACAGTTGTAACACTTAACATAATATCTTCAGATTAAGTTTTTGCGGGAAGACGGCGTTACGCTTCTGTGTATTCAGGGTGTTCTGTGATCCTTCATTCAAAATACTTTCGTGGATCGGTTTTGACCCTCCGTGACCTTCGGAAGTTGAGAGAGTGAAAACATCCTTTGAATTCGGCGCAGTCGTCGCTGGGCCATAACTTTTTCAGAAAATTAACAAATCTTCTATGTAGTTGAAAATATATAGAAGAAACAGTTTTATTATAGCACAATCACAGGATACCGCGATTATTCAGGAGCGTCATTCCAAGGCGGCACTCTAAACTACAAGGGACGAATGTTCGTGACCTTGATTATGTGCTAAGCATTACATCTGTCACTTTAGGGCAGCAAATTTGAATTGAATGAAATTAATGCTGTTTTATGATCAATGCTGCTTCAAAATATAATCTGGGGTTTCTTCCCGGTTGACATTTTACTTTTGCAAGTTGACAGTTGTAACACTTAACATAATATCTTCAGATTAAGTTTTTGCGGGAAGACGGCGTTACGCTTCTGTGTATTCAGGGTGTTATGTGACCCTTCATTCAAAATACTTTCGTGGATCGGTTTTGACCCTCCGTGACCTTCGAAAGTTGAGAGAGTGAAAACATCCTTTGAATTCGGCGCAGTCGTCGCTGGGCCATAACTTTTTCAGAAATTTAACAAATCTACTATGTAGTTGAGATTATATAGAAGAAACAGTTTTATTATAGCACCATCACAGGATACCGCGATTATTCAGGAGCGTCATTCCAAGGCGGCACTCTAAACTACAAGGGACGAATGTTCGTGACCTTGATTATGTGCTAAGCATTACATCTGTCACTTTAGGGCAGCAAATTTGAATTGAATGAAATTAATGCTGTTTTATGATCAATGCTGCTTCAAAGTATAATCTGGGATTTCTTCTCGGTTGACATTTTACTTTTGCAAGTTGACAGTTGTAACACTTAACATAATATCTTCAGATTAAGTTTTTGCGGGAAGACGGCGTTACGCTTCTGTGTATTCAGGGTGTTCTGTGATCCTTCATTCAAAATACTTTCGTGGATCGGTTTTGACCCTCCGTGACCTTCGAAAGTTGAGAGAGTGAAAACATCCTTTGAATTCGGCGCAGTCGTCGCTGGGCCATAACTTTTTCAGAAATTTAACAAATCTTCTATGTAGTTGAAAATATATAGGAGAAACAGTTTTATTATAGCACCATCACAGGATACCGCGATTATTCAGGAGCGTCATTCCAAGGCGGCAATCTAAACTTCAAGGGACGAATTTTCGTGACCTTGATTATGTGCTAAGCATTACATCTGTCACTTCAGGGCAGCAAATTTGAATTGAATGAAATTGATGCTGTTTTATCATCGATGTTGTTTGAAAATATAATTTGGGGTTTCTTCTCGGTTGACATTTTACTTTTAAAGTTGACAGTTGTAACACTTAACATAATATCTTCAGATAAAGTTTTTGCGGGAAGACGGCGTTACGCTTCTGTGTATTCAGGGTGTTCTGTGACCCTCCATTCAAAATAATTTCGTGGATCGGTTTTGACCCTCCGTGACCTTCGAAAGTTGAGAGAGTGAAAACATCCTTTGAATTCGGCGCAGTCGTCGCTGGGCCATAACTTTTTCAGAAATTTAACAAATCTTCTATGTAGTTGAAAATATATAGGAGAAACAGTTTTATTATAGCACCATCACAGGATACCGCGATTATTCAGGAGCGTCATTCCAAGGCGGCAATCTAAACTTCAAGGGACGAATTTTAGTGACCTTGATTATGTGCTAAGCATTACATCTGTCACTTCAGGGCAGCAAATTTGAATTGAATGAAATTGATGCTGTTTTATCATCGATGTTGTTTGAAAATATAATTTGGGGTTTCTTCTCGGTTGACATTTTACTTTTAAAGTTGACAGTTGTAACACTTAACATAATATCTTCAGATAAAGTTTTTGCGGGAAGACGGCGTTACGCTTCTGTGTATTCAGGGTGTTCTGTGACCCTCCATTCAAAATAATTTCGTGGATCGGTTTTGACCCTCCGTGACCTTCGAAAGTTGAGAGAGTGAAAACATCCTTTGAATTCGGCGCAGTCGTCGCTGGGCCATAACTTTTTCAGAAATTTAACAAATCTTCTATGTAGTTGAAAATATATAGGAGAAACAGTTTTATTATAGCACCATCACAGGATACCGCGATTATTCAGGAGCGTCATTCCAAGGCGGCAATCTAAACTTCAAGGGACGAATTTTCGTGACCTTGATTATGTGCTAAGCATTACATCTGTCACTTCAGGGCAGCAAATTTGAATTGAATGAAATTGATGCTGTTTTATCATCGATGTTGTTTGAAAATATAATTTGGGGTTTCTTCTCGGTTGACATTTTACTTTTAAAGTTGACAGTTGTAACACTTAAGATAATATCTTCAGATAAAGTTTTTGCGGGAAGACGGCGTTACGCTTCTGTGTATTCAGGGTGTTCTGTGATCCTTCATTCAAAATACTTTCGTGGATCGGTTTTGACCCTCCGTGACCTTCGAAAGTCCATCACAGGATACCGCGATTATTCAGGAGCGTCATTCCAAGGCGGCACTCTAAACTACAAGGGACGAATGTTCGTGACCTTGATTATGTGCTAAGCATTACATCTGTCACTTTAGGGCAGCAAATTTGAATTGAATGAAATTGATGCTGTTTTATGATCAATGCTGCTTCAAAGTATAATCTGGGATTTCTTCTCGGTTGACATTTTACTTTTGCAAGTTGACAGTTGTAACACTTAACATAATATCTTCAGATTTAGTTTTTGCGGGAAGACGGCGTTACGCTTCTGTGTATTAAGGGTGTTCTGTGATCCTTCATTCAAAATACTTTCGTGGATCGGTTTTGACCCTCCGTGACCTTCGAAAGTTGAGAGAGTGAAAACATCCTTTGAATTCGGCGCAGTCGTCGCTGGGCCATAACTTTTTCAGAAAATTAACAAATCTTCTATGTAGTTGAAAATATATAGAAGAAACAGTTTTATTATAGCACCATCACAGGATACCGCGATTATTCAGGAGCGTCATTCCAAGGCGGCACTCTAAACTTCAAGGGAGGAATTTTCGTGACCTTGATTATGTGCTAAGCATTACATCTGTCACTTTAGGGCAGCAAATTTGAATTGAATGAAATCAATGCTGTTTTATCATCGATGTTGTTTGAGAATATAATTTGGGGTTTCTTCTCGGTTGACATTTTACTTTCGCAATTTGACAGTTGTAACACTTAACACAATATCTTCTGATTAAGTTTTTTCGGGAAGACGGCGTTACGCTTCTGTATATTCAGGGTGTTCTGTGAGCCTCCATTCAAAATATTTTCTAGGGTCTGTTTTTACCCTCCATGACCTTTGAAAGTTGAGAGGGTGAAAACATTTTTTGAATTCACAGTCGTCGCTGGGCCAAAACTTTGTCCAAAATTACAAATTCGACTATCTCGTTGAGAATACAGAAGGAACAGTTTCATTATAACACCGTCAGAGGTTACAGCAAATTTTCGTGACCTTGAGTATCTGCTATGCATTACATCTGTCACTTCGGGGCAGAAGATTTGGATTGAATGAAATAAATGTAGTTATAGCATCGATGCTGTCAGAATATAAAATCTGGGGTTTCTTCTCAGTTTACATTTTACTTTTGCAAGTTGACAGTTTTAACACTTAAATACATTTTTATGTTTTCTAATGATCACTATGAACTAGGAATAAGGTTTTAAATAGTATAATGTGATAAAATCAAATTGTCATTTTTGGCCAGATTTCTGAAAATTGCCGTGGCAGTCAACATCTTTACATATCCCCAGGTCAATTTCTTGCGGGAAGATGGCGTTACGCTTTTGTGTATCTATAGTGTTCGATGACCCTTCGAAATATTTTCTAGAACGGTTTTTAACCTTCATGACATTTGAAAGTTGAGAGGGTGAAATAATCCTTTGAATTCGGTGCAGTCGTCGCTATTTCTTTCAGCATTTCTTTTCTTATTTCAAAAGCCATTCTTCAAATAATTTTCCAGTCATCCACGAATTTTAATTTGCTCGAAAGCAGCAAAGTGCATTACTTTTACCTATCAGTAGCAATTCAAGTTTTTCTGAACCATCCATGTTCGCACCAATCATCAATGTATTTCTCTGTTTACTGTACATTCCCCCATGGCGTTTTTGGTTTTCGAAAGTTAATGTGTTGTCCGGAAGACATCCAAAAAATAAACCTGCCTTATCTGCATTCAATATTTCCGTGCTTGATAATTTTCCAATGAAATAGTTAAAATATCCCTTCGCCATTTAGTGCAGTCCTCGTCTCACACATCATTGCTTTCTCCATATACAAACTTTTTTATGACATAACCCAGATCTGAAAATTAAAAAAAAAATCAAAAACTGTGTCCTGACTACAGATAAAAAAAATTACTAAAAGCACTGCCGTGAAGGCAGGAGCTTTTGAGCGCTCGTACATGCACCTTGTAGGTAAATTCGCATTTTCCAGTTTTAGAAATCAACTGAAGGAATTTTCGACAGCTGTCATAAAAATTCTGAAACTTAGGCGGAACACCAGACTTCATGTCAGTGCTTCAGCTGATCAATTTCTTTTCGATAATTCGCTAGAATTTTCTACGGTATCTATGGTCTTGGTGATGCGATCTGGACAAAATTTTGCACGTAGTTTGAATACATTATTCCTCAGCTAGGTGCATAATTTCATTCCAATCCGATCAGTAGTTTCGAAACTAGCAGAAAAAAAATATTTTGGACGTCCATATTTACGGAACCCCTAGTCTAATTTTGCTCATTGATGAACGTGACTGCGATATTCGCGATCCAAACCCACCCTGAAAATTTCAAGTTCCTAGGTCTATCCATTCAGAAGTTACAATTTTCTATGGTTCTGGTCATGCGATCTGGACAAAATGTTGCTTCAATATATCATTTTCGATTAAAACACAAAATTTCATCTCGATCGAATCCGTAGTTTCGAAATTATCGAGAAAACAAAATTTCAAACGACCGTATTCACGGAACCCCTGGTATAATTCTGCTCATTGTTGAACGTGAACGCGACATTTCAGATCCACACCTATCCTGAAAATTTCAAGTCCCTAGGCCTTTCCGTTCGAAAGTTAGGATTTTCTATGGTTTCTATGGTTCTGGTCATGTGACCTGGAGAAATGTAGCTTGAATATATCATTCTCCATTTAAATACAATATTTCGTAACGATCGAATCTGTAATTTTGAAATTATCAAGAAAACTAAATTTCAAACGGCCATATTTACGGAACCCCTAGAATAATTTTCCAGAACCTCACCTATCCTGAAAATTTCAAGTCCCTAGGCATTTCCGTTCAAAAGTTACAATTTTCTATGGTTTCTATGGTTCTGGTCATGCGATCTGGACAAAATTTCACATGTGGCTTGAACTCATTATTCTCCATTTGAGTTCGAAGTTTCATCTCAATCAAATTTGTAGTTTCGAAGTGATCAGGAGAACAAAATTTTGAACGGCCATATTTACGGAACCCCTGGTGGAATTCTGCCCATTAACGAACTCAACCGAGGCATTTGGGATCTGAACCTACACTGAAAATTTCAAGTCTCTAGGTTGATCCGTCGATCATAGTCGATTGAGACCATTTTCGGCTCAAAATTCGAAAAATACAGACATCGTGACGAGATGATATAGCCCACGTGTAAGTATTACGAGCGCTCAAAAAATGAAAATATGAATAATAAAAGATAAAATCCCTATATACACCAATTATAAACCGGGCCATGTCGACAGTTCTCGGCCGCTTTTTTACACCAGCAATTTGATTTTACTTTGAAGAATTTCATTTTCAGAGTGGTAGACACGGTGCATCTTTCTTTCGTGCACCACTTTTGAAAGTCTATATTTTTCATCGATTGATAAAGTTTTTGAAGTACGTTTGTAAAACACATTGTTAGCACTAAAGATGATGAGGTGTATTAAATCGGCGTAAAGGGAATTTTATCCACTCAAGAACAAAAACTTCTGTATACTCGTGAAACCTCAAACTGAAGAACTGCACTGATTTTACGGCTCGGCATACGGCTACGATTTGAAACGAGGGGTTGAAAATCGCACGTTAATGGGGATTCTCCCAGAAAATTCGACTTATCGAATGTGCTGCAAAATATTTCTTTCGAAATATCAAGATAATCGAGAGAATTAATTATGTACCAGTCGTACCCAAAATGGCCGCGTTTGGCCGGTTTGGCGAGATTATTCCACAAAACTACACGGAAACTACCGCATGTGCGCTCAGCTTGATCTACTACTCCTATTGGACAAACCGAAACAGAACACACACAAACAGAAGGTCTTCTGTCCCGATTCCTCTAGAATCTTCGCGTCTCGCTCTGCCCTGCCGCCCACGTCCGAGTGACGCGTCAGGTCCGGCCTAAGTTCGTTACATTACTGACCTTTCTAGGTTGTTTTTTTGGTAGGCGGCGGCGTTGGGCTTCTAGTTGCCTGCACATGATTTAATAACTTTACTTGACAAACCGAAATTAATTCATCAAAAATATTTTAAGATAACTATCATGAATGATAATCAGAATCTGCAGATCAGGCATTCGAAAATTCAACTTCATTCAGTATATTACTGACCTGTCTTGGTTGTTTTTTTGGCAGGCGGCGGCGTTGGGCTTCTAATTGCCTGCAATGATTCAATAACTTTATTTGACAAACCGAAATTAATTCATCAGAAACATTTTTAGATAACTATCTTGAATGATAATCAGAATCTGCCAGATCAGGCATTCGAAAATCCAACTTCATTTAGTATATTACTGACCTGTCTTGGTTGTTTTTTTGGTAGGCGGCGGCGTTGGGCTTCTAGTTGCCTGCAAATGATTAAATAACTTTATTCCTCAAAACGAAATTAATTCATCAGAAACATTTTTAGATGACTATCATGAATGATAATCAGAATCTGCAGATCAGGCATTCGAAAATTCAACTTCATTCAGTATATTACTGACCTGTCTTGGTTGTTTTTTTGGCAGGCGGCGGCGTTGGGCTTCTAATTGCCTGCAATGATTCAATAACTTTATTTGACAAACCGAAATTAATTCATCAGAAACATTTTTAGATAACTATCTTGAATGATAATCAGAATCTGCCAGATCAGGCATTCGAAAATCCAACTTCATTTAGTATATTACTGACCTGTCTTGGTTGTTTTTTTGGTAGGCGGCGGCGTTGGGCTTCTAGTTGCCTGCAAATGATTAAATAACTTTATTCCTCAAAACGAAATTAATTCATCAGAAACATTTTTAGATGACTATCATGAATGATAATCAGAATCTGCAGATCAGGCATTCGAAAATTCAACTTCATTCAGTATATTACTGACCTGTCTTGGTTGTTTTTTTGGCAGGCGGCGGCGTTGGGCTTCTAATTGCCTGCAATGATTCAATAACTTTATTTGACAAACCGAAATTAATTCATCAGAAACATTTTTAGATAACTATCTTGAATGATAATCAGAATCTGCCAGATCAGGCATTCGAAAATTCAACTTCATTCAGTATATTACTGACCTGTCTTGGTTGTTTTTTTGGCAGGCGGCGGCGTTGGGCTTCTAATTGCCTGCAATGATTCAATAACTTTATTTGACAAACCGAAATTAATTCATCAGAAACATTTTTAGATAACTATCTTGAATGATAATCAGAATCTGCCAGATCAGGCATTCGAAAATCCAACTTCATTTAGTATATTACTGACCTGTCTTGGTTGTTTTTTTGGTAGGCGGCGGCGTTGGGCTTCTAGTTGCCTGCAAATGATTAAATAACTTTATTCCTCAAAACGAAATTAATTCATCAGAAACATTTTTAGATGACTATCATGAATGATAATCAGAATCTGCAGATCAGGCATTCGAAAATTCAACTTCATTCAGTATATTACTGACCTGTCTTGGTTGTTTTTTTGGTAGGCGGCGGCGTTGGGCTTCTAGTTGCCTGCAAATGATTCAATAACTTTATTCCTCAAAACGAAATTAATTCATCAAAAACATTTTTAGATAACTATCATGAATGATAATCAGAATCTGCAGATCAGGCATTCGAGAATTATACCTGACCTTTCTTGGTTGTTTTTTTGGTAGGCGGCGTTGGGCTGCTAGTTTCCTGCAAATGATTTAATAACTTTACTTGACAAACCGAAATTAATTCATCAGAAACATTTTTGGATAACTATCTTGAATGATAATCAGAATCTGCCAGATCAGGCATTCGAAAATTCAACTTCATTTAGTATATTACTGACCTGTCTTGGTTGTTTTTTTGGTAGGCGGCGGCGTTGGGCTTCTAGTTGCCTGCAAATGATTCAATAACTTTATTCCTCAAAACGAAATTAATTCATCAAAAGCATTTTTAGATAACTATCATGAATGATAATCAGAATCTGCAGATCAGGCATTCGAGAATTATACCTGACCTTTCTTGGTTGTTTTTTTGGTAGGCGGCGTTGGGCTGCTAGCTTCCTGCAAATGATTTAATAACTTTACTTGACAAACCGAAATTAATTCATCAGAAACATTTTTGGATAACTATCTTGAATGATAATCAGAATCTGCCAGATCAGGCATTCGAAAATTCAACTTCATTTAGTATATTACTGACCTGTCTTGGTTGTTTTTTTGGTAGGCGGCGGCGTTGGGCTTCTAATTGCCTGCAATGATTCAATAACTTCATTTGACAAACCGAAATTAATTTATCAAAAACATTTTTAGATAACTATCATGAATGATAATCAGAATCTGCAGATCAGGCATTCAAAAATTCAACTTCATTCAGTATATTACTGACCTGTCTTGGTTGTTTTTTTGGTAGGCGGCGGCGTTGGGCTTCTAATTGCCTGCAATGATTCAATAACTTCATTTGACAAACCGAAATTAATTTATCAAAAACATTTTTAGATAACTATCATGAATGATAATCAGAATCTGCAGATCAGGCATTCAAAAATTCAACTTCATTCAGTATATTACTGACCTGTCTTGGTTGTTTTTTTGGTAGGCGGCGGCGTTGGGCTTCTAGTTGCCTGCAAATGATTCAATAACTTTATTTGACAGACCGAAATTAATTCATCAAAAACATTTTCAGATAACTATCATGAATGATAATCAGAATCTGCAGATCAGGCATTCGAAAATTCAATTTCATTCAGTATATTACTGACCTGTCTTGGTTGTTTTTTGTGTAGGCGGCGGTGTGGGGCTTCTAGTTTCCTGCAAATGATTTAATAATTTCATTTGACAAACCGAAATTAATTCATCAAAAACATTCTTAGATAACTATCATCAATGATAATCAGAATCTGCAGATCAGGCATTCGAAAATTCAACTTCATTCAGTATATTACTGACCTGTCTTGGTTGTTTTTTTGGCAGGCGGCGGCGTTGGGCTTCTAATTGCCTGCAATGATTCAATAACTTTATTTGACAAACCGAAATTAATTCATCAGAAACATTTTTAGATAACTATCATGAATGATAATCAGAATCTGCAGATCAGGCATTCAAAAATTCAACTTCATTCAGTATATTACTGACCTGTCTTGGTTGTTTTTTTGGTAGGCGGCGGCGTTGGGCTTCTAGTTGCCTGCAAATGATTCAATAACTTTATTTGACAGACCGAAATTAATTCATCAAAAACATTTTCAGATAACTATCATGAATGATAATCAGAATCTGCAGATCAGGCATTCGAAAATTCAATTTCATTCAGTATATTACTGACCTGTCTTGGTTGTTTTTTTGGCAGGCGGCGGCGTTGGGCTTCTAATTGCCTGCAATGATTCAATAACTTTATTTGACAAACCGAAATTAATTCATCAGAAACATTTTTAGATAACTATCATGAATGATAATCAGAATCTGCAGATCAGGCATTCAAAAATTCAACTTCATTCAGTATATTACTGACCTGTCTTGGTTGTTTTTTTGGTAGGCGGCGGCGTTGGGCTTCTAATTGCCTGCAATGATTCAATAACTTCATTTGACAAACCGAAATTAATTTATCAAAAACATTTTTAGATAACTATCATGAATGATAATCAGAATCTGCAGATCAGGCATTCAAAAATTCAACTTCATTCAGTATATTACTGACCTGTCTTGGTTGTTTTTTTGGTAGGCGGCGGCGTTGGGCTTCTAGTTGCCTGCAAATGATTCAATAACTTTATTTGACAGACCGAAATTAATTCATCAAAAACATTTTCAGATAACTATCATGAATGATAATCAGAATCTGCAGATCAGGCATTCGAAAATTCAATTTCATTCAGTATATTACTGACCTGTCTTGGTTGTTTTTTGTGTAGGCGGCGGTGTGGGGCTTCTAGTTTCCTGCAAATGATTTAATAATTTCATTTGACAAACCGAAATTAATTCATCAAAAACATTCTTAGATAACTATCATCAATGATAATCAGAATCTGCAGATCAGGCATTCGAAAATTCAACTTCATTCAGTATATTACTGACCTGTCTTGGTTGTTTTTTTGGCAGGCGGCGGCGTTGGGCTTCTAATTGCCTGCAATGATTCAATAACTTTATTTGACAAACCGAAATTAATTCATCAGAAACATTTTTAGATAACTATCATGAATGATAATCAGAATCTGCAGATCAGGCATTCAAAAATTCAACTTCATTCAGTATATTACTGACCTGTCTTGGTTGTTTTTTTGGTAGGCGGCGGCGTTGGGCTTCTAGTTGCCTGCAAATGATTCAATAACTTTATTTGACAGACCGAAATTAATTCATCAAAAACATTTTCAGATAACTATCATGAATGATAATCAGAATCTGCAGATCAGGCATTCGAAAATTCAATTTCATTCAGTATATTACTGACCTGTCTTGGTTGTTTTTTGTGTAGGCGGCGGTGTGGGGCTTCTAGTTTCCTGCAAATGATTTAATAATTTCATTTGACAAACCGAAATTAATTCATCAAAAACATTCTTAGATAACTATCATCAATGATAATCAGAATCTGCAGATCAGGCATTCGAAAATTCAACTTCATTCAGTATATTACTGACCTGTCTTGGTTGTTTTTTTGGCAGGCGGCGGCGTTGGGCTTCTAATTGCCTGCAATGATTCAATAACTTTATTTGACAAACCGAAATTAATTCATCAGAAACATTTTTAGATAACTATCTTGAATGATAATCAGAATCTGCCAGATCAGGCATTCGAAAATCCAACTTCATTTAGTATATTACTGACCTGTCTTGGTTGTTTTTTTGGTAGGCGGCGGCGTTGGGCTTCTAGTTGCCTGCAAATGATTAAATAACTTTATTCCTCAAAACGAAATTAATTCATCAGAAACATTTTTAGATGACTATCATGAATGATAATCAGAATCTGCAGATCAGGCATTCGAAAATTCAACTTCATTCAGTATATTACTGACCTGTCTTGGTTGTTTTTTTGGCAGGCGGCGGCGTTGGGCTTCTAATTGCCTGCAATGATTCAATAACTTTATTTGACAAACCGAAATTAATTCATCAGAAACATTTTAAGATAACTATCATGAATGATAATCAGAATCTGCAGATCAGGCATTCGAAAATTCAACTTCATTCAGTATATTACTGACCTGTCTTGGTTGTTTTTTTGGCAGGCGGCGGCGTTGGGCTTCTAATTGCCTGCAATGATTCAATAACTTTATTTGACAAACCGAAATTAATTCATCAGAAACATTTTTAGATAACTATCTTGAATGATAATCAGAATCTGCCAGATCAGGCATTCGAAAATCCAACTTCATTTAGTATATTACTGACCTGTCTTGGTTGTTTTTTTGGTAGGCGGCGGCGTTGGGCTTCTAGTTGCCTGCAAATGATTAAATAACTTTATTCCTCAAAACGAAATTAATTCATCAGAAACATTTTTAGATGACTATCATGAATGATAATCAGAATCTGCAGATCAGGCATTCGAAAATTCAACTTCATTCAGTATATTACTGACCTGTCTTGGTTGTTTTTTTGGTAGGCGGCGGCGTTGGGCTTCTAGTTGCCTGCAAATGATTCAATAACTTTATTCCTCAAAACGAAATTAATTCATCAAAAACATTTTTAGATAACTATCATGAATGATAATCAGAATCTGCAGATCAGGCATTCGAGAATTATACCTGACCTTTCTTGGTTGTTTTTTTGGTAGGCGGCGTTGGGCTGCTAGTTTCCTGCAAATGATTTAATAACTTTACTTGACAAACCGAAATTAATTCATCAGAAACATTTTTGGATAACTATCTTGAATGATAATCAGAATCTGCCAGATCAGGCATTCGAAAATTCAACTTCATTTAGTATATTACTGACCTGTCTTGGTTGTTTTTTTGGTAGGCGGCGGCGTTGGGCTTCTAGTTGCCTGCAAATGATTCAATAACTTTATTCCTCAAAACGAAATTAATTCATCAAAAGCATTTTTAGATAACTATCATGAATGATAATCAGAATCTGCAGATCAGGCATTCGAGAATTATACCTGACCTTTCTTGGTTGTTTTTTTGGTAGGCGGCGTTGGGCTGCTAGTTTCCTGCAAATGATTTAATAACTTTACTTGACAAACCGAAATTAATTCATCAGAAACATTTTTGGATCTTGAATGATAATCAGAATCTGCCAGATCAGGCATTCGAAAATTCAACTTCATTTAGTATATTACTGACCTGTCTTGGTTGTTTTTTTGGTAGGCGGCGGCGTTGGGCTTCTAATTGCCTGCAATGATTCAATAACTTCATTTGACAAACCGAAATTAATTTATCAAAAACATTTTTAGATAACTATCATGAATGATAATCAGAATCTGCAGATCAGGCATTCAAAAATTCAACTTCATTCAGTATATTACTGACCTGTCTTGGTTGTTTTTTTGGTAGGCGGCGGCGTTGGGCTTCTAATTGCCTGCAATGATTCAATAACTTCATTTGACAAACCGAAATTAATTTATCAAAAACATTTTTAGATAACTATCATGAATGATAATCAGAATCTGCAGATCAGGCATTCAAAAATTCAACTTCATTCAGTATATTACTGACCTGTCTTGGTTGTTTTTTTGGTAGGCGGCGGCGTTGGGCTTCTAGTTGCCTGCAAATGATTCAATAACTTTATTTGACAGACCGAAATTAATTCATCAAAAACATTTTCAGATAACTATCATGAATGATAATCAGAATCTGCAGATCAGGCATTCGAAAATTCAATTTCATTCAGTATATTACTGACCTGTCTTGGTTGTTTTTTGTGTAGGCGGCGGTGTGGGGCTTCTAGTTTCCTGCAAATGATTTAATAATTTCATTTGACAAACCGAAATTAATTCATCAAAAACATTCTTAGATAACTATCATCAATGATAATCAGAATCTGCAGATCAGGCATTCGAAAATTCAACTTCATTCAGTATATTACTGACCTGTCTTGGTTGTTTTTTTGGTAGGCGGCGGCGTTGGGCTTCTGGTTGCCTGCAAATAATTTAATAATTCCATCTGACAAACCGAAATTAATTCATCAAAAACATTCTTAGATAACTATCATCAATGATAATCAGAATCTGCAGATCAGGCATTCGAAAATTCAACTTCATTCAGTATATTACTGACCTGTCTTGGTTGTTTTTTTGGTAGGCGGCGGCGTTGGGCTTCTGGTTGCCTGCAAATAATTTAATAATTCCATCTGACAAACCGAAATTAATTCATCAAAAACATTCTTAGATAACTATCATCAATGATAATCAGAATCTGCAGATTAGGCATTCGAAAATTCAACTTCATTCAGTATATAACTGACCTGTATTGGTTGTTTTTTTGATTGTATTACACATACAAGCGCGCAAAGACTGTGCATTATATTCCATGAACATATTTGAAAACAAGCACATGAATCAAATTTACGCCTTTGTGATATCCCCTATTTTCGAAAATAAGCACTATTTGCATGTTCAAAAGTTGTCCACTTCGCCTTGTACATTCAATTCCATGCACAAGCATTCTTATGAGCTACAGAATTTTCATATTTCTTCCTCCTCAATTCGACGTGATTCAAATCATTCAATCTGTGTTCCTCGTTTCGAAAATCGAACATAAAACATACTAGTTAATTTGTAATTGAAGGTATCAATTCGTATTTTTCATGAAAATTTTTGTTGAACACTCTTTTGTTAGCCCAAGATTCATTCTGCATACAATTAACTTTCACTTGAACCATCATTGATGAGCGGGACACTGAATTCCCTCACGTGAAGAAGCATTGACAATGATACAGGAAGAAATAATTTAAAAAAATCAGAATATGTGATTTTCTTTTGCGCCGGTTCGTTGAATTTTTTTTCGTGCAGGTAAGAAGCTGGTGAAAAACCGTTATTTAAGATGATTTTCAATTTTAGTGGTACCTACTATTGTCCAGCTTAAGAGCAGTATCTAATAGTTCTGGATTCTCACGATCCAACATTAAATTTACATCTACACTCGCACGTGCTTCCAATTCTTTTTCCGAATCAGGACGATCAGTGTCATAAGATGGTGCAAGTCGCTTTCTTCGAAAATATCTTTCTTTGAGGGACATACACCAGAAGCTTTGAAGATTGCAGTAGTAAAGTTTTCAATTCACTTTGGATATCGTAAATGGTCATTCTTTTCTCTATGTATCCATGCGCTCTGCGCTCAGTTAAATAGTTTTTAAAAAAGCCATAGACCACAACATCGAGGGGGTGGAAATTAGGGTGGCAGAGATGTGGAAATGACAACGAAACAACATAATTTTACCTAGCTTCTTCTATAACTCAAATATTCACACGTGAGTAATGACTATCTAGCAGCAAGAGAATTGCCTACTCCTCAGTGGGTTTAGCATTTCTGATAAAATGATCCATGAAAACTAGAAATTCCTTGTCTGTCATCCATCACGAAAAATTTCCAGCTACTATACAATCTGGAGACCCACTACGAACAATCAATTCAGAATATTTGAGCCTAGGAAAGACGAACATCAGGGGGAAAACAATTATCTCATAAGAAAAATTTTCCTCGATTTTACCGAAGGAAATTCGGCAATTACTTCACCAAAATCAATTGAAACTTGTGAATAGTTTACATTTTTGTTTTCATTCTCTAGAATCTTGGGTCAATTCGAACCGCATATAGGTACCATAATGGTCATAATCTTGAAGGGGTGACATGTAATGCAGCAATACAAATGAACTGTCGTAGCGACAATCCGGTCAGAACGTTTTTAAGATAATAAAAGATAATAATTATATTTGTTTTCATCTGTATTTTGAATTGGAAGAACATTTCTTCAGACGTAGTGTAAAAATATTCGTTCGTGATTTTTCTCCTTCCTGGTCAAGGCCACGGAGCCTCGTGCCCCAATAGAGAACGAGATATTTTTGCCTCAAGTCTACGTGGATACCGAGGCTCACATAAATACACTCACATTTGCCCATTGCGTGCCTGTTACATGCGACTGCGAAAGGAACGTCCTTTATAAAACCAACTTTCGTTTTATGTCTATACTGTATCGAAAAACGATACATAGTGATTTTGATGCATTTATGTCAGCACAACATGCTGAGAGCATTCTGGAACAGCTTAGATCTGGTTTGAAAGCAACGCTGGTTTCACTCAAGAAGCTCAAGAAGGCAAACTCTCCGCGGTGAAATGAGCTAAGTCCGCTTTTATATAGGCAAGTGCATTCCCGCACAAGTTTTTCCTTTGGTGATTGGTTGATTAATTTTCTACACCAACTGCGATCTCTACATCTACTACGCACCGTGAAATCAACTGGTAGACCGCAGCACGGTGGTGGTTCGCCGTCGGGTTGCCTGCGATGACGCAACATCACAGGTTACAAAGTATATACGCTTTCGATGTACCGAAGCCTTTATTCGGCGATGAAAAGTTAGTAATGTCCATTTAAGAATTATTGACATCGAAGCAGGCCATGAACGTCCAGTCGAGGCTTTATTTCTAGTTACAAAAAAGTTACTGTTTTAACCATAGAAATAAAACATAAATATAACCTAGAAAAGTGTTCAGTATACGAATTATCGAATAATTATTAATTGAGCCGGAATATTTCGACTGAAGTTTAAAAATGGGACTTCAGGTTCAACGTTATATATATTAAGAAATGGAACCCCCAAATAGAAAACTCACCACCATAATCTACACCCTCAATAGTATGAAATACCATATCCAACAAGATACATTGAAGCTCCTATACACAGCCAATTTTCAGTCAACCCTTTCATATGGCATTGTTTACTGGGGAAACAGTACATCGGAAAAAAATATTTAAAACACAAAAGCAAGCAATCCGAGCTATGTATAGAATGAAATATAGAGAGACCTGTAGAAGTGTTTTCAAGAGGAATAAAATCCTGACGTTAATAGCAATATATGTGCTGAAGTATGTTATCTTCCTACAAAGCCACAGTGAACTATTTGAACCGTTTCTGAACAACAACCCAACTAGGAAAATTGATCCTTATATATACCCGAGGCAACAATTGACACTAGCACAGAATAATGTGAAAAACATGTGCATGAAGATCTACGATGTGTTTCATTCGATATAATATCGCACCCGTTGTAGAAAAATTTCGAAAAGCACTGCCGTGAAGGCAGGAGCTTTTGAGCGCTCGTACATGCACCTTGTAGGTAGATTCGCATTTTCCAGTTTTAGAAATCAATTGAAAGAATGTATGACTGCTGTCAAAAAAATCCTGAAACTTAGGCAAAACTCCAGACTTCATGTCGGTGCTTCAGCTGATCAATTTTTTTCCGATAATCCGCTAGAATTTTCCACGGTATCTATGGTCTTAGTGATGCGATCTGGACAAAATTTTGCACGTAGTTTGAATACATTATTCCTGAGCTAGGTGCATAATTTCATTCCAATCCGATCAGTAGTTTCGAAACTATCAGGAAAAAAATATCTTGAACGGCCATATTTACGGAACCCCTAGTCTAATTTTGCTCATTGATGAACGTGACCGTGAAATTTGCGATCCAAACCCACCCTGAAAAGTTCCTAGGCCTTTCCGTTCAAAAGTTAGAATTTTCTATGGTTTCTATGGTTCTGGTCATGCGATCTGGACAAAATATTGCTTCAATATATCATTCTCGATTGAAATACAAAATTTCATCTCGATCGAATCCGTAGTTTCGAATTTATCGAAAAAACAAAAATTCAAACGATCATATTTACGGAACCCGTTGTATATTGTTGCTCATAGATGAACGTTATCACGACATTCAAGATCCACACCTATGCTGAAAATTTCAAGTCCCTAGGCGTTTCCGTTCAAAAGTTACAATTTTCTATGGTTTCTATGGTTCTGGTGATGCGATCTGGACAAAATTCCACATGTAGCTTGAACACCTCATTTTCCATTCGAGTGCAAAATTTCATCTCGATCAAATCTGTAGTTTTCAAGTAATCAGGGAAACAAAACTTTGAACGGCCATATTTACGGAACCCTTGGTGGAATTTGGCCCATTAACGAACTTAACCGAGCCATTCGGGAACTGAACCCACACTGAAAATTTCAAGTCTCTAGGTTGTTCCGTTCGAGAGTTATCGTGCTTACGGACGGCCGGACGGACAGACTCGAATTTTCCGACGCTTTCGTCATCAGTGAGTCGAACATAGTCGATTGAGACCATTTTCGGCTCAAAATTCGAAAAATACAGACATCGTGTCGAAATGATATAGCCCTCGTGTAAGTAGTACGAGCGCTCAATAAGGAGACAACTCGAAAATTGATTTTGTTGGGAAATCGTATTTGAAGTTTTGGTTTACCGAAGTTTTCGTTCTATACTTTTGTGTACTTACTCAATTTAACATGCTGAACATTCGTAATAACTGCAGCAATCCATTTGAACATTATAACTCTAGCACCCAATATTCAGTTAATGCAATTTTTCCCATCGTGGTGGAATATTCCATTGTTTTTCCAAAAAATTTGAAATGTTACCTTTTTTCACGAACAGTCTTTTATGTGGCGGAGAGGCCAACTAGAGTTATTCTGATATTGCACGTAAGAAAAGGGTTACTTCCTGAGTTCAATACCATCACTAACACAAAATGAACCTTTTTTGAGTTGTCTCCTTAGTCTACGACGGGTGCGATATATATTATTATTAAAATAAGAGAGAAACAAAAATTAAGAATCTATGTAGTACATGAAGAATTTTGACATGAAATTCTACAATTATTCAGTATATTTTTGAATTGGGAACAATATAGCATGTGTATTAGCAGAGGTAATGTGGACAGGGTACTATACAGTATAAGTATAATAAATAAACTTAAAATATCTATGAATGATACAAGGGCAAAGATAAAAATATTGAAAACTTTGTTTCCACAGAGTGTAGTGATTTGGATGTGTTTATTGAATAATCTGACATAATCCTATTGATGGGCATCCTTTTGCAGGGAAGGTTTCAATATTTCAATAACCCATTTATGAAATAATTCACCATTCATAGTAATCCTTATCATTAATACTACTGTCAAGAATCGGATCACATCTAGGTAAAAATCGATCAATTGTTCCAGCATTCAAAATAGTGCACCTTCTGCCTTTACCCTTGAATATACTCGGCATACCTTTTGGATTATTTTCTAGTGTCCACTGACAAATTTGAATACGGTTTTTGAATATCCAAATTTCATCTAGATAAATGAATTTTACGTTTTGTTCCATGTATTCTCGGTATTTATCACAATATTGTCCAATTTCTATTATATTTTTCTGTTTATCAGTAAGAATTTTCCTTCGATCAACTTTTTTGTATTTATATCAAATTTTTTTCATGATATAATATAATGTTGACTTTGATCAATTGAAATCTAGGTGCTCTTTGGCCAGTTCGAAAAGGATATCTAAACTGATATATTCATTGTTTTTAATTCTAGCAAAAACAAAGTCATTCAATGTCTCTTTGAAGGAATAATCATATCGCACAGGTTTTCTTCCACTGCTAATTCCAGGCTATAATAACATGCTAATATTCTACGGACAGGGCTTGGTGAAATCTGAAAATTTAAGAGACATCGATCAATCAGAATACACTTTGAGTCGGTGAATAACAGTTTACCTAAAACACTAGCGGAAATATATGCCAAATCTTTGAAAAACTCGAAGTAACACCGACAAACTGCCTGGCGTTCTCTTGTTAGGCGCGATGTATCCTGGTCAATTCCAGCCATTTTAATAGCATAAGACAAAAAATACTCAAATTCAGAGCAAATTTTTATAATAACATATTCACCAATATCTTCGATAAAATCAACAAAGCAAGATTTTTATGGGTAATGTTAGTGTTATTCCTATACCAACCTGAATTCAGCAACCCAAAATATTACTGAATAGTCTATTACCAACTTAAATTCGATTTTTCACAGCCAACCGAGATGTCAATAATTCTTAAACGGAGTATAGGTATTCCAATAGGTGGTATGAATCTGTTCCCTGAAGCTTGACTGCAACCACAGCCTTCTTCGATAAAAGCCAGGAATACGAAAAGAATTGTAACGTCGCAGAATGACCGATCGAATACAACAGACCTATCGGGAATGATCAGTTCAATGCATTTTTAAACCATAATTGGAAATGATTCATCAACAAGTTCAAAGCCTATGTACTACGGATATGTAAAGTGCAGTTCTCCCAAACAAATTACACCATTTGCAATATCGAATAACAACGAGAAAAAACCTAAAATACACGATTCCACTTCTCACACGTTAGCATAATATTATACATGGTGAATCCTGATGAACTGTACATACTTCACACAGTGGTAGAGGACACTCAGCCGGTGCCGAAAATATTCCACATGATGGGTCTCACACCATTCGTTCGCCTGATACAGGGCGATTTACAGTTTTCGGCCATATTTTCAGAATGCTCCATTTGACAAATTACTCATCACAAGTTCATGAAATTTGGTATACAGGAGGACCACAAGGATATACATAAAGCTGAGGTAAGAAGTTCTCAATTTCCAGGACCGGACTCAAGTTATCGAATATTTTCCGAAATCATGATGAAAATCAGCCTGTATATAGAAAGGTTGAAAATTTCATATGCTTGTTCTTCTTCTTCTTCTTCCTCAACCCATCTGTTATCTGTTATCCATCTGTTCCTGCAAGTAGATCTTTCCCAATTATTTCCATTTTTTTCTATCTCTCGCCAATCTCATCCACTGTTTGCCCTCTATTGCTCTTGTGTCGTCTAACCCATCTCTTCTGAAGTCTACCCATGCTCTTTTTTGTCTCTCTTGGTCTTCATTCTATGATTCTTCGTGACCATCTATTGTCGGAGTATCTGGCTAAGTGTCCAGCCCATCTCCACTTCCTCTTTGCAATCTCCTCTACGATATCTCAGAGCTTCGTTCTACGTCTTATCTTTGTTTCTACCTCTTATTGATATTCCGGGCATATTTCGCTCCATTGCCCTCTGGGTTGTTTCCAATTTTTCAATAGACTTTTTAGTGAGGGACATGGTCTCTAATCCGTAGGTACACACTGGAAGTATGCAGGATGCAGGTGTCGTATACTTTCATTTTGAGGTTTATGGGGATAGAATTATTCTTCAGGAAGTATGCAAGCCTGCCAAAGGCGGCCCATGTTAGTTACGTTCTTCTTTTTAGTCCCACATACGGGTTTGTTTTTTCCAGTCTGGTGTCGTGACTCAAGTATACATGATGTTCGACGTTTTCTATCTGTCGATGTTTATCGTTACATTTGTCTGTTCCTGGCTCATTATTTTGGTTTTGTTATAATCCATGTTAAGGCCTACAGTTCTTCTTCATTCAGTTGTTGTAGCATTTCGTTTATTTCTTCAATATTATTTGCTATTAAGATTATGTTGTCAGCAAATCTTAAATATACTCCGTCGATGTTTATACCCTTGGTGTCCCACTTTAGTTTCTTAAAAATATCTTCTAACACAAGGGTACATAGTTTGGGCGAGATATTGTCGCCTTGTCTCACTTCCCTTTGCAGTTTAATGGGGTTTGTTTTTGTCTTGTAGTCCTGTTTTATTTGTATGCTCGCATTTTCGTATATGTTCTTAAAGATATTGGTGTATCTTGAATCGATGCTGGCGTTTTCTAATGATTCTCTCACTGTCCACGTTTCGATGGATTCGAATGCTTCATGGAAATCTACAAAAGCCACATGAAGCGGAACGTTATACTCTGTGCACTTCTCTATTTATGTTCGCATTGTGTGTAGGTGATCTGTGGTGCCAAAATGTTTTCTGAATCCGAGTTCAACAGGTTGGTAGAAGTCGAGTTGTGATGCGGTTAGTTATAATCTTGGTCAAGAGCTTGTAGGGGTTTGATGGTATAGATATCGGTCGGTAGTTTTCCTAGTGGAATTTTTCCTTGTTCGATTATTTTATCGAATAGGAGCCTTAATACTTCTTTTATTTTTTCGCCTCCAATTTTCAACATCTCTACTGTTATTTGGTCCTCCCCTGCACATTTATTATGTTTCAATTGGTTGAGTGCCGTTCCTATTTCTGAGTTCTTTATTTCTGGCATTTCCTCTGAGCCGATGTTAAGTATACTTCTTTCGGTTAGCTGTTGTTGTTGTGTGTATGTCGAGTAAAGCTTGGTGTAGAACTCTTCTATGGCCTTGCTTATTCCTTTCCTGTCTTGGACCGTCACGTTTTATCGTTTTTTATTTTTATTATCTTTGTTCTTCCTCTTGAGTTTTTTGCTTGTAGTACCTTCATATTGCAGTTTTCCTCTATTGCATATCCTTTATCTGGATGTTGATATAGTTCCAATTGTCTTTTCTTATTTCCTTTTCTACTGACTTTTTTAGAGCTTTGAAACTATCTGTTGTTCGATCTATCAGGTCTCGTCTCTTTTTGAGAATTTTCAAGGTATTTGGTTAGATTTTTGTTATTTTAGATTTTGAGCAGGCTTTTTCAACCGATGTATTTATGGTCTCTGTTATTCTATTGGCTAGTTCATTTATTCAACTGCTACTGGTGTTAGTAATGTTTCTGATGCATTTTGGCATTGGCTTTGTTTTTGCTCAAAGTTCTCGCTTGATGAGTTTTTTGCGTTCTGTTCTCATGTTTATCTTGATCCTTGCTCGTAGTAATCTGTGGTCGCTTCCGGTATAAAATTTGTTCAGTATTGACACGGTGCGTACGGTGCATATGTTGTTATAATTGGAGATAATATAGTCTATTTCATTTCTGGTTGCTTTATCTGGGCTGATTCAGGTCCATTTACGCTGTTTGGGTTTTTTGAAGAAGGTGTTGAGGCAAAATAGGTTTTCGCTGTTCATGTAGCTATATAGCATCTCTCTTCCCTCATTTATGTCGCCAGCCCGAAGTGGCCAATGTAAAGGCGTGTACAGATATGCTCCGAATATCGTGTTGAACCGCGTCGCGTACCCCGCGAGAGCGAATCAAATTCACGAATTCAAATTGCACCTCTACGTGCGATGAATTTGATTCGCTCTCGCGGGGTACGCGACGCGGTTCAGTACGATATTCGGAGCATATCTGTACACGCCTTTATGTGTGTCTCCCTGTTCTTTCCTTCCTATTTTCGCGTTAAGATCTTCGGTAATTGTGACGTACTGTGCCCTCTCTTTTCTTCTTCGCTGTCATCAAATCATCATATTATAGGGTTTCAGCTTCTTCTCCTTCGGAATTTCCGGTCGGCGCATATCCGTGCATAAGCTGTAGGCTGTATCTTTTGCTCAGAGCAATTTTAATGTGTACAGTTGAGGCTTTTTCCGGCAGGTGCAAGAACTCATCAAAATAAGTCAAAATTCCAAAAATCATTCAGATAAAATATTCACTAGGCAGAGTTTTTTTTTAAAGGACCTTTTCAATCAGTAATTTTTCCTATCTTTAGTTTAAGCTTTAAGAATTATACCGTTACGGAAAATCTTCCAATGAAAGTTGAAAGAGAATATGCAAACTTGCGATAAAATCAAGCTCTATATTCTTGCAGGAATGCATATGGCAACGCGATTCATGGCAGATCTTCCAACAGAGTCGTCTTAACATCTCGATGTCCAAGATCTTTGCACTTTTTTGAATATTTTATATTACAACTTATTGCACAGTATTTTGTTATTTCATAGGGGAATCTTTTGTTCATCAGGAGTGCTATTCCACCTATGTGACTATTCTCATAGTTTTTCTGAAATAGAGTGTGACCTGATGTTTAGGTTGTGCATTTCTGTTCTATCAAGCAAGTTTCACAGAGGCCAAGTATGTCCCATTTCATGTTGGTTAGTTCCTGCTCCAATTCATCAAGAGTCTTGAGTCCTCATAGTGCGTATGTTGTAGGTGTCTTTATAGAAGTAGGATGGTTCAATTTTTCTCTGATAATTGGTTTTCACATTTGTTTCAGTCGAATATTTTCCTACCTCGAGATTTCGCGAGGCTGACTGATTGCTCAGTATGAGATTCTGAGTATTCTACTCGACTCACCTGGGGTAATCTCGTATCGATAGTCGACGTTTTCATTTTAGTCATGCTTATTCGAACTCAACTTTATACCAATATGAATTAATAAAATCTCATGGTAAACCCACAAATTCAGAGGAAAAAAAAATCGAGTACTGGCACTCGGATAGTGAATTTTTTTTATGGCTTTATTTCGAAAGAAAATCTGTACAGAAGAAAATGAAATATTGTTACCCACAGGATAAAATCAGTTTTGAATCATTTTAATTAGGAAAATTGCAATAGACAATTCCGGACTCTTATTTCAGATTGGTTTCATCTAATATCTACGAAACCAAAACCGCCCTATATGCATATACAGGGTGTCCCGGCTCTACGTGACTCGCAGGTGTGAATAAGGTATATGAAGGCGAGTCAGGAATGCTCTGAATGTTTTGCCTACGACGTCTCCCTACGAAGATATGTGCCTTCAAATGGTACTTCTATAATTAAGTTTTTTTGTAATAACTTCCGAACGACTGATTCTGCTACTTTTTTGAATTTGAGTCGATACATATATCAGTAATGATTTATTTCCAACACCTTCATAAGTCTTTTAGAATTCCAAGAACGGACTGACCCTAGCACTTAATGGTCAGAAACTCTTTTTTGGTTGAAGATATCGGTGAAATTCTTACATTTATGCATGCATTTTATCATTAATTCTGCAAAAAAAGGTATACCCCTGCAACATCGAAAAAATACACCGTTTTCAAGATACAACCATTTTCATGATTGAATATCCAAATACTCTTTCATAAATATTTCCGCTATCTATTGTTGCTATGGATACTAATAACTTCTCTCTGTGCTTGTTCGTTCATCTGAAACTTCCATACCTATATTGATGAAAAAATATTTGGATATTCAATCATGAAAATGCTTGTAACTTGGAAACGGTTTATTTTTTCGATGTTGCACCGGTATATCTTTTTTTTGCAGTAATAATGATAAAATACATAAATATAGGATCTTCAATATCTTCAACCAAAAAAAAGTTTCTGACCATTAAGTGTTAGGCGCTGGTCTCCCCGAAACGCGACGGACGACCTACGCGGAGCCGCCCCCGTCAATTTCCGAATTATATGTTCGGGAAACCACGTGCAAGGTATTTCTCAACCGTCGCGTGCGACGTTCAGAACCGTGCCCGTAGTTTCCCGAACACATATTTCGGAAGTTGACGGCGGCGGCTGCGCGTAAGTCGTCGGTCGCGGTTAAGGGAGACCAGCGTCCTTTCTTGGCGACCTGGAGGCGATAAAAAAAAATCATTACTGATATTTGTATTGACGCAAATTCGAAGAATTAACAGAATCGGTTGAGTCCTTCAGAAATTATTACAGAAATACTGAATTATGGGAGTACCATTTGGAGGTACATATCTCCACAGGGGGACGTCGTAAAAAAAATATTAGCATTCCTGTCTCGTCTTTATATACTTTATTCACACCTGAGAAAGAGTCACGTAGTGCCGGGACAGCCTGTATAAAGGGTGTTTCCAAATTAGACGTAAACCTTGGAGGACGTGTAAGTATGAATTATTTGCTGTCGTTTGAGCCATATTTATTGTCAACCAATAATCAACAGTTTACGAGTTATTTGAGTTCTTGTGATTTTCAAAAGATTTCTCACCTAACTTCATTTTTCGCCATATTTTTCTACGTTGACCAAATTTGATTATAATTTTGGATTATTTTCATCAAAAAAGGATATGATATGTATGGAAAAAGCAAAATTATCCTGTATTCGATGTTGAAAAAGAATAAGTATGATTTGAAAGTTGGTATATGAATAAAATAAATATCGATTTCTAATATCAATTTGCCTGCAATTTTCGAATTCCACAATTTATGTATTGTTTTCGTTAGAATGCAGTAACCAGTTTGGTTTCAGCAGTTTTTTATTCGGAAGGGGATATAAGCCAAGAAAGAAAAGTAACGAATTAAATATTTTGTATTGCAATTAAACTGCAAATTTCATTAAAAAATTCATTCATAAATTATGTTCGAAATGTCCTCCACCATTCCTCATACAAGGACGTGCTCTTTCTAATTTCTTCAGTCCTGAAATTTACTCTCAATCTTCTCGCTGCTCCGTCTTTTCTCCCCACAAGTTGTGCACATGTATGTATTTCCCTTTCTTCTTTCTTCAAACAGCCCCAAACATGAAAATCTAACGGTGTTAGATCCGGACCTCTCGCTGGTCACGAAATAGCTCCTCCCCTACCAATCCACCCTTTAGGAAACAATTCATTCAAGAACATACGAACGTTCAGCCTATAGTGGGCGGGACACCCATCCTGTTGGAAAATTATTTCACGCTTGTCAATCAAGGGAACCTCGTCCAAAAAGCTCTATATATATTTGTTCTCAGAAATTCTTCATAATTTTCTCCGTTTAAATTATCAGGTAGATAGTAAAGACCTATCAAAAGATTAGCAATTGCTCCCATTCAAACATCAACGCAAAATCACTATTTTTTATGCCGGACATTCAAAAGGTTGTTTATAAAAAATTTTGCTGAAACGAAACTGGTGACTGCATTCTAACGAAAACTTTTTCAGGGAATGAAGAAGGAATTTGGCAAATTTTCAAAATAATTTTCTCATACATAAATTGTGTAATTCGAAAATTGCAGGCAAATATGAGAGATTGATTTTCATATTCTTCATATACCAACTTTCAAACTAATTCTTTTTCAACATCTACACAGGATAGTTCTGCTTTTTTCATACATATCATATTCTTTTCTGATGAAAATAATCCAAGATTATAATCAAATTTGGTCAACGTAGAAAAAATGGACGAAAACAGAAGTGAGGTGACAAGTATCTCAAAAAACTGAAATATCACGGAAACTGTGTATTTTCGGTTATCAATACATATGGCGCAAATGAGTCATACTAACACGTCCTCCAAGGTTCACGTCTAATTTGGAAACAACCTGTATATTAGACTCCGAGTGACAGTACTCGGTATTTTTTCCCTCAGAATTTTTTGTGGGTGTGCCACGAGATTTTATGAGTTCAAATTGAAGGATATATAGTTCAGTTTGATCAAATGTTCAACCTTTCGGTAGAGATTACATTGGTTAATGTAGTACATACAATAACCTGCGGTAGGGCTACCCTAGACTAGTCCAAAAAACCTATGTGTGATAGGTCTAATCAACTTCATGACCAAGATACAAGGTGATTTATGTATTCGCCGATATCTTCAACCACTCATAACTTTTGAACCATCCAGTATAATCAATTGATATTTGGAACGTAGAACACACATCTTTGGGTGAAACGGTTCACCTAATCGAAAAATCCAGGTCCGTATCAGAAAAATTTGGGACTTTTCGCAAGCTGAGATTCAACGTATGAAGTAATATTGAAATTTGATAAGCAGAATATTCGGAAAGAGGAAAATTTTTGATGGGGATTAGTGAATGTTGGTGTCCGAACGACATTTGTCCCATCCAAATTTTAGTCCAACGATTTAATTCGATGGTAAAATTCCACTTCCTTCGCAAAAATGTCATACATTGAGATTGAATTCAACAAATAGTCTGTAGGACTGATGGAAATTTTTTCTTCATATTTAAATGAATAATTTCGAGAATTTTTCAGAAAAGTATGACTTCTGATTAATTTATTCAAATTGAAGAAATTAATAAACAAATGAGTAAACAATCAAAATATTCGAAAGAAATCATAAAAGTTGCTCAAAAGTGCCACCGTTTTGCTCGATGCACATTCTGGCTCTTTTCAAATTATGTCTAATAGCCTTTTTGGTTATTTCTATAGCATTATGGATCTTATTACAGGCAACTTCGATACGTTCTAGAGGAATATCTTCACTACCAATCTCAGACGCATATACTAAATATTTAAATTAAATAGCCCCATACGGAATAATCAATAAAGCAAATCTGGTGATCTAGGGGAACATACATGCGTTTCACCTCTGCCTATCCACATATTTGTAAAGTTCTGATACGTAAAGGTCTGATACAAGAAGTTCCTCACAATAACTCTTAAATAAGGTGGAGGGCCATCATGCTGGAAATACATTCCTGCAATGTTCGTACCGTCGAGTAGTACAGGCAGATGATTTTGAAGGAAGTCCGAATAAATATAATCCGTAAGCCTTCTTGGCAGAATTCGAGGAACAATCAATCGATTATTATAAACTGCACACCACACGTTAATTGAAAATTTGTACTGGGATTTCATGTGCCTGCCTGTACACTTGGCGGTACGAACACTACGAACATTGCAGGCATGTTTTTCCAGCATGATAGGCTTTACCTTATTTTAAAGATATTGTCAGGAACGTTTTGTATCAGAACTTTCCAAATATGTGGATAGGCAGAGGTGGACAGCATACATGGCTCTCTAGATGATCAGATTTCAATCCTATCGATTATTTCGTTCGGAGATATTTGAAATATTTAGTGCGTATGAGATTGAAAGTGAGGCAGTGGCGGCCGCTCAGAGGAGGCAGAGGAGGCCGTGCCTCCCCAAATTTTACTGCATTGTATTTAATTCTTAGTTCAAGTTCAACTATATAATGTTAACCTAAATCAATAGAATATTCAAATTTCTGGATATTTTTCACCCCAATATCTCATCACATTTATTCATCTTCCGCAACAGACTTCAAAACTGAGAAGATTGCGCATCGCAACCAGTACTACGTCAGGCATGCGATGCTTTAAAGAATACAACACAGCAGAGTTCAGACCCGGAGGCCGAGCCTCCAAGTCGAGATACCTACGCTTGTGTAAAATTTCGAATAACTCTTAATACAAAGCAGGGGCCAGTCAGAATTCGAGCTGTAAACCACGTGACGGAGGCTCTGTCTCCAGTACATATATTCGTTTAGCCCGATCGGCCCGAATCCCGAATAGGCCGAATAAGAACGATCGGCATCACCTAAGAGTAACAACAAGTTGTTTAATCTTTGATATCACTATTCTATACCTTCATAATAATATATAATGTAATATGTATAATATATATTAAATGTATGTACTATGTACAGACTATCAGTTTGGCGAAGTTTGTAGGTGAGGAAGGATGGCTATTTAGATTCATATATTTTATCGAGAAGAATGGGAACGGAAACCAGAAACGAAAATTATAATGTCAGTGGGGAACTCAGAATAACTGAAGATATTGTTCTATTGTTGATTTTATTCTGTAGAAAAAGTTCAGTCAAATGCCTTACGATGACAAAATTTTCATTACTTAAACTATAAAGACACCTCAGCCTGCTATGCAAAATTTAATTGTCAATTCCAAACATAATCGTTCCTTCTGCGTTCAATGGTACAATAAATACGAGTTTGTACAGGAAGTACAGCTCGAAATAAATTATTTTGTTGGTTTTGCTCTCTTTTTTCCGAAGATTCAGAAAACAATGTGTGGTCAAAATTAGGATATTCGGATTTAAAAAATTTACAGAGGTTTATTGAAAGACATAGCAGATGAAAATCTCACTTAGGGGCATCAGTTAAATTCAAATTATTCGGAAAACTCGATAAACCTTCACCAATTGAGAGGAAAAAATTCCGCACAAAAAATTGCTTATTATGATTAGAAAATGCTTACGAAAGCGTTTCCTGTACGATAAAAGGTTTCGGTAAAAACCCTTCAATTTCAACACCCTGTATCTCGAAAATGGTGCATTTTAGAGTGTAAGTTAATAAAAACTTTTTTTCATACTTTTGGACGAGCTATCACATCCTGAAATCCTGCGCATATATTATGAAACACCCTGTATTTTTTACTTGGCCTCCTCTGATTGTGAGCTCACGAGCCGCCACTGAAGTGAGGATATTCTCCTACAACGTATCGAAGTTGCCTGCATAAGATCCGTAATTATCCAGTAATGACCAAACAGGCTGTATGACATAATTTGAAAAGAGCAAGAATGTGCATCGAGCAAAACGGTGATACTTTTGAGCAACTTTTATGATTTCTTTCAAATGTTTTACTTGTTTATTTATTTTTTCAATTTCATTTTCGAATTAATTATTCAAAATTCTTATTTTCCTGAAAAATTCTTGAAATTATTCATTAGAATAAAAAAAACATACAATTTTTCGAATTCAATCTCAATCTACGTATTTTTGTGAAGGAAGTGGAATTTCACTATCGAATTAAATCTTTGGACAAGAATTTTGATAGGTCAAATGTCGTGCGGGACACTGAAATTTACTGATCCCCATCGAAAATAATCTGCTCTTTTCAAAAATTCCAATCAAATTTCGATATTCCTTCATACAGGGTGTTGAATCACAGCTTGCAAAAAGTCCCTTATTTTTCTAATACGGACCTGGATTTCCCGATTAGCTCAAAATGAATCGTTTTACCCATGGAAATGTGTTTTACGTTCCAAATATCTATGGATACAAGATGGTTCAAATGTTATAAGCAATTGAAAATATTGGCTAATACATAAATCACCCTGTATCTCGGCTATGGAGTTGATCAGACCTATCGTATATAGGTTTTTCGGACTCGTCTATAGTAGCTCCACCGCAGGTTAACATACGTTCATTCACTAATAAAACACCTGTATATATGGTGATCTTCATCATGATTTCTAAAAATATTCGATAATTCAAGTCCGGTTCTGGAAATTGTGAACTTCTCACCTCAGCTGTATACATATATCCTTGTGGTCCTCCTGTATACCGAATTTCATGAATTTGTCGTGATTCCATTTGTCCAATGGAGCATTTTGAAAATATGGCCGAAAACTGTAAATCGCCCTGTATCAGGCGAACGAATGGTGTGAGACCCATCATGTGGGGTATTTTTGGAACCGCCCAAGTGTCCTCTACCCCAGTGTGAAGTATGTACAGTTCATCAGGATTCACCCTGTATAATACGCTAACGTGTGAGACGTGGAATCGTGTGTTTTAGGTTTTTTCTCGTTGTTATTTGATATTGTAGATAGTGTATTTTGTATACTTTTGAATACTGTACTTTACATATCCGTAGTACGGCTTTGAACTCGTTGATGAATCATTTCCAATTATGGTTTAAAAATGTTATGTTCATTACAAGACGTTCACTAGAAATACAAAATGAAAGACATAATCTAATGGAATACAACTAGATCGCTCATGTGCTCTGTCCTCTCCTTATTTGTCTAGCTCCTTGGAGCAGCCTCGACCTAGAGGTCGATCCTCTTCTTGCATTTCTAGTATTGGTGGTTTTTCCTCTTTGAGAAGAGCATCTGTCTCTAACAGATCCCACAGGCAATTGGAATGATGGTATACATTTTTTTGCTGGCGATTTGTCAGTCACGATTTCCAATTGTCGCAGTTTATAAAAATTTTCGTTCGAAGATATGTCCTTAATGAGGCCTATGATTCATTCATAGATTTATTTTGCCAAAATTAACTTCATTGTTATATTGCTATAACGAGATTGTTATAACGAGAAAGTTCAACGCCTATTTAATTACAGATAAGAAGGTGATCCGTAACAAAAGATGCTATTTACAATAATATATCCCAACACGTATCAACCGCAATGAACTACAATTTTGTTATGAACACGTTTATGTATCGTGGTTATGGGTCATTCCCAAGTCAGTTGATTTCATTGGCGCCTTTGCGACGTTGCATTTTTGTCGTGTTCCTGGCTTTCATTGAGGGCGGCTGTGGCACATCCTCAGAATTGGATGTCCAGATAGATCTAAGCTTCTTCAGGAGCTGTTTGTTCTTGATTGGTAACTTGAAGTTCAAATCAGAATGAGCGGATCTGTGATATAGCATATGGTTTAAAAATTCGTAGAACATTTTTTTCAAGGTCATCTTTTCAGAAAAGACAATTAGCCTGTTGGATATCGAATTTATTTTAGCATGGCATCATTATGAATTTAGCATTGTTTTTAATGCTTTACCGCACACTGTTCATGAAACAATACAGAAAATGTATCTATCCCATAATGAATCATATTCTGAAACGAAGAATTGTTTTTAAGGAAATAAAAGGAATTATTTCGAAAACTCGAAGTCTCAATCATACTTGACTTGAATATAAATCGAAAACACCTCGAAAAACAGATAATATCATCAGCATATTTTTTTGGGAGAACATTGAAGCAGTTTTTGAATTTTCCAAATATATTTGATAGTTCATGAGAATTTCGTATAGTTTCTACTTCAATATTACTGAATCAGTCGGGCGTGCATATTTTATACCTAACAACCCTTCAACTTCTTCTCGTAAGGTATGGTACAATTAATATCAGTCATAATGAGAAGGAACGTGATGTGATGATTGATGTGATGTGATGATTGATCTCATATTCAAAGTCGAACTGTGATATTTTTTATGTGATATTTTTTATGAGAAGAAACGTAAGTTTCTTCATTGATCTCATATTCCAAGCTGTGATATATGTATATCGAACAACTCATATCGAGTATCAGTATAAAGTTCAGAATTTTGTCTTTATTTTTTTCTTCAACCACAATATTTTTGTTTTTTTTAGAATATCTCTTTTGTTCACTATATTTGTATTGGTTCAGAATATTTCTGTTAATTTTTAAGAATTGGTTTTTAGTTAATTTTTGAGAATTTGTTTTTAGTTCATTTTCAAGAATTTGTTTTCAGTTTTTTCCTCTCATTTTGAAGAATTTGTTTTTAGTTTTTCTTCTCATTTTTAAGAACTTGTTTCTAGTATTTTCCTCTCGAAAAATATATTTTTCTTTCTCTACAACCTTACTCATTTGACCCTTTGGGATTTTCATTATATTCCGAAGTTTTTCGAGAATCTTTATCCAATCTCTTTCTAGCAGTGGGGTGAAACCCTTCTCATTCAGTACTGAAAATACCAGTACGATTGAGTATCAAAATCGTGTTTGATTAAAAACATCGATATATCTGCACAAGTAGTGCACAGTATATTTGTACAAATTGGCAGGCTGATTACAACAACAAGCAAGCATTTAAACCAGGAGTTTCTTGTCAAATACGGAAATAAATATTCTTGTGCTCAGTTCAGATGGAAATTATTCATATTATATACATATTTCGAATGGTTTACAAGTAAAAAAATTTCAATTCAACTCAAACGAATGAACTATTTCTTTAGGAAAATACAGAAAAAGACAATCTCAAACCAGATGGAGGAAGTACTTAAAGGACAGTGACACTTTGGGATGAGGTATTGCATCGAACTCAAGGACAACCTTCCACCACACTCTTGCATTAGCTCATCGAATGAATACTGCCCAGCTGTGATGTTTTGCCCAAATATTGGAAACATGCTCTGATTGGCAAAGCCATTAACATGGCAGCTACTCTGCCCACTGCGAACAAACCGTTTTGTTGTTATTGTTACTTCTTGATAGGGAACGTGATATTATAGTCGTCGTTGGGTTTTTTTGTTTTTCAATATTTCAAACATCTCTAAACATTACTTTTAAGGTGAGTAATTGTTTATTTATACCACATAAATTGTGGTTTTTTTGTTTTTGCATTTTTAATTCAATCTAATTGTAGTTAGTCGCCTAGTGGTTGTAGTTCGACTATGAAAGACAAAGGCTTTGCATAAATACTCGAGGTCATATTTCCAATTACAACCCCCTAGAACTCTTCATTTTCCCCTCTCATATAGTCTCTTTTACTCTCTTCAATATATACGGATAGGACACTATTGTCTATGTGTGTCTATTGTTATGACAATGCCTGTTCGATCACTTCTGATAAGAGTTTTCTTTCTGTCAGTTAGTGGCCATGCCACTTGCGATTAGAAGTGCCAGAATTTGCAATTCAGCGCGTGCCTTAAGATTCTTGTTTCTACTCAGATCTAGCGAGCTTTCCAGTCGCAGTCGATACGCACTTGATCCTAGTCGCAGCCGCTACAAAAAGTTTAATCAGTTCACAGTTCACCTATCCCTAGCTCGAACAGTGTTCGCCTAGCGCAATAGAGATGCACATTCACACATGTACGGTACCGTCTGTCTGCAGTCTTCACGGTCAGTTCGTTCCATGTGCACCTCGGCATTTTGTTAGTTCCCTTATCGCCATATGCATTTCTTTCCTCAATATTATTATTTCTTAAATAACATAGTATGCAACATTGAGTGTGTTTCCATACATCGTTCAGGTTAGATGTCCAAGAAATTTATTTTTCAAATTTCAATAATAGTCTTTAATATTTTATATTTATATCCCATCTTCAACTATGCTGTACAAAACTTGAGAGGGAGCGCTTGTTTTAGCGCATCACCAGAGCGGTCATCCATCCAGGAAATTATCGGTAAGTTTCCACCTGAAAATTACGTGTATTTTAAGATATTTTCATCCGAAATTCGAGATGTCAGATTTTGACAAATTCCAAATTGAACCTACCCTATTCTCGACAATTTTCCTTTCAATCCGTTCCACTTGCTAGAATGAATGAAAAAATGAACTACCGGACAGATTAATTGAACTAGGTTCATAATTTTCTTAAGATCTTTGAAAACCTATCCGAGTGGAATGGCAAGAAGATCTAGTTCATCATATTTACCTCATTCCCAACCCACATGGGCTATTTCATTCAAATTATTAATATTTTCAGAGTTTCCTGGTAGTTGTCGAATTTTAATTATCTCGTTATCGTTGAAAATCCGAAAGAATCGAGAAAAGCGCTGACGTGAGGTCAGTAGCTTTTGTCCCCTCGTTTATATGTACCAAACCGGACTTCAGTGTTCATTGTTCATTTTATTCTTATAAACTTCCAAAGATGAAATTGCCGAATTATATTGAATATATCAGAAGAGCTTTTCAAATGAAAAAGTTGAAATGCTGAATTTCAACATAACTCATTTTATCGATGTTCCATATGTGCAATCAGATTGCTTCATTTACGGAACCCTTTGGCGGATTTGAGCCATTAACGAATTCAATCGTCGCGTTCAAACCTCGAATGAACCTGAAAATTTCAAAAATCTAGGCCTTTTCTTAAGAAAGTAATCAACTTTTCGACTTTGAATTTGATGACGAACTCTTCATCTACGAGTACAACCTAATTGTTTGATACCATTCTCCGCTCAGAATTAAAAAACTATGTTGGATGTTTGGCAAAATGATGATGGCCTTGTTCATAGAAATACAAGCGAGCAAAAGGGAAAGAACTGGCAACAATATTTCACAATTCTCCATCATAAATGTTTTACCGAAATATGGTGGTGGCAGGATCCCTATTAATAATATTCCTTCTATTTCCCGTATTGTATTCTAGAACGTCTGCACCTTTCTGATGATGATTTCTGCGATTGTTTACAGGTGTTAGTGAATAAATGTGTTAGGCGCCAACGTGGTGTCACAAGTTTCGGAAACTCGATCTTTGGATGTAGTTGAGTACTATCTTTGTTGAGCGCTCGTTCTACTTACACGAGGGCTATATCATTTCGTCACGATGTCTGTATTTTTCGAATATTGAGCCGAAAATGGGTTCAATCGACTAGACTAGGGGTTCCGTAAATATGGCGGTTTGAAATTCAGTTTTCTTGATAATTTCAAAACTATGGATTTGATCGTGACGAAATTTTCTATTTAAATTGAGAATGATATATTCGAGCTATATTTTTTCCTGATCGCATAATCAGAACCATAGAAAATCATAACTTTCGAACGGAAAGGCCTAGGGACTTAAAATCTTCAGGATAGGTTCGGATCGCGAATTTCGCGGTTACGTTCATCAATGAGCAAAATTAGACGAGGGGTTCCGTAAATGTAGCCGTTCAAACTATTTTTTTCCTGATAATTTCGAAACTACCTATTGGATTGGAATGAAATTTCGCACATAGATGAAGAATAATGTTTTCAAACTACGTGAGAAATTTTGTCCAGATCGCATTACCAAGACCATAGATACCGTAGAAAATTTTAGCGAATTATCGAAATAAAAATTGGTCACCTAAAGCACTGACGTGATATCTGGATTTTCGGCTCAGTTTGAAATTTTTTTCGACAGCTGTCAAAATCTTTCCAATTGGTGTCTAAAACTTGAGAATGCGAATCTACCTACGAGGTGGATGAACGAGCGCTCAAAAGCTCCTGACTTCACGGCGGTGCTTTTCGTAATTTTTTTTCTCATAACATGTGTTATTCACTTCAGGACACCTCTAACTTTCACCTTCCACAAGAAAATAAAGGAAATATTCTCCGATGACTAGTTATTTGGTTTTCCTCTCGTTATTTCTCGAATGTAACACTCCTTCGCCAAAACCCCCCAGGAATTTCCATAGAAAAAATTCACCAAAATAACACTTCATAAATATTGATGGTCCAATACGAAGCATTCTTCTCGAAAACAGAGGAATTTCTGCAGCAACTGAACGGAATTCCATCGACTTCGATATCAAAAGAAATGATGGAAATTCATTGCGGTGGATTCGAAATTTCAAGAAAAATTCTCTATAAAAAGCGCCTGGAATGAATTCAATGCCAACTACTCTTCAGCATAAAAACTTCGTTCAGTTCATCGGAGTGTGACAAAGCGACGCCAATTATTCGCGCATTTTAATGAACGATTAAACATTGTTATTGCCATCCTTTGATTTTTGATCTCAAATTAACCGGGATCTACTGATGAAAATGTTTGGTGAATCAGGAAGTTGTCTATTCAGTCTATAGCGCCATTTCTGCACCTTTTCAGCTTCCATCTCGCATGCATCACCATTTGGGGATCCTCAACGAGGCAAGTTATTTCTTCATGAAGAAATGAGAAACGCCGACGAAATTAAACGCTTTATAAATACTTGTGGCGGTGGAATCATTGTCACGCTCCTCGATAGGATTGACGGTACAAGGTACAAATGCATTTGCGAGTGTTCGTATTTTTCCGGAGTCCACCAAGGACCATATATTGGCTTGTGGAGAAAATGGGTTGGACCACACTGTCGTGCGCAGGAATTTCAGAGGGCGGCATCTGAAAATAGGCCAATCGTGACAGATTGTGTTTCTCGCGATTTTCATCTATTTTACTGGGACCGTTTTGAATACGATGGAGGTTTTTGTGAACATTGGGAAACGTTAAAGAACACGGTCGATAAATAATAATTCGAAATGAACACAACCCTCCTCTAAAAAACCGTGGCGGAATTAAAGAGAGGTGAAGCTCTCACTTTCACTTGAAAAAGGCAAATTATTATGATGAAATGCCCAAAAAAAGAAATTTCACGAATTATTCGCATGATTTCTTCTATAAATTAATCGAATTGCAGACCGTCATCTGAAAAACAAAATCCTCTCCTATGAAACCATGGCGGAATTATAGAAGGGGTGAAGCTTTCACTTTCAGTTGAAGAAGGCAAATTATTATAATGAAATGCCCAAAAAATAGAAATTTCACGAATTATTCGCATAATTTCTTCTATAAAATAATCAAATTGCAGACTGTCATTCAAAAAACAAAATCCTCCTCTATGAAACCATGGAGGAATTATAGAAGGGGTGAAGCTCTCACTTTCACTCGAAGAAGGCAAATTATTATAATGAAATGCCAAAAAAATAGAAATTTCACGAATTATTCGCATAATTTCTTCTATGAATGAATCAAATTACAGACTGTCATTCAAAAAACCAAACCCTCCTCTATGAAACCATGGCGGAATTATTCCGAGGTGATGCTTTCACTTTCACTCGCAGAAGGCAAATTATTATGATGAAATGCTCAAAAAAAGAAATTTCAGGAATTATTTGCATAATTTCTTCTATAAAAGAATCAAATTGCAGACTGTCATTTAAAGAACAAAATTCTCCTCTATGAAACCATGGCGAAATTAAAGTAGAAGTGAAGCTTTCCCTTTCACTTGAAGAAGGCAAATTAATATATTTAAATGCCCAAAAAATAGAAATTTCACGAATTATTCGCATAATTTCTTCTATAAATGAATCAAACTGCAGACTGTCATTCAAAAAACAAAACCCTCCTCTATGAAACCATGGCGGAATTATAGAAGGGGTGAAGCTCTCACTTCCAGTTGAAGAAGGCAAATTATTATAATGAAATGCCCAAAAAATAGAAATTTCACGAATTATTCGCATAATTTCTTCTATAAAATAATCAAACTGCAGACTGTCATTTAAAAAACAAAATTCTCCTCTATGGCGAAATCAAAGTAGGAGTGAAGCTTTCCCTTTCACTTGAAGAAGGCAAATTAATATAATGAAATGCCCAAACAAAAGAAATTTAACGAATTATTCGCATAATTTCTTCTATAAATGAATCAAATTGCAGACTGTCATTCAAAAAACAAAATCCCCCTCTATGGAACCATGGCGGAATTTAAGTAGGGGTAAAGCTCTCACTTTCACTTGAAGAAGGCAAATTATTATGATGAAATGCGCAAAAAAAAATTTCACGAATTATTCGCATAATTTCTTCTATAAAAGAATCAAATTGCAGAATGTCATTCAAGACACAAAATCCTCCTCTATGAAACCATGGCGGAATCATAGAAGGGGTGAAATTCTCACTTTCAATTGAAGAAGGCATATTATTATAATGAAATGCCCAAAAAATAGAAATTTCACGAATTATTCGCATAATTTCTTCTATAAAAGAATCAAATTGCAGACTGTAATTTAAAAAACAAAATTCTCCTCTATGAAACAATGGCGAAATTAAAGTAGGGGTAAAGCTTTCCCTTTCACTTGAAGAAGGCAAATTAATATAATGAAATGCCCAAAAAAAAGAAATTTAACGAATTATTCGCATAATTTCTTCTATAAATGAATCAAATTGCAGAATGTCATTCAAAAAACAAAATCCCCCTCTATGAAACCATGGCGGAATTGAAGTAGGGGTAAAGCTCTCACTTTCACTTGAAGAAGGCAAATTATTATGATGAAATGCGCAAAATAAAAGAAATTTCACGAATTATTTGCATAATTTCATCTATGAATGAATCAAATTGCAGACTGTCATTTAAAAAACAAAACCCTCCTCTATGAAACCATGGCGGAATTATGGAAAGGGGAAAGCTCTCACTTCCAGTTGAAGAAGGCAAATTATTATAATGAAATGCCCAAAAAAAAGAAATTTCACGAATTATTCGCATAATTTCTTCCTTAAATGAATGAAGTTGCAGACTGTCATTCAAAAAACGAAATCCTCCTCTATGAAACCATGGCGGAATTGAAGTAGTGGTAAAGCTCTCACTTTCACTTGAAAAAGGCAAATTATTATGATGAAATGCGCAAAAAAAAATTACGAAAACTGCCGTGAAGGCAGGAGCTTTTGAGCGCTCGTACATGCACCTTGTAGGTTGATTCGCATTTTCCAGTTTCAGAAATCAATTGAAGGAATTTTCGACAGCTGTCACGAAAATTCTGAGACTTAGGCGATCATTCTCGATTAAAATACAAAATTTCATCTCGATCGAATCCGTAGTTTCAGATCCACACCTATCCTGAAAATTTCAAGTCCCTAGGCCTTTCCGTTCGAAAGTTATGATTTTCTATGGTTTCTATGGTTCTGGTCATGTGATCTGGAGAAATGTAGCTTGAATATATCATTCTCCATTAGTATACAAAATTTCGTCACGATCGAATCTATTAGTTTTGAAATTATCAAGAAAACTAAATTTCAATCTATCATATTTACGGAACCCCTAGTATAATTTATCTCAAAGATGAACGTGATCACGACATTCGAGATCCACACCTATCCTGAAATTTCAAGTCCCTAGGCGTTTCCGTTCAAAAGTTACAATGTTCTATGGTTTCTATGGTTCTTGTTATGCGATCTGGACAAAATTTCACATGTAGCTTGAACACCTCATTCTCCATTTGAGTGCAAAATTTCATCTCAATCAAATGTGTAGTTTTCAAGTAATCAGGGAAACAAAACTTTGAACGGCCATATTTACGGAACCCCTGGTGGAATTTGGCCCATTAACGAACTCAACCGAGGCATTCGGGAACTGAACCCATACTGAAAATTTCAAGTCTCTAGGTTGTTCCGTTTGAGAGTTATCGTGCTTACGGCCGGACGGACCGACAGACTCGAATTTTCCGACGGATTCGTCATCAGTGAGTCGAACATAGTCGATTGAGACCATTTTCGGCTCAAAATTCGAAAAATACAGACATCGTGATGAAATGATATAGCCCTCGTGTAAGTTGTACAAGCGCTCAAAAATGTACCTGAATCCAACCGCACATTAGAGAGCGTATGTATAGAAATTGCAAACGGCCCTAAAATAATCTCAGTATACAACAAACCCTCAAATTACTTCAGGGAAACTTGCTTAGAAAATCTCCTACTTGCAAAGAACACCCTGGTTATCGGAGACTTAAACGCCTAACATAGTCGTTGGAACTGTAATACAGACAATGTAATAAAACAATTCTTGGAGAAGAACGATGACTGTATCATATACCACCCAACTAACCCTACTTTATTCCCTAGGGAACTCGAATCTCTACCTGAACTGGCATCAGATCATAATGTGGTGAATTTCAAAATTCACGGTAATTTCAAAGATAACACGACAAAGAAAATATTCGACTATTCTACTACAAATTGAAAAGAATTTCGCAGAATTCTCAACAATAAAATCGTTATTAATAACGACATCGATTCAGTTGAACGTCAGAGATATCCAAATTCTCGGAAGCTCTCATTTACGCACGGAACCGTACTACAAAATTTAAACATATTCATCCATACTCGGAAACTCTCCTGAGCGAAATTACCGAACTAATCAAAAAGAGAAATCGAACACGTAAACTTTTTCAAACTTACCGGAACCCCCAAGATGAAAAATTATCTGACTCTTTTACAACAGATATTAAAAATAGAATTAAAATTTTTAAAAATGAGCAATGGGAAGAAAAACTACAAAATTTGAAACCATCAGACGGAACACTGTGGAAGATGTCGAAGCTTCTGAGAAAAAACCCAACGACGTTCCTACCCTAATACATAATTCAACAGATCATGTAACAGACGAACAATAAGTTGAAATTTTAGCAAAAACTTTTGAAGAAATTCATAATATAGGTCAAACGGACAGTGACTCGGACCTCAACATTATCAGAACTGTTACTGAATACCTGACTAATGCAACTCATTGTGTGAACATTAACGAAATTAACTCCAACCTTTCAAACCCGTCAGAAATAAAGGAAATTATCAGGCACCTCCCTAAAAACAAATCCCCAGGATTAGACAACATCGACAACAAACTGATCAAAAACCTATCACAAAAAGCGATAGTGCAACTGAACTACATTATAAATTCTATAATCAAACATGGACATTGGCCTAACTATTGGAAAACCGCAATAATAATTCCCATACACAAAAGTGGAAAAGAAAAACAATCACCAACCAACTATCGGCATATCAGTTTGTTGCCGGTGTTGAGCAAAATCACAGAAAAAATTGTACTGAGAATTTTGACAAAAACCCTCAAAAAAACTAGTATGCAAGATCCCTTCCAATTCAGTTTCAAGGACAAGCACAGTTCTGTTCACCAGCTAACCCGAATAATAACCGATACCATCGATTCCTTTAACAGAAAACAAACAACGTATATGCTTCTATTAGACATTGAGAAAGCATTTGACAGAGTTTGGGTCCAAGGACTACTGCATAAAATGATTAAACTGGAACTTCCAAGTTTCATTATCAAATTAATCAACTCATATCTTTTGAATAGAAAATTTATGGTCAAATTAAATAACACATTTTCAGAATCGAAATCTATAAAAGCAGGCGTACCCCAAGGATCAGTCCTTGGGCCCAAACTTTTCAACTTATTCATACATGATCTTCCGGGTTTACCAAACACCAAAAGAGCACTATTCGCGGACGACACCGCGATATACGCACATTCATTTAGCGCAACGGTAGCCACGAGGCTCATCCAATACCACCTTAACATCCTGGCAAAATATTACGAAACCTGGAAGATCCGGGTTAACGAAAAAAAAACTGAACAGATCGTATTTAGTCGGAAAACTAACGACACTACAATATTTGTTCCCTTAAAACTCAACAATCACCCTATCGCAAAAAAACACTCAGTCAGATAACTTGGCATGGAACTTGACTCCCGTCTCAATTTTAAAAACCACAGAAAAATGCTTAGTAAAAGCCTACGCAGCCAAAAATACACTACATCCTCTAATGTACAAGAAGAGCAAACTCAATTCCAAAAATAAAAAACTTATTTACACCTCATTAATAAGACCCATATTCACGCATGGTGTCACCTCACATCGCGAACACTCAAACCTGTTCAAATATTTCAAAACAAAATGCTCAGACAATTCCTCAACAAGAACGTTTTCACCAGAATCACGGTATTGCACGAATCATCTGGAATTGAGATGATTGAAGATTATATAAATAAAATATCCTCCAATTTTTACGAAAAATCATGTTACGTGAGCGATCCTGTATCCAATATTACCAAAACTAGATTCAACAATAAAAATCAAAATTATAAGCATGTCCTTCCATATGAACACTTGCCAATATTCAATACGCCATTTCAGTCTTTTCATAGATGATAAATTAATGCCTACCAATTCTTAAAACATACCTTCAAAACAATCAATATCATACCCTAAGACGTCCGTCAGATCGTAATACCTAAAGCAGGTTTTTTGTTTTTATTTCCTGCCAACCACCACGCAGAAAATACCAGACAACTAAAACCACCTCATAGTGAAACAATATATTGTAAAGGTTAAACACCCAACATTTACCAGAACATTAGGTAAGCAATTAGCTTGTAGGAACTATTTGTATTTTCAGAACTGTGAACAACCAATATTGCAAATAACTTGTATGTAAAAATATCAATAAACTTGTGTTATGTTATATGTAGTATATCTTCACACATTCTCAACTCAAATTGAGAGTGGTCGCAACCTCGACGATGAGTTGAAGTTTCGTTTCCTGAGCGTGAGGCAGGCTCTTGGGATTCCGCATGGAAACCCTCGTGGCCATCGATGATCGTTCGCCTGGATTTATCCAAGTTCGGAAACGGAACAATCTGAGGGGTTGCTCTTCAATCAAATTTAAAATAAATTATTAGGATTTTGAAAATATAAGTAGATGCGCAACACTACATTTATAGCAAGTTGTGTTTCAAAAGAAACTTTTTGAAATTCAATGAACTGAAGAAGTATTTCATATGTATCATGTGCCCATCCGCCAAATGATTATGCTAAGATTGCTAAAGTGCATCCACCAAAAACTCCTACTTTTGGACGAGGATATTTTTTTTCAGTAATGAAATATTTAAAAAGAATGATAGCAAGTCAAATTTTTAAAGTATTATTAATGCAACGATTTGAGAGTAAGGAATTCATCCCGGAATTACCACCTAACTCATTTAATTGATGCCTCAAGAGCTTTTGCACCTTTGTTTTTGTAAACCAAAACGGCCTTCAGTATTCATTGACAGTATAACAAGATTGACAAGTACTGTGATTTAATTTTTTAAACTTCAAAATATGTAACAACAGAAAGATATTGAATATATCATAAAATGCAAATTTATTTTATACCAAAATAGCCATTCATTGTCAGTATGATACAAACTGTCATTTTATTTTCTATAAATTGACTTGTAGTCAGGACCGTTGCGCGCTTGTTTCTACCATTGAGTGTTCATTGTCAGTATGACAATGACAAATACTGTCAATTTATTTCCATAAACTTCAAAAGATGGAATCACCGGAATTATATTGAATACCAATTTCAAAAAGAATTTTTTCTGTCTACCAAAATAGCCTCCAGTGTTCTTTGTCAATATGATAAGAACTGTCATTCTATTTTAATAAACTATCTTCGAAACATAGAATCAACTTATTATATTGAATATATCAGAAAACATTATTTTTATCGGTGCCTCAATTTACCCATTTAAGTGTGCTGTGGCAACAACTTTTTGAGCGCTCGTACTACTTACACGAGGGCTATACCATTTCGTCACGATGTCTGTATTTTTCGAATTTTGAGCCGAAAATGGTCTCAATCGACTATGTTCGACTCACTGATGACGAATCCCAGTGGCGGCTCGTGACCTCTTCAGCTGGTGAGGCGATTATATATAAAATAAATGTATAGTGTTTGGCTAAACATTATTGGTCAGCAATTTCAACGATGGTTTGTTCATGAGAAAATACTTAGAGGGATGTGTGAATTTTCATTATCGGATTTATTCTAGGAAAGAAAATACGAAAAATTATAATTTGGCAAATGCGCTATAGGTTCACTTTTAATGAATCAAATTAATCCGTTTATCTTCAAAGCGCATTTGTCAATAATGTCCCCAAAAAATTGACCATTATTCTCGCTGATGGCGTCATTATTAAATCGTGCACTGGATTCATACCGGGTATCAACACGTTACACGTACACACTCAATTAAACCACAACGAAAGTTAAATCAGGTTATTCAAGGAAATAGTAATCTAACGTTCGGAAAAACTATTACTCAAAGGAGCATGAGCAAACGAAGTTGCAGGTGGACCAGGAGTTTCATAACATCATAAATAAATCAGGTGATTGGGACCAGCGACTTTGGACATCGTATCTTCCCGGCATCACGAAATATTACGGAAAATACCGAGAGGCGAAAACTTCGTCGCCTCGTTGCTCCGAAAAATAGCGAACGTCCTAGGGACGTTCGTTGTCGTTCGGATATCTTCGTCCCCTTCGAATTAGCTCTGGACAGAGGCGAATAGATTGCCGCCTCTGGGTACTCACGAGGCCGTGGAGAATTGGCGCCGAATAAAAGTATTGTTGATTTTGATTTGTTTTGATGAATATTTTAATTTTCTGGTGATTGCTCTCTATTCTTTTATAATTTCTCTGAGACCGAGGAAATTTATGAAATAATAGGTGAGGCGCCGCCTCAGTTGCCTCAGTTGCCCCGACCAACCGCCACTGACGAATCCGTGGGTAAATTCGAGTCTGTCGGTCCGTCCGGCCGTAAGCAAGATAACTCTCGAACGGAAAAACCTAGAGACTTGAAATTTTCAGTGTAGGTTCAGATCCCAAATGCCTTGGTTAAGTTCGTTAATGGGCAAAATTCCACAAGGGGTTCCGTATATATGGCCGTTTGAAATTTAGTTCTCCTGATAACTTCGAAACTACTGATTCGATCGAGATGAAATTTTGCACTCAAATGGAGAGTGAGGTGTTCAAGCTACATGTGAAATTTTGTTCAGAACGCATGACCAGAACCAAATTGTAACTTTTGAACGGAAACGCCTAGGGACTTGAAATTTTCAGGATAGGTGTGGATCTCGAATGTCGTGATGATGTTTATCTATGAGCAAAATTATAGTAGGGGTTCAGTAAATATGGTTGTTTGAAATTTAGTCTTCTTGATAATTTCAAAACTACAGATTCGATCTTGACGAAATTTTGTATATTAATGGAGAATAATATATTCAAGCTACATTTTGTTTAGATCGCATGACCAGAACCATAGAAAATTATAACTTTCGAACGGAAAGGCCTAGGAACTTGAAATTTTCAGGGTGAGTTTGGATCGCGAATGTCGCGGTCACGTTCATCTATGAGCAAAATTAGACTAGGTGTTCCGTAAATATGGCCGTTCAAAATATTTTTTTCCCGATAATTTCGAAACTACTGATTTGATTCGAATTCTGCACATAGCTGAAGGATAATATATTCAAACTACGTGCCAAATTTTGTCCAGATCGCATTACCAAGACCATAGATACCATAGAGAATTCTAGCGAATTATCGAAATAAAATTGGTCTGCTAAAGCACTGAAGTCTGGAGTTTCGCCTCAGTTTCTGAAACTGGAAAATGCGAATCTACCTACAAGGTGGATGTACGAGCGCTCAAAAGCTCCTGACTTCACGGCAGTGCTTTTCGTAATTTTCAATATAATAATATTATATCATAAAAAAATTGGATACAAATACAAAAAAGTTGTTGCCACAGCATACTTAAATGAGTAAATTGAGGCACCATATATTATTTTGTTGACTTCGATCGATTGGAATTTAGGTGCTCTTGGGCCACTTCAAGAAGGATAATATTTAAACTGATATATTCATTGTTTTTGAGCGCTCGTACAACTTACACGAGGGCTATATCATTTCGTCACGATGTCTGTATTTTTCGAATTTTGAGCCGAAAATGGTCTCAATCGACTATGTTCGACTCACTGATGACGAATCCGTCGAAAAATTCGAGTCTGTCCGTCCGGCCGGCCGTATACACGATAACTCTCGAACGGAATGTCCTAGAAACTTGAAATTTTCAGGGTAGGTTCGAATCTCAAATGCCGCGGTTAAGTTCGTTATTGGGCAAAATTCGACGAGGGGTTCCCTAAATATGGCCGCTCGAAATTTTGTTTTTCTGATTACTCCGAAACTACTGATTCGATCGAGGTAAAATTTTGCACTCAGATGGATAATTACGTACTCAAGCTACATGCAGAACTTTGTCCAGCTCGCATGACCAGAACCATAGAAACCATAGAAAATTATAACTTTGTAATGGAAAGGCCTAGAGACTTGAAATTTTCAGGATAGGTGTGGATCGTAAATGTAGCGTTCACGTGTATCAATGAGCAAAATAAGACTAGGGGTTCCGTAAATATGGCCGTTTGAAATTCAGTTTTCTTGATCATTTCAAAATTATGGATTCGATCTCGACGAAATTTTGAATTTAAATTGAGAATTATATATTCGAGCTACATTTCTTCCAGATCGTATGATCAGAATCATAGAAACCATAGAAAATCATAACTTTCGAACAAAAAGGCCTAGTGACTTGAAATTTTCAGGATAGGTTCGGATCGCGAATTTCGCGATCCTTTTCATCAATGAGCCAAATTAGACTAGGGGTTCCGTAAATATTGCCGTTCAAACTATATTTTTTCTGATAATTTCGAAAATACTTATTGGATTGAAATGAAATTTCGCACATATATGAAGAATAATGTATAATTTTGTCCAGATTGCATTACCAAGACCATAGATACCGTAGAAAATTCTAGCGAATTATCGAAAAAATGAACCCAAAGCACTGACGTGAAGTCTGGATTTTCGCGTTGGTTTGAAATTTTCTTTGATAGCTGTCAAAATCTTTCCAATTGGTTTGTAAAACTGGAGAATGCAAATCTACCTACAAGGTGCATGTACGAGCGCTCAAAAGCTCCTGCCTTCACGGCAGTGCTTTTCGAAATTTTTAATTCTATCAATAACAAAGTCATTCAATGTCTCTTTGAAGGAATAATCATATTGCACAGGTTTTCTTCCACTGCTAATTCCAGGCTGTAATAACATGCTTATACGTATTCTACAGACAGTGCTTGGATAAATCTGAAAATTCAAGACATTGATCAATCCGAATACACTTTGAGAAAGTGGAAATCAGTTCACCTGAAACTCGATTAGACGATTAATGCTAGCTGAAATATATGCCGAATCTTTGAAAAACTCGAAGTAACACTGACAAACTGAATGGCGTTCTCTTGCTGTAAGGCGCGATGTAACCTGGTTAATTCCAGCCATTTCAATAGCACAAGACAAAAAATACTCAAATTCAGAGCTAAGATCTAATTTTCATAATTAGGTATTCACCAACAACTCGATATAATCAAAGATTAGACAACTTTGTTGTTACTCTTTGAGTCTTTGATAAAATCATCAAAGCGCAAGGTCTCTATCGGTTATGTTAGTGTTATTCCTATACCAACCTGAATTCAGCAACGCAAAATATTACTGAATAGTCTATTACCAACTTAATTTCGATTTTCCACAGCCTCCCGAGATGTCAATAATTCTTAAAACGGAGTATATATATTTGTATTCAGCCGATTCCAGCCCGGCACATAGTAGAAGATAGAATCAAACATGTTCATGCAGTGTGACCATATTTTGAAAAGTGAATCTACTCCGAAGATGAGAGAAATCTACTAAAATCTGCCATATCAACTTTGCCAAATGTAGATACCAAACACCAGGTGGCGCTGGTGACTGTGTTTGGAATGTTTGTAGTTTATTTGAATGATTCCGTCAGATCATAGATTTTCGAATACAATTGAATGTTCATAGATGTATAATTTTCCATAAAATTTCACAAAAATAAGTAAATATTGAATTATTCAACTAATCATTTGTATCAGTGAGGACTAAGGATATTTCCATACAGAGAAATGTCTAAAACACTAGTTTGGTCAACTATAAGCATTCAGCCACAAAATCTAACACAAAAAATTAGGTTATAATTTTTTTTGACGTTCACTTACTAGGACAGAGCACAGAGTTCGTACTGGTTTCGTGAATTACTCACACGGAATTTCATAGATTGAAGAAGAAGGTAATATTATGCCGTTACGACAAATAGAAATTAAAATTAATAATTGAAATGAACTTTATAATATAAAATATGAAACAATGACCATCCAATGCTTTGAAGTCGAACAAGGTGAAAATCTGCCAAAATCTACTCCCAGAAATTTACCTACCATAGGTGGCCTGCCTATGCAATCTACGAAAAAAGTAGATTTCTACTACATATGGTCACACTGTAGTTCATGAATCCTGACGTCTGGGTCTGACGTTCATGTCATTCGTTGTTTGCTTTTGCGTGTTATTGCAGGTTGTACTGGTTGTAGAAGTGTTCCGGGATAGTTATCTGATAATTTTGAATTGAATATACTTAGTTTCTTTGGTAAATATATTCTGCATAACTGACTTCGAACTATAATGGAGCAAAAAGTAGAAGAGGTATGTCCAAATCGAATATCTGAAAGAAAGGAACGAATCAGTTTTTTTTTAGCTGAAGAAAGATATTTCTGAATTGGAAGAACTCTCTAAACAAGCTGATAGGCCAAGGGTCAAAGACATACTGAGCATTGAATTGAGAAGATTGGTATCAGAACATGTTAAACTTGAGGACTCGCTGAAAAAGGAAATATCTGCTTCTTCCAGCACACCTATTACAACTACAAATAGAAGATATCAAGTTAAACTCAATAATTACGGTACGTTCTGCATCATTTTCAATGTATGTACGAAAATGTTGCTTTACAAAAAAATACTTATTCCTCATTCATTATTAATTTTATTACAGCTTGGGACCAGTCTCCTAAATATGTTAAATTTTTTGTGACTATCGAAGGAGTTCATAACATTCCTATTGAAAATGTTGAATGTAGATTTACCCCCAAATCGCTCGAATTAGATATAAAGGATTTGAATAATAAGGATTACTTATTCACTATTAATAACCTTCTGTATCCTATTGTGCCAGAAAGTAGTACTTGGAAAGTGAAAACAGGTATGTAGTAACTTTTGATGCTTAAAGTAATTCCCATATGACATTGTCAAATGCACAGGTGCTCCATCCTTCACTGCCACCCCTTAATTAACTAGAAATGTATGGGTACAATAGATTATTTGGTCCATGGTTAACTTAACAAAAATATTTCCAAAGTTTTATCCTGGCTCTCGTAGTTCTTTGTGCTCTTCAAGCTCTTGTGTGTTTTGTTACTGTGTCCTCACACCACTTGAGGGTGTTCTGTGCTTTCGACCTAATCAATGCTAAAAACAACCATAAGAAATTTACTCGGGCGCAAATACCCAATGTTTATTTGGAAAAGAATAAAATTTATTCTAAAAATTCAAAGTTTTAATCTGTCTGCGAATATGGAGAGGAACAATATTTGAAAGGACTGGTAAACAATGAGTAAGTGTTAATCTAATAGCTCCAGTAATAACCCTTAAAGTTGAATTCAGGGCAACAATATTCAGTAGCAGAAAAAAGCTAGGCTGTATGAAGTGTTGTTGCATCATGAAGTACCAACTAATTTTTGTGGGATATTGGTTCTAAGAACTTTAGATGTAGATCATCCGAATAGGCTTTTAATTTTAAATTCAGAGAGGAATCTAGTTCAACTCCTAACGAAGAGATGATAGGAGCTCCTGAGGCCTGGTTTGCAGGGTATAAAAAGAATTTGTTTTTGAAAGGGCGTTATAATGAATTAAGAAAAGAGTTTGTTGAATAATATAATATTAAGACTTTCAAATTTTTTTGCTTATATAGTAGCTGAACTATTTTTCAATCCACCCCCAAAGCGGAAATTTTTTCCTTCAATAAATACATACTATTTCGAGGGTTGAGATAAAAGATGGGGCACCTGTATATTACTAAAATTGTAAATAGATAAAAATATAACAAAAACTTTCCATATAATTTGCAGATATGGTGGTAATAAATGCACCCAAGGTAGATTCTTCAACTTGGTCACATGTAACTGAAATTGAAAAGAAAGTCAGTGATGCTAAAGCTAAGAAATATGATGTGGATAAGTCTGGGAATCCTAATGACTCCCTTATGACTTTAATGAAGAAAATGTAAGATCAATAAACTTGTCTTGAGAATAATTAATTATTATAAAAACTACTGCAATGCTTAAATTTGTCAATGTTTCAAAAGTTATCCTCACAGGAAAATGTTGCCTGAATGACGTGTAATTCTAGAAATATGTGGAATTCACTGACAATATTCTGTATTCTAGGTATGATGAAGGGGATGATGAAATGAAAAGAAGTATTGCCAAAGCATGGACTGAGGGCCAGAATAAGAAGAATTCATTTGATTTGTAATTTATACGACCACAAATATAGAGTTAATACATCTTGTTGATAATCTCATTTCTCCCAAATCTTTGGGTTTGTGATATACAGGGTCTTTCACGAGGAACCTCACCCATATTTATACGGAAACTACTGAACGTATTTTCATGAAATTCAGCACTTAGCAAGTATTTCACGATGCTGATGAAATCTAAAATATTTTCAAGGCATGAGCACCTCCGGTTTTTCCGGAAATGACGTCAACTTCCGTTTTTCAAATTAGAACACCATTTTTTTATTGCAGAAATAGATTCCTTAGAAAATTTCAAGTTATTTTGATGTAACATTTTTCAGTTTTGGTTGGAAAATTCTCTCTGAGCGGGAAAATTCGAAAAAAAAATCGAAAATAGAGCTCCGCTGAAACAAGAATAACTTCGAGGTTTTTGGATGGAAAATTTTCATTTTTGGGATTTTTCAAGATGTAAGATTGATGTATCCACTTTAAAAATCGAAATCGCGATTCATGATACAGGGGGTGAAAAAATCGCTTTCAAAGTTAGGGATGACAAAATCGTGAAAAATCAATTTTTTCAAATTAGAACCCCATTTTTTTATGGCAGATATTGAATCTAAGTTGAAAAATAATGTGAGTGTATGCATCACACCCTTGCCCTAAAATGGATATTTTCTGAGTTATTCACAAAAAACTGTTTTTCGTCTTGAATTTTCAGCTATTTCTTTTCCCTTCACGCCAAAAAGATGAAATTTTCAGGAACTGTTATTTGAACCATGCTGTAGATTTTTCACCCCTTCTTGAAACCGACTTCAAGTTACTATTAGGAGAACCATGGCAAACTCTCGCATATGGTTCATAAGGAATTATTTATTTATCACTGGAGAGAAAACCGATGGCCGATTAGTTGAAATAAAGAGGTTTCCGATCCAAATTCGCCATCTTTTTAGGAACTACCTGTAACTTTTTTCTCTCGCATATTAGGGTAGTAAAATCTAAAACATGGTTTAAGTAACAGTTCCTGAAAATTTCATCTTTTTGGCATGAAGGGAAAAGAAATAGCTGAAAATTCAAGACGAAAAACAGTTTTTTGTGAATAACTCAGAAAATATCCATTTTAGGGCAAGGGTGTGATGCATACACTCACATTATTTTTTAACGTAGATTCAATATCTGCCATAAAAAAATGGGGTTCTAATTTGAAAAAATTGATTTTTCACGATTTTGTCATCCCTAACTTTGAAAGCGATTTTTTCACCCCCTGTATCATGAATCGCGATTTCGATTTTTAAAGTGGATACATCAATCTTACATCTTGAAAAATCCCAAAAATGAAAATTTTCCATCCAAAAACCTCGAAGTTATTCTTGTTTCAGCGGAGCTGTATTTTCGATTTTTTTTTCGAATTTTCCCGCTCAGAGAGAATTTTCCAACCAAAACTGAAAAATGTTACATCAAAATAACTTGAAATTTTCTAAGGAATCTATTTCTGCAATAAAAAAATGGTGTTCTAATTTGAAAAACGGAAGTTGACGTCATTTCCGGAAAAACCGGAGGTGCTCATGCCTTGAAAATATTTTAGATTTCATCAGCATCGTGAAATACTTATAAGTGCTGAATTTCATGAAAATACGTTCAGTAGTTTGCCGTATAAATATGGGTGAGGTTCCTCGTGAAAGACCCTGTATAATGTTAACCTAAATCAATAGAATATTCAAATTTCTGGATATTTTTCACCCCAATATCTCATCACATTTATTCATCTTCCGCAACAGACTTCAAAACTGAGAAGATTGCGCATCGCAACCAGTACTACGTCAGTCATGCGATGCGTTAAAGAATACACAGCAGAGTTCAGACCCAGAGGCCGAGCCTCCAAGTCGAGATACCTACGCTTGTGTAAAATTTCGAATAACTCTTAATACAAAGCAGGGGCCAGTCAGAATTCGAGCTGTAAACCACGTGACGGAGGCTCGGTCTCCAGTACATATATTCGTTTAGCCCGATCGGCATCACCTAAGAGTAACAACAAGTTGTTTAATCTTTGGTATCACTATTCTATACCTTCATAATAATATATTATGTATAATATATATTAAATGTATGTACTATGTACAGACTATCAGTTTGGCGAAGTTTGTAGGTGAGGAAGGATGGCTATTTAGATTCATATATTTTATCGAGAAGAATGGGAACGGAAACCAGAAACGAAAATTATGTCAGTGGGGAACTTAGAATAACTGAAGATATTGTCCTATTGTTGATTTTATTCTGAAGAAAAAGTTCAGTCAAATGCCTTACGATGACAAAATTTTCATTACTTAAACTATAAAGACACCTCAGCCTGCTATGCAAAATTTAATTGTCAATTCCAAACATAATCGTTCCTTCTGCGTTCAATGGTACAATAAATACGAGTTGCTGACAGGAAGTACAGTTCGAAATAAATTATTTTGTTGGTTTTGCTCTCTTCTTTCCGAAGATTCAGAAAACAATGTGTGGTCAAAATTAGGATATTCGGATTTAAAAAATTTACAGAGGTTTATTGAAAGACATAGCAGATGAAAATCTCACTTAGGGGCATCAGTTAAATTCAAATTATTCGGAAAACTCGATAAACCTTCACCAATTGAGAGGAAAAAATTCCGCACAAAAAATCGCTTATTATGATTAGAAAATGCTTACGAAAGCGTTTCCTGTACTATAAAAGTTTTCGGTAAAAACCCTTCAATTTCAACACCCTGTATCTCGAAAATGGTGCATTTTAGAGGGTAATTAATAAAAACTTTTTTTCATACTTTTGGACGAGCTATCACATCCTGAAATCCTGCGCATATATTATGAAACACCCTGTATTTTTTGCTTGGCCTCCTCTGATTGTGAGCTCACGAGCCGCCACTGGTATTTTCCCATCTATTTCTCTGATTGAGCTAGAGATGAGCAGAACGGTTATTTCCAAATCACGTCATGATCGGGATTCGTCAATCACCGTTCTTTTGAACTTAGTTTATCTCGCGAAAAACTCTAGTTCATCTCGTCACCTGATGAAGCCATGGTATGGCGAAACACGTGTAGTGGTTTTGTTAAACTGTAGTGAAAATCGTAGAGTAAGTTAATTATGAATACTAAGTTGATCCTTAAATGTTTACAAAATTAATGGTTTATTTGTTAGTATTTATAGTTACTCAATAAAACAGTCTTGTGTTTTTACTGGTAAAACGTTTCATTTCCGGATGGTTGACACTATATAATTTTGGCATAGTCTGAGGATCAGTTTTTTGACGAAGGGTTTCTTGAGACCCACCGCTCTTCCTTTACTCGTTTCAATTATTCTTTTATGATAATCTATTTATAACTTGTACATCTTAATGCTTCAGAATGAAGGAATATTGAAATCGAAAACTGGAAGAATAATTTTCATTAAATCAAAAGTTATATCGCCGGATGCAAATAGTCATCGTCTCTCAATACTTTTGTTGTTAGCCTGTCATTGCGATTCATCAATCACCGGTACCTAAGTACAAGTAGATGATGACGCATCACAAGCGTGAAAGCACTCATTACTGCGTGAGAACGAGATTCAACGTGATAAAATTATGAAAAGCACTGCTGTGAAGTCAAGAGCTTTTAGCGCTCGTTCATCCACCTTTTCCAATGTAAGAAACAAATTGAAAAAATTTTTGACAGGTGTCAAAAAAATGTGTGGGTAACGTTGGATCTCTATTTCTTTTACGTTTGCGACAAACTTTTTTCCTTCCGCCGATGTCTAGAAAATCCATTTCACTATAATCTCCATCACTTGAAGAATTTATGATGCATTCGGCGTATTAGAAAAACAAACTGGTTAAATTCTAAATAACACTACCGTGCGCTTATCAACCGTAAGCGACAGATGCACACACAAGACTGCCCAAACGATGAGTTTGGCATTACAGATGAAGAAATCAAAGTCAAATTCAATTCTGTCCTTCTGTAAACACGATAACTTTATAAAGAATTAAAGGCCTAGGCCCTAGAGTTTTGAAATTTTTTATGATAGTTCGAGGTCGGAATGCGCCCGTTGAGTTCGTTAATGGACGAAACGCTTAAGGATTCCGTAGATATAGTTTCAATATGATCAGATAGATAGTTTTCGAATCATTGAACGAAAAAAAATTAGATGGCCTTAAGAGCGCAAAAGCTCCTGACTTCGCGTCAGTGCTTTTCTCGAATTTTTTCCCGAATATAGGGTAAAAGGTACAGTTGTTGACACCCTATCAGTGATTGACACCCTCATTTTCATATTTGAATTAAAAGTTGGATGGAGGCCTTAAAAACATGGAGCTTTGAAAAAAAAATTTCAATTTTTCAAGTTTGGACTGTTAGTATTAATTTGGGTTAGGTTTGCATTCCTAATTCACCATATATTTATCAATGTGCAGCGTGCTGACGATCATTGCAATTAGAAAAATACTGCCATTTTCTCAAGGTACTTAACTCAAGTTCATAACATTTTTTTAATTGTTCTTATTTTTGTCTGAAGCATAATTTTTGTTTGAATTATTGAAACTCTTCAATAAATACTTTTTCATAACTTAAAATTTATTTGGTTGAAGGTTTCGCGTTTTTTTGTGGGTGTCAATAATTGCCTTTGAAAATATGTGGATGAATAGTGATTGACATACTATGTCAATAACTGTCGTATTCAAATTTTGCAAAATTGGTCCGTATTGCCTACTATTCAGGCCTCAATTTCTCAATGAATACTGAAAAATGATTGAACTTTATCTAATTTTGTTCTAGATAGTTGTTGACACCAGTGTCAATCTCTGTGAATTTCCACGTGTCAATAACTATATTGCAAGTTCAACTAGTTCCTACTTCTTGTCCCTACCCCCTGAATCGATTTTCCACGCCTCATTCTCAACAACATGGCAAAAGCAAAAGAAGGAAGCAATTATAAGAAAAATTACACGGAGGATGCTATTATTTCTGCCTTATCAGCAGTAAAATCAGAAGGAATGTCCAGAAAACTTGCCTCCCAAACCTATGGCGTTCCTCGTTCTACAATAATTTTTTGGTTGAGTGGAAAACTTGTTGAAAAAATGAAAAGCACTGACGTGTAGTCAGGAGCTTTTGAGCGCTCGTTCATCTATCTAGTAGGTAGAATCTTCCTAAAAAAAATTTTTTTGAACATCCACTTTTGGTCATTGATAATTTTGTTCATTGATAAACGTGACCGCGATATTCGAGATCCACACCTATCCTGAAAATGTCTAGTCCCTAGGCCCCTCCGTTCGAAAGTTATTATTTTCGATTTGGACAAATTTTGCATGTAACTTGAACACGTCATTCACACCATCTGGGTGCGAAATTTCATCGCGTTCGAATCAGTAGTTTAGAAGTAATCAGGAGATCAAAATTTCGAACGGCCATATTTACGGAACCCCTGATGGAATTCTGCTCATTAACCAACTCAACTACGGCAGTCGGAAACTGAACCCACACTGAAAATTTAAAGTCTCTAGGTCGTTCCGTTCGAAAGTTATAGTGCTTACGGCAAGATTCGAAAAATACAGACATCTTGACGAAATGATGTAGCCCTGGTGTAAGTCCAACGAGCGCTCAACAAATCACGGACCTTGCCCTGTATTAACCTATGAAGAAGATCTCAAATTATGTGATAGAATAGACGGGTGTGCCAAAAAAAATAAAAAAAAAATTATTTCAAACATAAAGCTTGATGATGAAATTCATGAAGAATCCTTTATACAGTCATGAAACAGTCCAATATGGACATGGATTGTACATCTGAAGACATAATCTGTGATAACAATGAAAACCAAGTTGCTATAAACGGCTACTGGAGAACCAACTGCCAGGCTTGTGTCCTATTTGCAAAAAGAATTTGGATTTAAATGGTATTAAATAATTAAATGCATTTCCTGTGCATGAAAATTTCATGTTTAATGTTTATTGAAATATGTCTTCATAGAGAAGGTTTCCATTTCGAATATTTTTCAATGCAAAACTTATAAATAAATCTTATAATGAACGATCCATTACTATATATTATACCTATCCACATCCTTGTTCAGCTGATTGAAAATATGAGAGACAACAGTATGTCAATAACTGTATCAGGTGGTGTCAACAATAGATTTTACAGTGTCAATCACTGAAAATTGACACATGATGTTAACGATGTGTTTTAAAGCTTCTTCTGAAAAGGTTTTTCCACTTTCGGTTGTTAATTTGAATCGAGTATAAACCAACACATAACCTCGAAAAAGAAATATTTTCATTTCATACCCAAATAACAAATTATTTATATTCTATTGGGACAGTTGGCTTAAGGTGTCAATAACTGTAGTGTTTACCCTATACATATACGGTTTTCCTTGATCATCTCGATAATATTGATTCACGGCTTTCTCTACCTATACATGCATTTCTTTTCAATGCATTACTATATTGCTATGCCAAGATTAATCCTTTGCCAGACCTGTATCAACTGTAAGTGAATCTCTCAAAATGAGATAGATTGCTGATGTTCATTAGTTTTCAAAAGGGTTAGAAACTTCTTCATCGTCTATATAAAATATTTTTGTGAAATAAAAGCTTTGGTTCCATAAAATATTTATTACATTTCATAAGTGAGTATAAGTATCAAAATATATATTACAGCACTCCATAATAACCTGTTCAAAATTCGTACATACAAATTTAAAATCTATGATCAGTAGGTAACTTTTCAAGTGACAAAATACTCGTCCAAAATACACTGTTAAAATACAAAAACTTCTAAACACCTGTCAAGCAATTCTTGATAATGCTCAACTAGGTATAAAAAACATTTGAAATGTCTTTTATTCATTGAGCTGCCTTGAAATTCCTTATAACGTTTAACTTATCTTTGGTGAGGTTTAAACTTGAAGACAATTAGGCAATACATGAGGGAGAAAAAATTACAAATAAATTAAAATTCGAATTGTGAAAGAAAATATACCACAACATTTCAATATTACGTTTTCATCTTCTGATGCAACGAATCCATAAATATTGCATTGAAATAAAATAAGGTAAAATAGGACCCCAAAGGTTAACCAACTAATCCAATTTGATGGATAGTATACCATTTCTAGAATATATCTTTCAGTTTGTACAAAAATCTCATCTTATCCCCAAGAAAACATATTGAAATGACACATGATGAACAATAACAAACCTTTGAATAATGTAATATTAAATTGGTGCAAATCAATCAGTGACTAGAATGTTTTAAACTTCTGTATTCTTTATTAACTTCATAAAAAGTGGTACTCATTTTCTGATGTGTTTCTTCCAGCAAATTATCCAAATCTTCCAAAGTCTTTCCATCAGTTGATATGGGCGGCAGTACGGTCATAATTACAGTACCTTGAATAAAAATTGTGAGTAGTTATCGGACTATAAAACAAAATGAAGCAAAACTGTAGCTTCTAAATCCTGTCCGGTTTTCTACTTTTCACGCGGTCATCTGAATACTTTCCAGCATCCAAATAATACCCACAGTAGAATCAGTTCTGGGTTCTAATTACAAGCCGGACGGAACTAGGATCCTATCGCCTGCGGCAAATTTCCAAAATGCGCCCTTGATTTTCTGATAAATGCATGTTTTTCATAGAAAGGTCATTAGTTTGAATGGAAAATTTTATGTTTTGCACCCCAAATACCTCATTCGCTACGCCCTCAGTCCTGCTCTGCTTTCGTTTTGTTTTAGGAAAACATATCTGAACCCCTTGAAAATTTCAGTTCACTTATTAAGTAATGTAGAATGAAAAGAAAACTCAATATTCTTTTTACGTGGGACAGTTGTGAAGATGAACTTTTCTATAACTCATTTTATCGATGCCAATTGCCCCATATGTAGACATAAAATTTCGGCATCAAAATGGGGGAAATCTTTGTTTTTGAGCGCTCGTACTACTTACACGAGGGCTATATCATTTCGCCACGATGTCTGTATTTTTGAATTTTGAGCCGAAAATGGTCTCAATCGACAAGGTTTGACTCACTGATGACGCATTTGTCGGAAAATTCCAGACTGTCCGTTCGTCCGGCCGTCCGTTAGCACGATAACTCTCGAACGGATCAACCTAGAGAGTTGAAAGTTCGTTCCACCAAGGGTTCCGAAAATATGGCCATTCGAAATTTTGTTCTTTTGATTTCTCCGAATCTACAGATTCGATCGAGATGAAATTTTGCACTCAAATTGAGAATGACGTGTTCAAGCTACATGCAGTTTTGTTGTGATTGCATGGAAAGAACCATAGAAACCATAGAACTCTTGAAATTTTCAGGATAGGTTTGGATCGCGTTCATCGATGAGCAGAATTAGACTAGGAGTTCCGTAAATATGGTAGTTTGAAATTTAGTTTTCTTGATAATTTCAAAACTACGGATTCGATCGTGACGAAATTTTGTATTTCAATGAAGAATGCTATATTCGAGCTACCTTTCTTTCCAGATCGCATGACCAGAACTATAGAAACCATAGAAAATTATAACTTTCGAACGGAAAGGGCAGGGGACTTGAAATTTTCAGGGTAGGTTTGGATCGTGAATGTCGCGGTCGCGTTTATCGATGGGCAGAATTAGACTTGGGGTTCCGTAAATATGGTAGTTTGAAATTTAGTTTTCTTGATAATTTCGAAACTACGGATTCGATCGTGTAGAAATTTTGTATTTTAATGGAGAATGATATATTCAAGCTATATTTTGTTCAGATCGCATGACCAGAACCATAGAAACCATAACTTAGAAAATTATAACTTTCGAACGGAAAGACCTAGGGACATTTTCAGGATAGGTGTGGATATCGAGTTTCGCGGTCACTTTTATCAACGAGCAAAATTAGACAACTGATTGGATTGGAATGAAATTTTGCACATGTTATAATTTTCTATGGTTTCAATGGTTATGGTCATGCGATCCAGACAAAAGAGTAATATCTCAATATTTTCAAATGGCGATCCACAATTTTTATTTTGTCACCTGCTCGAGAATTAAATTGTAGCTAGAGTTATGCAAGCATATAACATACCTAAAATCGCCTGTTTCTGAAATATTCATTTCTTTTTTTGAAATAAATGAGTTTTTCACACCATTTCCGAACGGTGCCGTGGAAATAAGGAATTGAAAACATACTGAATGTGAGAATAATACTGTAAAAATTTATAATAGGAACAATAACACAACCACTACCAAACTATCCATAAAAATAATTGAAGGATGAATACAAATAATATCACAAATGTTCAATATGATCACCATTTTGATTTAGGCATTCAAGTATTCGATTTTGCACTCAGTGACTGGTCGATCGACTTTTTTCACCAGACTCCAAATTTGAAAATGCATTTTGGATTTCTAATAGAAACTCATTCTTATCTTCAGCATGCGGTACATACACCGATACACCACTTCTTTAATTCTTCCCTACCGAAAAAAATCTAGGGGTATCAAATCCGTCGATCTGGCAGGGCACAACCATGTTGCCTAACCGCGAGATATAATACTTTTTTGATGAAATGAAAGAATCATAGCATGTTACTTCGATGCTGCCCACAACCGCGAAAGGTTCTCTGGACAATTTTGACAGAAAAGACAAACTTATTTGTCCGATAGATTCAGATACCTTTAATCAGGGCAGTAGCTTAGAGCTTTTTCGAGGCGTGGGGGAGAGAAACTGATTCTAGCGCCCCTCTCTCAAAAATATATACGAAAAGTCGAAAAATACAAAAGCATCGAGAAAGTATTGAAAGAACGAAAATTATTTTACGAATTCGACCCTTATAAAATGTTATAAAGAATTGATGCAATTTTTGTCTCGCACTTCAAGAGGAATAAATCATTCAGACGTTCATTAGACATTGTTGTTCTGAGAACATTTTTTATCACCTTGAGTTGACTAAATGTACTTTCGTTGGTACCTACTGGTACCATAACCGGCAGTTACGATGAATTTTGAAATATAGTCAGCCAGTTTCAAAATTTTATATTGATGCCAAAATACCAGTTACATCAGTTAAATCACCATGAGATGATTTAGTGGTATGATTAGTTGATGATTTACATAAAAAAATCGTAAGTTCGGTAAATAATGTTCGACCTATCGAGTTTTGGCGGAATAATGTTAATTAGTGCTTCTAAGTTCTAAGTCCGCTATTTTAAAATGTTGTGATTTCAACGGAAAATGAAAAACTTCGAATATTAGATCTAACTTTTTGATGACTAATTTCACGTTTATTGATAAGTTATTAATTAGCGTACCTAAAACCTGTTTTAACTACTCTCTCCAGTAAAATGTGTACAGGGTATGTGTACATTGGGAAACGGAAATACTTAAAAGGTGGATAGAGGGCACCGAGGTGGTTCTAGAAATACCACAAATTTTTTGGTTTTGACTGTCTTTGTAACCGAGATACAGGATGTTTTAAGAATTTTGCTCATTTCTTCCTGTTCCTTATTTGAATCTAAAATAAATCACCCAAACATAAGGAAAATTCAGGTCCGGGTTAACAAAAAATTATGAAACGATTGTACCCCTGAAACAACACCCTGTATATCAAAATTTTGGAAATTCGTTTACATATTTGAAATGAACATAAAAAACTGAACTGAAACGTGTGCTTTACATTTTTGCGCAGACAGTTTTACTGCACAAATTTTTAATTCGAAAGTGAAGTTTTTGAAAACGTAGATACCAAAGGGTGGTTAAAAGTGACTTTCAATAATATATTATCAAAACTGTTGAATCCATAATTATTTCAAAATTACTAAATCATCAAAATACATTGGTTTCCCTTTTTACTCCATGTCAAAAATGAAATATTGCTTGCATGTCCTTTCCTTTCATGGTGAATCGCCTCATTATAGGCTTATCGTTAGAGACTTTTTAAACGACAATTTTGTTAACTTATGGGTTGGTAGTAGAGGACCTCATAACTGGCCATCAAGATCCCCTGATTTGAACCCCGTAGATTATGATTATGTATGGGGTCACCTAAAATCTCTGGTATATTCTTCTGAGATCAATACTCGGGATCAGATTATTATAAAAATACAAGAAGCTAGCAGAGGAAAATAATGAACAATACTAATGTAATTCACAAATCAGTTCGGGATTTTCCCAAATGAGAACGGAAATGTATAGACCAAAATGGAGGGCATTTCAAGCAGTTTATGAAAACGACTTTATTTTTCTCAATTATTATTTCACTAAAACATTAAATAACAATATTCAAGCAATTTTGATAATTATAAATGAACATACAGGGCGTTACTTTTTACCTACCTGGAAAATACACAAAGGGTTGTTATGTCGCTATAAGAAGGATAGCCAATATATTAATTGATAATGTAGTAGTTTTGAAAATAATTATAGATTCAACTTTGGATAATATGTTATTGTAAGTCATTGTAAGTTCTTGAAAACTAGACTTTTGAGTTCAAGATTTGTGGAGTAGAACTGTCTGCGAAAAAATGTGAAGCAGACGTTTCAGTTTAGTTATTTATGCTATTCTCGAATATGTGAACGAATTTTCAAAATCTCAATATACAGGGTGTTGTTTCAAGGGTACAATTGCTTCATAATTTTTCGTTAACCCAGACCTGGATTTTCCTTGTGGTTGATTGAGTGATTCATTTGAGCTTCAAATGAGGAACATGTGTGCCAAATATAAATAAAATATACCGGGTAGTTCCTTAATTATTCAAGTGACCTCTCCTCAATACCAATAATGGACTGTTTCCTCTCGGCCAATCGGCTTGTTCAGAAGCACAGAGACAGGGAGTTATAGGAGAGAGCACGGTGTTTGTTCACAGATACTATTACTTGCTCAAAAGTAGTTGAGTAATATATTATTCAATGGGAGTAGATGAAAATAATTATCTCATGAAAGGAGAAGGACCAAAAAAAAATTCTTTATATCATGAAGCTTTGCTATTGTTTTTATGATCCGCGGTCAGTTTGGCGCCCTTTCAAATATGTTCCGGGAGGGGAAGGTTCCCCCCCCATATAATCATATCGATAGGTATTGAAAATGAAAAACGGTTGAAATTAATAAGGAATACTATCTCAATTTGTTTTCTCTAAATCAATTAATATTTTATGTTCAAATCAACGAGAACGGTCCAAATATTAGAAAAAGTTTTATGTCGTTGATAATTCGAATATCGAATACCGATCCCATCGAATTGAAACTGTATATTTAGTTGTAGAATGTTGACACGAAGGATCATATCCTGCTCATATTTTGTGTCGACATATGGGGCATCGATGAAATGAGTTATGCGGAAATTCTGCTTTCCAGCTATTCCACAGGAAAAAAAATAACTTTTCTGGTAATTCAATATAATTTGGCGATTCCATCTCTTGAAGTTCATAGAAATGAAATGACATTATTTATCACATTGACACTATTTGAAACACAGATATGATAGTGACAATAATCACAATGATGCATATATGGGACCTTAGTGCTCCCTGCCAAAAATACCTCATGAAATCTCATGGAACAATATAGACAATTTATGGGAGTCTATAAGGATCTTTGAGGAGAGTCTTTAATCTATGCGGACGTTATCCGTGACACATAAACTTTTTATAAGGTTTTATGAGAATTGACAAGTAGATGTTATTTTTGAGCATATCCGAATACATGTTGTACTGATTTGTATCAGGCAGTGGTGCTTGAAGGAGTCTATGAGATTCGATGTGGTTTTCCACTTTCCAATTATAACGATATTATATGCTCAGTCATAAGCTTGAGAACTTATCAGAAATGAGTGGGTGGTCAAGGGGGCACGTGCACAACCACCCCCCACTCCCCGTGCCCCCCTAGACGGTATTTTTGTGTACTTCGGAGATTCCATCACAGTACATACTTAGAAGATTTTTTTTCCTTCCGCATTTTGTGCGACCCCCAGAAAAAATCCTGTGCCCCGCCAGAAAAAAAATGCTGGATATCCGCCCTTGGATTCGATTGAGGGAAATGTTTGGGTCGAGGAATAATTACCCAAGGGCGTAAATATAGGGGGTACTGGGGGGCAATTACACCACCCCCCCTTCCCTCCAAGACATCCAAAATATAAAGTTTCAGAATTATCGCCAAGACTTGATGTGTACCTGACGAAATTTTTTTATCGATTACCCCCCCAAGAAGAACGCCCTTGTAAATTCCTTATCTTCTTCGGACGTCCTGAATTCTGAATACCACAATATCTCTGAATATCACAGCCCAATATTACTACACACTTTTAAGTGATTGGTTGGATTACTGATAGTGTAGTGTCAAGTTCATTGATTCAGGTGAACAAATTGGTTTTTTTAATATTAATTATATCGAAATTGATAATAATTCAACAGTGAAAATGGAGCACCATTTGAGTTTAATGACAGTGTTCAATTATTTGGAAGCTACACTTCATATTCGATCATTTTTTGAGAGAAACAAGTGCTAAATGCTAACACAACTTATTTGAGTCTGACATTAAATAGAAAATTTTATTTTTGAATATATTTTTCCATTCAGTTCCTTCCACAAATATTGCAATAAGTATTCGATCTGACTTAATAATATATTTTCTTAGGGACAAAGTCAAGTAGTGTGAACGCGTCGGAGGACCAAATATCAGAGGAAGGATGCAGCAATCCAAAAGAGAAGGAAATAGCTGAAGTATTATTATATTATTGTATGAATCAGATATCAGCAATTAAAAGCCACTGTAGCGATTTTAAACTTCAATTTTTAAGTATATACTTTTCAAGATCCTTTTGTTTTTAAATAATAGATATATCAAACTCTTAAAACTGTTTTATTTTGATAAAAATCACTGATTAGTTTTGGTGAATTTTTATGTAGAACGTACTTATTTTTTATATTCTTCACATTTTCATTTGTATGTGTTTAAACAGATACAAACCATATAGTAATCATTCTGGGAATTTCCATCAGGAACAGATAGGTGTTATATGTGAGAACCACAATTGAAAACCATAGACTCTTATAAGTAACTACTATGGAATCTCATACATTCTCATTTATTTTCAAACTGCGTTTCCTTATAGGAACTGAATCACTGATAGAAACGGATAGGAATCACGTTAGGGAATGCCATTAGAAACTGAAGCAATATGTATCTGTAATCTCCATTAAATACTTATAAATATCGCATATGGTTCTATACGGATTTGCGATTTCACTATCCAATTTGGATCTCATACATTCTCATTCATTTTCAAACTGCATGTCCTTATAGAAACATAAAGCATTCATCCCAGGAATCGCTGATAGAAATGGATAGGAATCACGTTAGGGAATGTATGGAATGGAATGTATCTGTTGTCCCCATTAAATACTTATGAAGATCGTATACGGTTCTCTACGGATTTGCGGTTTCACTATCCAATTTGGATCCCATTAGTTCTCTTAGACCATTTTCTATCAGTTTCTATGAGACATTTTTGGCAGGGCTCTAACCTCAAGTCAATAAAAAAAAAATAGATGGGCTATATTCCAATGTAAATATGCTATGTTATGATATAACATCACTCTGTTTCAATTCAGATATTTGACTTATGAATCCTTAGATCAATGTTCTTCATCGAACTGAGTGCCTACCCCACCATTGAATTTGCGTTTTCTCTCTACCCTTCATATTATCATACTTTTTGAATTTGAAATGTTGTTAGCTTTGATTCTGTTGTGGGAAACGCCACCCTTGAGTTCGAGTGTGCCATCGCTCATAAAGTTTAGAACCGGCACCTCCACCATTTTGCACACCTTTTTTTAGTACAGTAATTAACCTCGTATATTGGTTTTCAGTTTCGGTATATCACGTTTTTCAATGAATGAATGTGAATATCTTCGAAATACAATTGAATGAAACTTGCCTGGATCAAAAGTCTTCTTTTTGTGGTCCAAAAAGGCGTATTGATTAAACACAATTGGTAGTATAGGTAATTCGGCACTTATTGCTAAGTGAAAGGCACCTTTTTTGAAGGGATGTATTCGTCCATCTGAGAATCTTTTACCCTCTGGAAATATCCAAAGTTTGGTCTGTAAAAAAAAAGAATTGATATTTAGAGGACAAATGAACTTGGATTTTTATTGTTTTCAACAATGTATGAATATTTTTCGACATTAATTGCATTTGAGCGCTCGTACTACTTACACGAGGGCTATATCATTTCGTCACGATGTCTGTATTTTTCGAATTTTGAGTCGAAAATGGTCTCAAACGATAGAGTTCGACTCACTGATGACGAATCCGTCGGAAAATTTGAGTATGTCCGTCCGGCCGTCCGTGAGCACGATAACTCTCGAACGGAACAACCTAGAGACTTGAAATTTTCAGTGTATGTTCAGATCCCAATTGCCAAGGTAAAGTTCAAAAGCTCCTGCCTTCGCGGCAGTGCTTTTCGTAATTTTTTTCAACGATATATCCAATTTTTTTGATAAAAACTGGAAAATTTGAATGTTATTCTACAGATATATTTCAAAAAACAGATGTCATTAAGGTAAATTTCACGAATGGATGAAAAAATTGAAGAGTTAAATGTAAATTAGAATTTGGAATACCTACTATAAACATATAATTGAATGGTAATGGATTGTAGAATTCAATTGAAAATAAAATGTTAGCTTTGTTTATTCAGGAGTTGAGCGAATACGTAAATTAGAAACATACATTTTTTCATTCTCAATTATTGAAAAAAAGGATATAATCAAAAGAATTAAGGAATATGTAAATGAATCAAAGAAAGTTCATAAAATGTTTTGTGGAGTTCATGGTCAAAATCAATTAAAGTCATTATTGAAAATGCCCACCACTTCGCAACAAACTATCTTATTATTTACTTCAAACGGAATTGTAAAATTTTTGTGCTAATGAAAAAACGGACAAATGGGGTCACAAAAAAACACAATGTATTAGATCACATATCTAATCTTAAAAAAAATACCGTTGTTCCATAACGATCAGAAAAGCGGTTGGATTTTTTTCGGGGTATTATTGTGGAGCCGGTTCCATTATTCCTTGAACGTAATAGATCAATTCTTTTTGATCGATTACTCTAAACAACCGGGTCTCCTGAATCGCACAAGCTCTGGAGCTTCTGAGGGGTCTCACAGAGACCTAGGAGAGTCGGGAAAATTTGTTGGATAATTCCAAATTCAACAGTCAGGAGACGATAAGTCTTGCAACTTGGCCGTATTTCGACAACGTTTGCCTGGACCAAGAGAAAATGTTTTTTTTTTCGTTCATCAATGCAAGATAGGAGTTTTGACCTTCATATATACCTTAATTGTTATTGCCCATTATTGCGTTATTTTGTATAGCATTTATTTCTTTTGGAAGTCTCATAATAGCATATAGTGTTATCTGTTAACTTGATAACTCCATAAAAATACAAAAAGCTTCGCTTGAGTACCATAAATGAACACAATTTTGTTGATACCATTGGTACTTTTACATAAGGCAGGTGATAATACCATTTAACATTTAATGGAGACTAATAATGGGCTTTTGAAATCGAAACAGACGGAATGAATTCATTTCGAAAAAATACTCGGACACGACGATTTTTGATTCGAGGGGTCAACTTCTAAGAACACAACCATATCGCTTCAACCCTTAGTGTTAGAACACTAGAATATTTTATATTTTTTCTCATTTGATCCGTTCGTATTTGTGATATTCAAATTTAAATTTTTTACAGTGCTGGTCATTCTGCCAAGGAATAAAACTTCGTAACCTCAATTGTTGATGAATTATTTTGTTGTTTTGAATGACCAGTATTGTACAAAATTTAAATTTGAATTTCTCAAAAACCAATGAATCAAATGAGAAAAAATTGAATATTCTAAACACAGGATAGAATGACCTTTTTAAATGAGGTTTATTCACTTACCCCATCTTCCATTTTCAAAATTTAGGGGTTAGGGTTGTAACACTTAGAGCTGAAACGAAATGGATGTGAATTCGATCTCAAAGTTGTCAAAAATCGACGGGTCGAGCATTTTTTCGAAATGAGTTCATTTCGTTATTGTTATAACGTGCGTTCAAAAAAAACGAGGTCGTACATAGAATGTATGGTGTATGTAATAAAGATCTGAGAAATAATGCTAAGCCCTAATTTAAAATTTGAATAGTCCATAGCACTCGCGTCTTCGTATTTTATTGAACGCTCGATATTTTAAACGCTGCTGTTCATCTTTTTTCCAGTAGGGTTTCGAAATTATTTAGGGTTTCGAAGCCCCTCTTGAAAACTTATTTTTCAAACTAGGAACCTATCTTCCCTTTACCATTCCAATTCCCAAAAAATGCAATTTACGTTTCAAAAGATTTTTGATTTGGATAAAATGACATATCCCGATTCCTGTATTGAACATAGAGGAACGTGAAAGACGAAGAAGACACAAATCTAATCCGATTTAAGCATTTCCTAACTTTGGAATTTGGTGAAATCCGGCAGAGCGACAATTCCTACATTTCTAAGTTGTGATCTAAACCAGCTGTTTCTTCCCATCACACATCGTCAGGTTGGCCGAGCGGTCTAAGGCGCCAGATTTAAGCTCTGGTTCCCGATTGGGAGCGTGGGTTCGAACCCCACACCTGACACAACTTTTTTTTAATCGGAAAACTTCTCGCGTAACGTCCAATTTCTACGAATCAATAGGGTATTCGAAAAGTAAATCGATAGACTACTTCAAACGATAATGTATATTCATTCAATAATTAATTGAGCGTGTTTCGGTGGATAATTATCAAAAACTATGAAATTATTAATAGTCGCTTGCAATGGGATCATTATTACCATTAAAGTTGGATGATAATTTGAATCATTTTCATAATAACTTATATTACACTAACATGCTATTATTCTTGGGACCATTTTGGGAAAAAAATTTATATGAAGTTCATTTTTTCACAAAAGCATGACAGATGATAAATGTTGTGATAAAATTAAACTGGCGAAGACAACCCTTTTTGCAGGGCTAGCAATTCCATATCCGATAAAATAACCCAAATAACTTTCCATTATGCTCTATAATTGTTCGAAGATTAATGAAAGTTATTTTGAGCATAACAGAGAAAATTACGAAAAGCACTGTCGTGAAGGCAGAAGCTTTTGAGCGCTCGTACATGCACATTGTAGGTAGATTCGCATTTTCCAGTTTTAGAAATCAATTGAAGGAATTTTTGACAGCTGTCAACAAAATTCTCAAACTTAGGCGAAACTCCAGACTTCATGTCAGTGCTTCAGTTGATCAATTTTTGAGCGCTCGTACTACTTACACGAGGGCTATATCATTTCGTCACGATGTCTGTATTTTTCGAATTTTGAGCCGAAAATGGTCTCAAACGACTATGTTCGACTCACTGATGACGAATCCGTCGAAAAATTCGAGTCTGTCCGTCCGTCCGTCCGGCCGTATACACGATAACTCTAGAATGGAATGTCCTAGAAACTTGAAATTTTCAGGGTAGGTTCGAATCTCGAATGCCGCGGTTAAGTTCCTTATTGGGCAAAATTCGCCGAGGGGTTCCGTGAATATGGCCGCTCGAGCTCGCATCACCAGAACCATAGGAACCATAGAAAATTGTAAATTTTGAACGTAAACGCCTAGGGACTTTTCAGGATAGGTGTGGATCTCGATTCTCATGATCACTTTCATCTATGAGCAAAATTATACTAGGGGTTCCGTAAATATGGTCGTTTGAAATTTAGTTTTCTTGATAAATTCCAAACTACAGATTCGATCGTGACAAAATTCTGTATACTAATGGAGAATGATATATTCAAGCTACATTTCTCTAGACCGCATGACCAGAACCATAGAAACCATAGAAAATTATAACTTCCGAAGGGAAAGGCCTAGGAACTTGAAATTTTCAGGGTGGGTTTGGATCGCGAATTTCACGGTCACGTTCATCAATGAGCAAAACTAGACAAGGGGTTCCGTAAATATGGCCGTTCAAAATATTCTTTTCCTGCTAATTTCGAAACTAAAGATTTGATTGAAATGAAATTTTGCACCTAGCTGAGGAATAATTTATTCAAACTAGACCAAGACCATAGATACCGTAGAAAATTTTAGGGAATTATCGAAAAAAATAATTGGTCACCTAAAGTACTGCCTTGAAGTCTGGATTATCGCCTTAGTTTGAAAAATTTGTTCGACAGCTGTCATAAATTTCCTCAATTGGTTTCCAAAACTGAAAAATGCGAATCTACCTACAAGGTGCATGTACGAGCGCTCAAAAGCTCCTGCCTTCACGGCAGTGATTTTCGTAATTTTTTTTCGATAATTCGCTAGAATTTGCTACGGTATCTATGGTCTTGGTGATGCGATCTGGACAAAATTTTGCACGTAGTTTGAATACATTATTCCTCAGCTAGGTGCATAATTTCATTCCAATCCGATCAGTAGTTTCGAAACTATCAGGAAAAAAATATTTTGAACGGCCATATTTACGGAACCCCTAGTCTTATTTCGCTCATTGATGAACGTGACCACGATATTCGCGATCCAAACCCACCCTTTCTATGGTTTCTATGGTTCTGGTCATGCGATCTGGACAAAATATTGCTTCAATATATCATTCTCGATTAAAATACAAAATTTCATCTCGATCGAATCCGTAGTTTCGAATTTATCGAGAAAACAAAATTTCAAACGACCGTATTTACGGAACCCCTTGTATAATGTTGCTCATAGATGAACGTGATCACGACATTCGAGATCCACACCTATCCTGAAAATTTCAAGTCCCTAGGCGTTTCCGTTCAAAAGTTACAATTTTCTATGGTTTCTATGGTTCTGGTTATGCGATCTGGACAAAATTTCACATGTAGCTTGAACACCTTATTTTCCATTTGAGTGCAAAATTTCATCCCGATCAAATCTGTAGTTTTCAAGTAATCTGGGAATCAAAACTTTGAACGGCCATATTTACGGAACCCTGGTGGAAATTGGCCCATTAACAAACTTAAACGAGGCATTCGGGAGCTGAACCCACACTGAAAATTTCAAGTCTCTGGGTTGTTCCGTTCGAGAGTTATTGTGCTTACGGATGGACGGACGGACGGCCGGACGGACAGACTCGAATTTTCCGACGCATTCGTCATCAGTGAGTCGAACATAGTCGATTGAGACCATTTTCGGCTCAAAATTCGAAAAATACAGACATCGTGACGAAATGATGTAGCCCTCGTGTAAGTAGTACGAGCGCTCAAAAATAAGCGAACTGATAAAAAAATTCGAGAAAAGCACTGATATGAAGGGATCTTTAGCGCGTTTGTATAAATTCATCGCCATATATGAAGTGACACTCTATCGAGTAGAATTGGCCACCCAGTGAGTGATAACACTCTTTTGAACTAAATAACTGACTCGATTCACCTAACTGAGGGAATCGTACTTTTTATTCAGTGTGCGATTCGGGTTCGGGATTCTACTATCTGCTCAATGAATCAACACAAACACGAGAACTCATCTCGTCCATTCTCCTATTTCCCTGCTCAGTAATCCTGTGACCACTTGTTGCGTACGTACAGTAATGAGATTTAGGAATTGATTCAAAATGATTATGTAATATTTGGGAATATGAAAATTTAATTTCAAATCCAGTTACCTACCTCGGTCTGTTTATTCGTCGGGTATACTTTGTAGTAATCAACGGATGTCGTTAATTTCGGAGCTGTGTGACTGAGATATGATACGTAAGACGTTGATAAGGAAAGCTTTGGCTTCAAACGAAGCTTTGTTTTGACAAGCGGTGGTAGAGACGACAAATAAACTTTGTATGGGCGATTGAAGGAGTCCTCGATAAGATGGAAAGTTGACCATGGGAAAATTTCGGAGAAAGAATTTGAAAGCGTGAGAGGCACTGCGAAAAAGTGTCAACTCAGGACTTGTGTTTTTGGAAGTGGGAAGAAGTTTACCTTTGAGGGACTCTGAAAATGTGAGGGCAGTTGTGACCTCTCGGGGACCCCGGGCAGTTGCCCGCTAGGTCAGGAACTCGAAAGTGAGTAGGGGACTTGAGTTAAGTCCGTTGTTCGGAAGTGGAAAAAAAAACTTGGGAAAAGCGCGGTCAGGGAGTGAGGCGTGCGGAAGTAGAGAACTTGGGAGACTTAATTGTTTTGAGTTGGGGACTCGCTTAAGGGCAGTAATTGAAAGACGAGAAAGGTGCCACGATAGGTACAGAATTTTAGGTTCACTTCTCGATTTAAAAAAAAAGTAGGTTGCTCGCCCGCAAATGGAGAACTCGGAGTTAGTTGTACGGGGTCGGTTCCCCGGTTAGAGGCCAGGGTAGTTCGAATGTCGGGAAGGTGCCACGATAGGTACGGAATTTTAGGTTCACTTTTCGATTAAGAAGGAGTTGCTCGCGGGAAGAGAACTCAGGAAGAGTAAATCGTAAGGGTTACGTCTTCGGTTAGAGACCGGTGTAGGAAAACAGTTTAGTATTTTTCAGTCGAGAATTTTAGTAGAGTTCGGATTAAGAAAATAATTGTGTTAGTTCGTGGAAATAAGTGTAGAAGAAGTTTCATTTCGAGTAAAGTTGAATGTCGTATTTCGATTACGGGAGTGCGAATAAAAAGAAAAAATTACGAAAAGCACTGCCGTGAGGTCAGGAGCTTTTGAGCGCTCGTACATCCACCTAGTAGGTAGATTCGCATTTTTCAGTTTTAGAAATCAATTGAAGGAATTTTCGACAGCTGTCAAAAAAATTCTGAAACTTAGGCGAAACTCCAGACTTCATGTCAGTGCTTCAGCTGACCAATTTTTTTTCGATAATTCGCTAGAATTTTCTACGGTATCTATGGTCTTGGTGATGCGATCTGGACAAAATTTCGCATGAAGTTTGATTACATTATTCCTTACCTAGGTGCAAAATGTCATTCCAATACAATCAGTAGTTTCAAAACTATCAGGAAAGAAATATTTTGAACGGCCATATTTACGGAACCCCTAGTCTAATTTTGCTCATTGATGAACGTGACTGTGATATTCGCGATCCGAACCCACCCTGAAAATTTCAAGTTCCTAGGCCTTTCCGTTCGAAAGTTACAATTTTCTATGGTTTCTATGGTTCTGGTCATGGGATCTGGACAAAATATTCCTTCAATATATCATTCTCGTTTTAAATACAAAATTTCATCTCGATCGAATCCGTAGTCTCGAAAGTATCGAGAAAACAAAATTTCAAACGACCGTATTTACGGAACCCCTAGTATAATTCTGCTCATTGATGAACGTGAACGCGACATTTCAGATCCACACCTATCCTGAAAATTTCAAGTCTCTAGGCCTTTCCGTTCGAAAGTTATGATTTTCTATGGTTTCTATGGTTCTGGTCATGCGATCTAGAGAAATGTAGCTTGAATATATCATTCTCCATAAGTATACAAAATTTCGTCATGATCGAATCTGTATTTTGGAAATTATCAAGAAAACTAAATTTCAAACGACCATATTTACGGAACCCCTAGTATAATTTTGCTCATAGATGAAAGTGATCACGAAAATCGAGATCCACGCCTATCCTGAAAATTTCAAGTCCCTAGGCGTTTCCGTTCAAAAGTTACAATTTTCTATGGTTTCTATGGTTCTGGTGATGCGAGCTGAACAAAATTTTGCATGTAGCTTGAACACCTCATTTTCCATTAAAGTGCAAAATTTCATCTCGATCGAACCTGTAGTTTCAAAGTAATCAGGAAAACAAAATTTCGAGCGGCCATATTTACGGAACCCTTAGGCGGATTTTGCCCAATACGAACTCAACCTCGGCATTCGAGATTCGAACCTACCCTGAAAATTTCAAGTTTCTAGGACATTCCGTTCGAGAGTTATCGTGCTTACGCCGGACGGACGGACAGACTCGAATTTTCCGACGCATTCGTCATCAGTGAGTCAAACATAGTCGTTTGAGACCATTTTCGGCTCAAAATTCGAAAAATACAGACATCGTGACGAAATGATATAGCCCTCGTGTAAGTAGTACGAGCCATAAACGAACTCAAACGTAACCCTTCGAATGTTATCTATCGTCTTTACGGACGGCCGTAAGAACAGGCAGAATTGAATTTGACCTCGAATTCTTCATCTGTGAGTCCAACATGATCGTTTGAGACCAATCTCGGTTCGAAATTCGAAAATTACAGACATTTGGGCAAAATTTAAATATTTTCGATTCCCCCTGTGTCTCATCTGTTAACCGTCCCCATGCATATAAATGATGAATACCGCGAGCCCATCAGATTTTGCAAGCGGTCGGAGCAAATAAATTTTTTAATTGAGGCTTGATCACATTCCTACAGATTAATTAACAAGTTCATGAAATCCAATATGAATCTACTGTCTACCAATGAGAATATTGTGAATTATACCGCATTGCATATAGAACTTGTCCCAAAAGTGTAACTTCAACAGGTTCATTCCTCAACGGTTATTCACGTGCTGGATCTCGTTTCTAGTTGGCTACTGATCCAGTTCTACTTTCTCAAAGAAAAAGCGTCTGGGAAGTGTGTACTTCCCGGAAAAAATACCATTTGAATGAGGTATCACTTGCCACAAGTGGCTATTTAAAAATTCAGGGGTGGCTGTCGCAGCTCCGAGGGATGGAAATTAATTAATTATTTCGGGTGGAATTCATCGCGAACGATATCTCCCTCGAAAACGTATTTGACTTGTCCGAGCGTTTCTATATAATTCAGTTCTGTCGCCCTACAGAGCCGCTGTTTCGTTTTCAATGACCCACTCTGTATATAAGCTTATGAACGGTTCAAGATACCGAATTACGGTTTCCAGTCAAATGGGGTGACAACTTTGAAAATTGACATTCGACACGTTGAGAGAAAGGATATTATAGTGCGAATAAAATTAAAATGTAAAATATCAACATTACTGATTCATATCACATCCATATTGCATTTTTGGTCGAAGGATTTTGTCGAAGTGCTCTACATTTAAATAAGTTGAAATTCTGATTCGAAACTTCCTTGACATACAATTTCAAACAAACACATGAACAAAAGTTGGGAAGTATCTCTAATCGCTCTGAACTTACTGATACGTGTGCCTTGAAGTGTAATAAGTAGACTAAATTATAAAATTTCAGAAACAGGGAGTGAACAGCCTAGGACTGGGACAGTTAAAACTAGGAGAAAAACCCCTTCATTACCATCACTAGCTAAGTTGATGGCTTAACAAAATCAAAGCTGGTAACAAAAACAACACAGGATAATCGTAGAGTTGTTATATGAGAACAATCAAATTATCGAAGTGTGAAGCAATGCTGATCGCGCTGAAAACTTCTACTCGCCTTCAACCTCCCATCATTCATAAAGTGGGACTCAATGTTGGACGCCTTTAGAGAAATCGAATTTTATCTTCGCCAGTAATTTTCTAAAATTCGACTATTTTCCTTCAGGATTCGTATCAGGAAACATCATATTGACAAATCTGCACGATAAAAGCTTGACCATTCGTTCGAAATCTCAAGGCTTAATTGCTCTGATCTCGTTTATTTAATGTGGAATAAGTTCACAGGAGGCAATTGAAAACACTATATTATAATATGCAGTATGGCAATTGTGGCATATTCATCAACTAACACAGGTCCTTTCGGGTTTTGAAAAATCGGACCATCAATTGCAGAGGATATCTTTTTGAAACAAAACCACCCTCATGAAATTTAACCCGTTAGCAGAGCTCTAAAAAGGACATGCTGTTACAATACAGGGGTCTAATTTAAAAAGGGCCAAAATTCGGGGGGAAATCATGTATGCGATTTTCAACAGAGAATGTCATATAACACATGGTCGAAATGTCGACGGTTATTCTTCAATTTAACATTTCGTGCTTTCACGGAATATTTCAAGTTTTCCATAAAATCAATTATACTTCAGTTATCCTTGTAGCCTCATCAAAGTTGACGACATATATTATGGAACATGAAACAGCATTAAATTTGATACAAGATAAGAATTTCTGTGTGCCAAACAAATTCTAATGCGGGCGTGGTAAGGAGATGAATATCACTATTCCGAAGTGAACAAAACCAGTCATATTTTTCCAATGGTTTTATTGATGAAAAATCATTAATTATGGACATATATTCTTTCCAGCAAAAAATACCCCATTCAGTTGGCTTTCGAATGACATATCAACTTTGGTGCTTGCTGCTTGTCTTCTGCCCTGATAACAAGATAACCACGAAAAAGTCGAAATATTTCAAACCTAAATTTATTTGCTCCCTTCATCATTGAATATTGAAGTAATTCTCATGGAAATAATGAATTTATCTGTCGATTCAAAATAATTTGAAGGAATAAACTGAATTTTAATAATACAGATTTCATGAAAACATGTAAGGAAGACAGACTACTACGACTTATAACAGTTGTTCGAAATGTCCACTGCCTTATTCAATACATTTTACACATCGTTTTCGCACTGAATCTACAACCCTGTTAAGCTGCTTTGGATTGATGTAATGAATTCTTCAGCGTTGGGGCGATAGGGAAGTATTACTGGTCCGAAAAGTTCACGTCTTATGACTCCCAACGCCGGAATTTTCGGGACATGATGAATGAATATTTAGGGGTGCAATGCATTGGGAGGTTTTATGTCTGGAACACATTGGAAGAAAAAGTATAACAAATTCGCGTTCTGACTCAAGAGGATCTGATCAAAATAATAAATTTGTGTTGTGCAGAAATGCGTCAGAAACGTTGTGAACTTCGCAGGTTTGTAGATTCAGTTCGAAAACGATTGTGAAAGGTATTGAACAAGGCGGGGGACATTTTTAACAATTGTTACAAGTTGTAGAAGTCTGTTTTCTTCACATGTTTTCATAAAATCTTTATTATTAGGTTGGTTTATTTCTTCAAATTATTTTGAATCGACAGATAAATTCATGATTTCCATGAAAATTACTTCGATATTTAATCATAAGAAGCTTCAAAATATGGCAAATTCAGGTTTGGAATATTTCGACTTTTTCGTTGTTATCTTGTTAGCCATGATATTACGGCAGAAGACAAGCAGCAAGCACAACATTTGATATGTCATTTGATAGCACACTAAATGGGGTATTTTTTGCTGGAAAGAAAACATGTCCATAAATGATGATTCTCCATCGATAAAACCATTGGAAAAATATGACTGATTTTGTTCACTTCAGAATCGTGATAGTCATCTCCTTACCACGCCCGCAATAAGAATTTTTTGGCACACAGAAATTCTTATTTTTTAGCAGATTCATTGCTGTTTCCAGATATGTGGTCAACTTTGATGAGGCTACAAGAATAACTGAAGTATAATTGATTTCATGAAAAAACTTGAAATATTCCTTGAAATCAAGTAATGTTAAATTGAAGAATAACCTTCAACATTTCGACCATGTGTTATACATGTTTTGTTGCAAATCTCATGTATCATCCCCCACTGAAGTTTGGCCCTTTTAAAAGTAGACACCTTGGATAAACAGAAGATACATTTCGAAGAAACATCAAATTATAATAAAATGTCATTTATCAAAAATATGGCATGTAATTGTCAAAAAATAAATATTCTGACTGATTCTACAGAATCAATTTATCGTAAAGAGTGCGATTATCGCAAAGTGTCACTTCAGAAATTTTATATAGTGCGTAAATTGAAGTTTCACATACGACTGTCCAAAATTGTATTTTATTCACACAATTAATGTCTTCCTAATATTTCCACGGTATTTTTGGGCGCTCGTACTACTTACAAGAGGGCTATATCATTTCGTCACGATGTCTGTATTTTTCGAATTTTGAGCCGAAAATGGTCTCAATCGACTATGTTCGACTCACTGATGACGAATCCGTCGGAAAATTCGAGTCTGTCCGTCCGTCCGGCCGTCCGTAAGCACGATAACTCTCGAACGGAACAACCTAGAGACTTGAAATTTTCAGTGTGGGTTCAGTTCCCGAATGCCTCGGTTGAGTTCGTTAATGGGCCAAATTCCACCAGGAGTTCCGTAAATATGGCCGTTCAAAGTTTTGTTTCCCTGATTACTTGAAAACTACAGATTTTATCGAAATGAAATTTTGTCCTCAAATGGAAAATGAGGTGTTCAAGCTATGTGAAATTTTGTCCAGATCGCATGATCAGAACCATAGAAACCATAGATAATTGTAACTTTTGAATGAAAACGCCTAGGGACTTGAAATTTTCAGGATAGGTGTGGATCTCGAATGTCGTGATCACGTTCATCTATGAGCAAAATTATACTAGGGGTTTCGTAAATATGGTCGTTTGAAATTTAATTCTCTTGATAATTTCAAAACTACAGATTCGGTCGTGACGAAATTTTGTATACTAATGGAGAAATAAATATTCAACCTACATTTCTCCAGATCACATGACCAGAACCATAGAAACCATAGAAAATCATAACTTTCGAACGGAAAGGCCTAGGGACTTGAAATTTTCAGGATAGGTGTGGATCTGAAATGTCGCGTTCACGTTCATCAATGAGCAGAATTTTACTTGGGATTCCGTAAATACGGTCGTTTGAAATTTTGTTTTCTCGATAATTTCGAAACAATGGATTCGATCGAGATGAAATTTTATATTTTAATCGAGAATGATATATTGAAGCAATATTTTGTCCAGATCGCATGACCAGAACCATAGAAACCATAGAAAACTGTAACTTTTGAACGGAAAGGCTAGGGGTTCCGTGAATATGGCCGTTCAAAATATTTTTTTCCTGATAGTTTCGAAACTTTTGATCGGATTGGAATGAAATTATGCACCTAGCTGAGGAATAATGTATTCAAAATACGTGCGAAATTTTGTCCAGATCGCATCACCAAGACCATAGATTTCGTAGAAAATTCTAGCGAATTATCGAAAAAAAATTGATCAGCTAAAGCACTGACATGAAGTCTGGAGTTTCGCCTAAGTTTCAGAATTTTTTTGACAGCTTTCGAGAATTCCTTCAATTGATTTCTAAAACTGGAAAATGCGAATCTACCTACAAGGTGCATGTGTGCATGATTCGAATGTAACATTCAGTCTGAATTAAGGTAGCGGCAACCAATAAGAATGAATATTAATTCTTTTATAATAAAGACAATTGATATTGATGAACAAAAACTCATATCAATCACTGAGTATAGTAAAATGGTTTTGTCAAGCGAAAAAAAAGCTTATTTTTGATATACCCAGATTTGATTGGAAGCTGTGTCCTTCTGGCGAAAACATAGTGAAGGAAAATATCTCAAGATACAATTGAGGCACTTATGCTTGTAATTTTTTGTCTTTTCATACATTTTCGAAATACTTCCAGTGCTACCTACGAAAAATCATTGACTAGTTCTTCCTACTTACCTTTTCCTGCTTAATCATACTACAAGCCTCTGTCATGATCTCTTTGGATTTCTCGGCATTGGTTCTGGGTATGAAAATCAGCCCCGCTAACCATGCCCCTAATCCAAAGGGCCATACGTAGAAGACTTCCTTTTTGGCTATGACAGTGCATTTTTTCATAACAGGCCACATGTGAAACATTCCTGCACAGAAGAAAAAACTTGATAACGTAAGACAAATCTGAAAGCCAGGAGCAAATACTGCTAATGGTGTATTATTTTTCAATAAAACAAAGTTGCTAATTTTCACATTTTCCTCCCAAACAGGCTTCGAACGGTTAAACTTCACCACAAACATAGTGAAAGCTTGTAAAACTACCTAAAAAATAATTAACTTGTGCCTCACGTTTTTCGACTAACATTCCCTTCTAGCGCCTCAGCCTTTTTTGCTATCCGTATATTCCATATAATAGACATAGAAAGTGACACAGTCAAAGTTAGCGAAAAAGAGTATCCCCCTTTAATCAAGAATGAACGGATGAGAGCATTTTTCTAGAATATTGACGCAATTACTTTTTTGTTTTCATTTAGCCACCATGTTTTAATAATTTGACCGGAATTTTTAGAACATTCTCATTACAGTAATAGAAAAGAGATCCAGGAAGTTTGAGTAACTACTGCCGATGTACATGTATGGAAACAATTCGACTCCTATTATAAACAGGTCAAAAAGACCATTTAAGTAACTCCAGAGAACATCAAAATCATCAGTCGCAACTGCAGTCCCGTTTCGGTATTCTTGGGCCTCTCAATGCACTGTGACGATGATGAATAATTATTCTTCTGAATCTAAATCGTAGGGGTTGTTGTTGAACTCATTGTCTGGGTATCTTGATGAGTTTCAAGATCATTATCAGAATCATAATCAATGCAATTATTCAAAGTTCCTACCATTCAGCCTGTTATCGATTCTTCGAGAATTCCATAAGAATAAACATCACCTGAATATAATAGAATCGATATAATATGCATTGTTGTCAGAATTATCAAATTTAATTTATCTGTTATATCAACATATTGGCCCAGTAAATTTTGATTTAGTTATGGAGTCGTTGGCTATTATGCTGGATGAAGTTTTATTTATATGTACTGATATGGTTTCGGTCTTTCCTCATTAATCTCGAAATATATATTTTCTGATGATTTGAAAGAAAAATCGACAAATCCAATATCTTAAATGTTTAATTTTTGAATTCGAATTGTTAGACTTTTATCAATTGGTTCTGGGAACCTTCGATTCTCTTTAAAATGAACTATTCCTTGAACACAAACATATAAACACATTAATTTGGAATTATTACTATTCATTTTGAATTTCTATTAAAACTATATAATTGGCCCATAACAGTACCTACCTATATACATTATCTTCGGTGAAAATAATATAGTACTATTTTGATGTTTTTAAGAAACACCACATGTCTTGGGATCACTTTGAGAGCTTTCAAGATATAAGGTTGTGGTTTGAACTACATATTTTGAATCTAATTGGATTTCAATTGTTCCAAGCGAAACTAAGAAACTGGAGCTTGAAGAGACCACCTGATTTGAAATATGTACTTTGTGATATTGACCCAAAATTGAGTATTCGAAAAACTACTTAAATTTTTTCAAACCCTTCCGTTACTCGTTGAACTATTCTATTCTGATGAGGTCCTTAAACAAAAATGCACTTTCTTAAAAACTTATCATCGGAACTTGCTCGAAGAAAATCAAAATGTTCCTATTACCTCCGAGTAAAATGAAGAAATGTTAAATCAAAAATCGTTATTGATGGTTGAGGGGGGACAATAAGGCCCATGGTCAACACAAGTGGGCCTTATTACCTCGCTCAACCCTCAATAGCGATACGAAGTCTTCATAATTGTACGAACTTTTTTTCATTTTACCCTCAGGTAGGTTACAAAAATTTTTGATCTTCTTCGTTCAAGTGAGTCCCAGAGGTATCATTCTGGTGATTAGTTTTTCAGAAAGTACATTTTTGATTGAAGGGCTCACTAAAACAGAATAGTTCAATAAGGCTATCAACCTTTTCAGCTTTAGGATACGATCTTAGAAAAAACATGATTGCAGATAAAAAAAAATTACGAAAAGCACTGCCGTGAAGGCAGGAGCTTTTGAGCGCTCGTACATGCACCTTGTAGGTAGATTCGCATTTTCCAGTTTTAGAAATCAATTGAAGGAATTTTCGACAGCTGTCACAAAAATTCTGAAACTTAGGCGAAACTCCAGACTTCAAGTCAGTGCTTTAGGTGACCAATTTTTTTTCGATAATTCGCTAGAATTTTCTACGGTATCTATCCATGGTCTTAGTGGTGCGATCTGGACAAAATTTGGCACGTAGTTTGAATACATTATTCTCAAGCTAGGTGCAAAATTTCATCCCAATCCAATCAGTAGTTTCGAAATTATCAGGAAAAAAATATTTTGAACAGCCATATTTACGGAACCCCTAGTCTAATTGATGAACGTGGCCGCGATATGCGCGATCTAAACCCACCCTGAAAATTTCAAGTTCCTAGGCCTTTCCGTTCAAAAGTTACAATTTTCTATGGTTTCTATGGTTCTGGCCATGCGATCTGGACAAAATATTGTTTTAATATATCATTCTCGATTAAAATACAACATTTCATCTCGATCGAATCCGTAGTTTCGAAATTATCGAGAAACCAAAATTTCAAACGACCGTATTTACAGAACCCCTAGTATAATTCTGCTCATTGATAAACGTGAACGCGACATTTCAGATCCACATCTATCCTGAAAATTTCAAGTCCCTAGGCCTTTCCGTTCGAAAGTTATGATTTTCTATGGTTTCTATGGTTCTGGTCATGCGATCTGGAGAAATGTAGCTTGAATATATCATTCTACATTAGTATACAAAATTTCGTCACGATCGAATCTGTAGTTTTGAAATTATCAAGAAAACTAAATTTCAAACGACCGTATTTACGGAACCCCTAGTATAATTTTGCTCATAGATGAACGTGATCACGACATTCGAGATCCACACCTATCCTGAAAATTTCAAGTCCCTAGGCGTTTCCGTTCAAAAGTTACAATTTTGTATGGTTTCTATGGTTCTGGTCATGCGACCTGTACAAAATTTCTCAAGTAGCTTGAACACCTCATTCTCCATTTGGGTGCAAAATTTAATCTCAATCCAATCTGTAGTTTTCAAGTAATCAGGGGAACAAAACTTTGAACGGCCATATTTACGGAACCCCTGGTGGAATTTGGCCCATTAACGAACTTAACCGAGGCATTCGGGAACTGAACCCACACTGATAATTTCAAGTCTCTAGGTTGTTCCGTTCGAGAGTTATCGTGCTTATGGCCGGCCGGACGGACTCAAATTTTCCGACGGATTCGTCATCAGTGAGTCGAACATAGTCGTTTGAGACCATTTTCGGCTAAAAATTCGAAAAATACAGACATCGTGACGAAATGATATAGCCCTCGTGTAAGTAGTACGAGCGCTCAAAAAAACATTGAAATAATCAACTATATTACCCAAGTTTCAAACCGAAGAAGTTGATAATTTTGAGAACAGCAAAACTTACTAATTTGTGTCGGCGAAAATTATAATGCCTCTCGGATTTCCCTACACCTCTACTAACAATTTGGCTGCACTACCGGCCGCTATTCTTCACGAGGCCGATGATGTCGGCTTATGGCATATGTCCATATGTAGTACGAAGTTGTTGCATATTTTTTTTTTGGCGAGTTTTCAAATCTTTGAGTTTGGGCCTCATTACACTTTGTGTTTCAATCGCCGCAAGTTTCTTAATAAGCAACAGTGACATTGGAAGTGCAACACCCAAAAGGAATAATTGCCTCAACTTGATTTATTAGCAATGTGGTAGTTTCACATCAAGGATGTCAGAGCAAAGGTGAGAGTTTCCTTCCCATCACACATGTTTGATGGTATTCAAATACAGTAGACGTGGTAGCTACGGCATAACAAAAACGCCTGCTTCTTGGTTGATAATTCGACGAGCAATATGGCTACTTGCTTCGTCTTGATAAAAAAGGGAGATGTGGACGGCCATCTATATAAGGCAGTAAAGTGGTTTGTAGATGTCATACTGCCTCGAACAAAGAGAATTGGTGACCGGGGGATCACATGCAATAGCCCCCCAGCAGTCCTGTGTACATCTCTAAACATCAAACCGTCGCAGACTAAATTAAGTCATTCTGCTTTCCAATGCTGTGTCTGAACCAGTTCAAACTGCCAATCTGGCCGGTAGGCACAGAAAGTACTAATCGCCGGTATTGAAAAAATCCAAAGGCTCGAATGCGGCGATAAAGTTTGATATTATAACAGTCTTCTTCTCCGAAACATTGCTCAGTAAAATGGCCACGTATTGAGTCAGTTGCTGGAGGGCCTATCTTGGTGCTCTGTGGTATGCCTCAGTTGACCTTCCTTATATGTTCCTTTAACTTCTTCTATTCATACACGAAACACCCTTTTTTTTAGTCAGGGGAATCCTCAATGACAAACTATCACCTAAAGATAGAGCAGTGATAGACTTCGTGTGAAGCACGAACTTACTCTAACTAAACCTAACCTTCTGTTTTATATTCTATTGTCTTTTGGCTCTTTTTGTTTGTATCTCCTTCGCAATAATTTGTCGTGCGATTTTTGTGTTACCTATGTCTTTCATAGATTCTTGATATTTGAAATTGAGTTTACTCAATTTCTGTTTCTACGTAGTTGATCTCTGGGTCTTTTGTGATAGGTGGGTATCGACCTAATCACATATTCTGCAGGGTTGAGGTCTTCTTAGCTCATCATTTGGATGTTGACTTGCTTTTTCAAATATGTTTTCGGCCTTTTCATTTAGGAAATCAGTGTGTTCTTACGAACCATGGCATGTTCATTGCTGCTCTTAGCAGTTTATTTCTGGCTGCTTGGATTTTCTTTATATGGTTTTTGGTTGCATGCTGCATGGCCTCATGCCGCCGAACCATATCTTAGTTGAGGTCTTGAAATTGACTTGATCATTCGTAATTTCGTGCCTTGATTCATTTGACCTTTTCTTCCTAGCAGTGGCCAAAGTCTACTCATTGCTTAGTTTGCTTTATTCACTGCGTATTTATATGGGTTTTCCATGCAAGCCTTTTATCTAGTGTTACTCCTAGATATTCGACTTCATCTTCCTATTTTATCTCCTCTCCATGTATCTTAAGATTTTAGTTTACCGCTTCTGTAGTTGAAAGCTTGGCTCTTTTCGCCATTTATTTGACATTTGCATTTAATGAACCTTTTGTCTATATCTTCTAGTGCTTCTTGCAATCTTCTGTATATGATGTCTGCTCATCGATGTCTGACTACTATTCCCGTGTCGTCTGTATATAAGGCTAGCAGATTTTTCGATATCGTAGGTGTAAATGTTGTCGAGAAGAGGTCATACAACCGAACCTCGAAGCACTTCTGCTTCTACTTGTCTAGTGGAAGATAATGTGTCATCTATTTTGACATAAAAATTTATGTTTCTCAGGTAGTTTCTTATTATATTGCTGGTTTTGATAGTGTAGCCTGCCATCATCATCTTGTAGGTAAGTCCTAAACACGGTCGAAGGCTCTCTCAACATCCAATACCAGTAATCCTGTGGCTTGTTTATCCTTCAGTAGCATATTGAGTGATCCTTAACAATTCAAGTTCTGTGGAATCATCTCTTCTGGATTCAAATTCTTCCGGTAGTATCAGATTCAGTGCTTCTGTTTCTTCATTGAGTCTTTTTGCAATGACTCTCACAACTATTTTTCCAAGTGTTGACAGTAGACTTATCGGCCCGTAGTTTTGTGGGAATTTTCTATCTTTTCCTGGCTTATTGATCACAATTACTTCTCCTGTTCTCCATCGTTTTCGATAGTATTCTGTTCTCACCACTGCGTTTGCTATATTTGTTAGCGCTGCTCATTATTTTCTGTGAATTTTCCGTGACATAAAGTTTGTTACTATGTCTTTCCCTGTTGTTGGGTTGATGGTATCGCCCTTCGCCTTTCGGAGGTCCGAAAATCAATTCTTCATTTCCTTATACTTCTTCTTCTAAGTCTTCATTGTCATCGTCTTCTCTATCTATTGCATCGGCCGGAGCTTCGGACTTATCGAGCTTGAGTATGCAATCCCATTTGCTCCGTGTATACAGAGGAGAGATTTCGGTTGACGACACACGCGCTTTACCGCCATTGCAACACACGACGACCAATTTCACGATAGGACAAACCAACATCTGCGATTGACAGCAATTCTATCCCTGTCGAAGTTGTAAACATAGTGATATTTTTGATGTCTTCGAACTCGAGGCATTTTGTTACGCTTAACATTAGGTGACAAAGGGAAAAGAACTTGAAATATCTCTACTAGGCAGTTTTCATACGTTCAAAAACGTTGATAATAGCATACTTTAAATAATATAATAATAATATAATTTATTGATCCTCTCAGACATAATAATTTTATGTATAGGACACGTCATAAATAAACATTTCACATAATCTTACAAACTATCACACAAGTATTCATGTACAGTGTAATAACATTTTTGTAAAAGTAATACCTTGACTGCTTTCTTAAATCTACCAAGAGTTAAGGTTTGCGAACTAACAGGGAGATGGTTAAATAGTTTGATACCTTGATACATCGGGGACATTTCAAACTTATATGTTCTATGTTTAGGAAAGGACATTATTCCCTTGTTTCTTGTGTCATGAGAATAAAAACTTGAAAGTTTCTCAACATATTTCTCATTTTTCTATATGTATACAAGGCATCGCAAAATGAAAATGGAGGCCAACGTGAGAATACCATTGTCACCAAAAAGGGGTCTACAAGAGGACCGTGGAGCAGAACTGAATATCATACGGAGTATTCTTCTGAATTATGAAGGCTCTATTAACTTCCGAGGAATTTCCCCACAATAAGACATTATATGACAATACACTAAGCTGTAATAGGTGCTAATGAGGTATTTCATAGGAAGAGTGTTTTTGATTCTGGATATTGCATAGAATGCACTATTGAGCTTTTTGCACACAGCATCAACATGTGAGCTCCATTTAAGATGTCGGTCAATATGAAAACCGAGAAATTTGATGCAATCAATCATGCAAATAGGTACATATAGTCAAAAAACCAAGTTGAAGAAGTTAGTTTTTCTGGGTATAACTCCTCATGCAAATTTCACTGATTATATTTCTCTGAAATATAGTCGATATAGTTATACTAGCAGACCCAGCCACGCCTTTCTGTGACTAAAGTATACGTGAAATATTCAATAAAGTGGAATTATTATTATTATTATTAACCCTAACCAACTCCTAACTTAAGCCTGACCTAACCCTATCCTAACCCTTTTTTTTGTTGTGAAAAAAAATCTGTTGCCAGATTCAACTACGACCCGTGTCGTGGGATTTGCCGGTTTGCTTGATGTTGTTTCCGGCCGACTAAAAAAAAACACAACTTGGGGAAATGCGAGGACCACCGGAAAAGACATCCCGGTCCGTACTTCGATGATACCCGATGAATAGCGGTCCTGTCTCTTTTCTCCTCATGTCTCCTGTCACAAAGCTGTAAACGCCTTCCAGTATCCTTCATGCTGTATCATTTTCTCTATTATATACTCAACTGGTGGTAAGCGGCCTATTTTTCCAACCAGTGCGTTCCTTTCCGCCGTCCATCTAATCTGAGGCAGTGCTTCGGGTAGTCTACAACGTGGCATGCATGACAGATCATCCCGTGCTATCCTCTTAGTGAAGGTACCATAAGATCCATGCTCTGTCAAAAATTGAGTAAAATAGTAACCGGTCGTTTTATCCTCACATTGGATCCACTGCTTCAAATTCCTGATCGGCATTTTTCCCTCCACCATCTCATCTCTCCTGCCATTTTCTCAGTGTCCTCCCCCCTGCCATACGTCGATTGCCTGGTAGTGCTCCTCCTATGGTATAAAGGAAGCAGCATAAGGTCAATTGGTGGGAAGCCAGAAATCACTGGGACAGCCCCGCCGACACAGTTCTGTATGCCGAAGCTACCCTTATCTCTCAAGTTGGGTCAAACTGCACACAGTTCGCGAAATAAAATCAATCGCATAAATATTTGACAACCAATATATATGTCAATCATTTTTTATCACTGACATTCTTGACAGTTACGAATTCAATGAACATTCTGTATTATTCCCTAGTTCTCAAACAGTTCCAAATTTCTTCAGTTTTAGGAAAGACCCAGAAACTTGGCATCACTCCTCGCACGATATCGCTATTATCGACAAATCGTTGTAGTGGGGACGCGATCTTCTGTCGTCGATTTGAGCCCCATGTTGCCGCGTGGATAATTATCAGTCTTTGTCATGAATAATGAACAAATAATTTGCAATAAGAAAATATTGCAACTATAAATTGAGATGTAAACTATCCTATCTCTTAAGTTGGATCAAACTGCACACAGTGTGCAAAATTTTATTGAAATCGGTTCAGTATTTTAGGAGACCATTCCGGACAAACAACGTGACACGTAATTTTTATTTATAAAGATTGGTTCCCCTAGCAGGGGAATCCGTCATTAAAACATTAAAGGCAAAACATGGATCAAATGAGAATATTCAAAGGAGGAAAACTATCCAACAAAGCATCGGGAAATTCGAAACCTATATTAGTAAAGTCATAATCGTAGTCCTAAGCATAAAATTATATGGATCCTGTGTATTCCACTATGAGAATGTATGCAATGTTTGAATTTTCACTTACAATTATCACATGAAAACATGAACGATAAAGTAAGTAATTTTAAAATTTTTATTATGCTTATTATGATTAAGACGACATAAAAGGCGAACATGTGGCTAAACGATATTTTTTATTATTATTATATTATTATTATATTAATATTTTATATTATTAAATGTACAAAGTAACAATATTCATAAACATTTGTGACAGTTTTATGACTGACTTAATATTTTTTTATCGATTTGCCTTTCGAAAGAATGAATAACAATGAATTTTCAATTTTACCTAACCTGTGACACTAGACACTCTTGTCACTTGTCATTTTTAAATTTTCAAACTCGAGAATATAATTCGGCCAACTTGGCTTGGACAGACTAAATTGAGAGATTTGCATGAGCGTGTGTAGGTATTCGTACTGTAGGTATTCGGACAAAGCCGATTCCGTACAGTCTTCATAGCCGACTTTGCTTGACATGCCAAGTAGGCCGACTTGCATGCGTGTGTGTAGCAGGCTTAACTGATAAATTCAATTAATTGAACCAAATGGAACGAATTCTTTACTGAATTCAAACGGTTGCAGTTTTTGGAATCAGCAGGTAGAAAACCTATAAGAACACAGTTGCAGTTTCTCCGGCACCAAATGGAAAAAAAATCTGTTGGCCTGTGATATAGATTTTGGAAGGCCATCAATTATGTGAATTCGTAATACATAATATAAAATAGATAGAAGCTTATTTAATATGACATAGGTCGGAAGAAAATATACCATTCATTTTCTCCTAATTTGTATTGTTGATATCAATATTCGATAAAGACTTCCCGATAAAAGTCGAATGAGTTTTTTACCAACCGATTGTTCAAGATATCTACCAATAAAAATATAACGAATGCTTTATCGAGTATTGAAGACACAATAAAAATTAGAAAAAAATAACGGTTACTTTTCTTTCGCCTCATCTGATACATATATGAAATAATTTGCTTACATTACAAACCTACAATCTAGTCTTTCACAGTAAATATCAGCAATAGTTTTAAACAAACAAAAAATTAAAGAATCTTTCTTTCAAATCAAAGATAACCAATTTACTTCTTCGAGCAGATGATCTAGTTTGATTCACCCAGGATCACATAACATATTAAGTATGGCCATTTCCTGTTTTCCCAAATATACGACTACTTTTTTTGCACCTCTTAAAAGTGTCATTTTACACATTAGAAATTGAAATTCAACGTATTGCATGCAAGCAATAAATTTCCATTTGTTATCTTTTTCGAAGCCCGGATCATTGTCAAAATGACAATTAAGTGAATCGAATTTTTCCAAGTTGGAAAGTATAGAACATTTGTTCTTACAACACATGATAGTTTTTGAGCACTCGTACTACTTACACGAGGGCTATCTCATTTCGTCACGATGTCTGTATTTTTCGAATTTTGAGCCGAAAATGGTCTCAATCGACCTCTTTTAACAAATTTTTTTTTTATTATTCATCTTATACGCTCGTTTTTGCTTTTGGGATTCATTATCACTTTCATCATAAATTAGGGTAATCACATCTTCTTCGCTGTCAACAGACTTTGCCTTCTTGCGTTTAACACCTCTTAATAACTTAATAACTCGAAAGTCTTTATCATTGAGCGCTCGTAATACTTACACGAGGGCTATATCATTTCGTCACGATGTCTGTATTTTTCGAATTTTGAGCCGAAAATGGTCTCAAACGACTATGTTCGACTCACTGATGACGAATCCGTCGGAAAATTCGAGTCTGTCCGTCCGTCCGTAAGCACGATAACTCTCGAATGGAACAACCTAGAGACTTGAAATTTTCAGTGTGGGTTCAGTTCCCGAATGCCTCGGTTAAGTTCGTTGATGGGCCAAATTCCACCAGGGGTTCCGTGAATATGGCCGTTCAAAGTTTTGTTCCCCTGATTACTTGAAAACTACAGATTTGATTGAGATGAAATTTTGCACTCAAATGGAAAATGAGGTGTTCAAGCTACATGTGAAATATTGTCCAGATCGCATGATCAGAACCATAGAAACCATAGAAAATTGTAACTTCTGAACGGAAACGCCTAGGGACTTGAAACTTTCAGGACAGGTGTGGATCTCGAATGTCGTAATCACGTTCTTCTATGAGCAAAATCATAAAAGGGGTTCCGTAAATATGGTCGTTTGAAATTAAGTTTTCTTGATAATTCCAAAACTACACATTCGATCGTGACGAAATTTTGTATACTAATGGAGAATGATAAATTCAAGCTACATTTCTCCAGATCACATGACCAGAACCATAGAAACCATAGAAAATCATAACTTTCGAACGGAAAGGCCTAGGGACTTGAAATTTTCAGGATAGGTGTGGATCTGAAATGTCGCGTTCACGTTTATCAATGAGCAGAATTATACTAGGAGTTCCGTAAATACGGTCGTTTGAAATTTTGTTTTCTCGATAAATTCGAAACTACGGATTCGATCGAGATGAAATTTTGTATTTTAATCGAGAATGATATATTGAAGCAATATTTTGTCCAGATCGCATGACCAGAACCATAGAAACCATAGAAAATTATAACTTCCGAAGGGAAAGGCCTAGGAACTTTAAATTTTCAGGGTGGGTTTGGATCGCGAATTTCACGGTCACGTTCATCAATGAGCAAAATTAGACTAGGGGTTCCGTAAATATGGCCGTTCAAAATATTTTGTTCCTGATAATTTCGAACTTTCCGATTTGATTGGAATGAAATTTTGCACCTAGCTGAGGAATAATGTATTCAAATTACCTGCGAAATTTTGTCCAGATCGCATCACCAAGACCATAGATACCGTAGAAAATTTTAGCGAATTATCAAAAAAAAAATGGTCACCTAAAGCACTGTCTGGATTATCGCCTTAGTTTGAAAATTTGTTTGACAGCTGTCAAAAATTTCCTCAATTGGTTTCCAAAACTGGAAAATGCGAATCTACCTACAAGGTGCATGTACGAGCGCTCAAAAGCTCCTGCCTTCACGGCAGTGCTTTTCGTAATTTTTTTTCTACCATCACGACTGTCAGGTGAAGACATTTTCTATTTTCTCCAGAACAATTTGCCAGGATTGTTAGAAGATGTTACTCTCAATATTCGGCAGAGAATGTGGTTGTTACTGAGTGGAGCAACACTAATTAAAAAGATAAAATACAGGGTGTTCCATTCAAAAAATACCAGTTTACATAAAAATTTTAAATTAATAATACTTTTTTGCATTTTCTAGTACCAAATTCTGAATGCCCATAAAAAATACTTCATATTTGTCCATTTAAACGTTTTTGTGAGACCAATATTAACTAAGATAGCTATTGAGTAAAATATAAACAATTACCCTGTAGACTGCCTTATTCAATACATTTTACACATCGTTTTCGCACTGAATCTGCAAACCTGCGAAGTTCACAACGTTTCTGTCGCATTTCGACCATGTGTTCTATGACATTTTTTGTTGCAAATCTCATGTATGATCTCCCAATGAAGTTTGGCCCTTTTGAAAGTAGACACCCTGTATACAAATTTGCGATTAATTCTAGTGCAGAGAAAAGTTCGCAAAGGAAGTCTAGCACTTTATTTACTATGAGGAAATGCATATGGCATAGTGATTAATCGCAGGACCCCTAACAGAGAGATAACACGATCCAAAGTTGTAATAAGATATTGATGCCCAAGTTTTTTTGCATTTTTTTTTTAATTGAATAATTTATATGATCAACTTCCGGCGAAATCGGAACGATTTCTCTTGACGAGTTGAAATATGAATTCATTCCCGGATAGAACAGGATAGATAGGAACATAATGAATTTTTTATAGGCGTTCATCCAAATTCATGAAAATAGTTTCATGAAATTCCTTCTTAAAAGTAAGAAGGTACATTTTCGGCCACACCTTACAAGTTTACATAACTTTTGGGATTTTCTCTGATATCAATTTTTCAGAACGAACAATGAGAGTTCAAAAAAAAATAAATGTTCCGTACCTTCAAATTGGTTGCCAATTTATATTGTGATATGAAATAATATTCATCACTACTCCAAATTGAAGAATTTTTGAAAGTTTCTTTGTAAAAATATAAAAAAATTACGAAAAGCACTGCCGTGAAGGCAGAAGCTTTTGAGCGCTCGTACATGCACCTGGTAGGTAGATTCGCATTTTCCAGTTTTAGAAATCAATTGAAGGAATTTTCGACAGCTGTCAAAAAAAATTTAAACCTTAGGCGAAACTCCAGGCTTCATGTCAGTGCTTCAGCTGACCAATTTTTTTTCGATAATTCGCTAGAATTTTCTACGGTATCTATGGTCTTGGTGATGCGATCTGGACAAAATTTTACACGTATTTTGAATACATTATTCCTCAGCTAAGTGCAAAATTTCATTCCAATCCAATCAGTAGTTTAGAAACTATCAGGAAAAAAATTTTGAACGGCCATATTTACGGAACCCCTAGTCTAATTTTGCTCATTGATGAACGTGACCGCGATATTCGCGATCCGAACCCACCCTGAAAATTTCAAGTTCCTAGGCCTTTCCGTTCAAAAGTTACAATTTTCTATGGTTTCTATGGTTCTGGTGATGCGATCTGGACAAAATATTGCTTTAATATAACATTCTCGATTAAAATATGAAATTTTATCTCGATCGAATCCGTAGTTTGAAAATTATCTTGAAACCAAAATTTCAAACGACCGTATTAACGGAACCCCTAGTATAATTCTGCTCATTGATAAACGTGAACACGACATTTCAGATCCACACCTATCCTGAAAATTTCAAGTCCCTAGGCCTTTCTGTTCAAAAGTTATGATTTTCTATGGTTTCTATGGTTCTGGTCATGTGATCTGGAGGAATGTAGCTTGAATATATCATTCTCCATTGGTATACAAAATTTCGTCACGATCGAATCTGTAGTTTTGAAATTATCAAGAAAACTAAATTTCAAGCGACCATATTTACGGAACCCCTAGTATAATTTTGCTCATAGATGAACGTCATCACGACATTCCAGAACCTCACCTATCCTGAAAATTTCAAGTCCCTAGGCGTTTCCGTTCAAAAGTTACAATTTTCTATGGTTACTATGGTTCTGGTCATGCGATCTAGACAAAATTTCACATGTAGCTTAAACACCTCATTCTCCATTTGAGTGCAAAGTTTCATCTCGATCGAATCTGTAGTTTCGAAGTAATCAGGAGAACCAAATTTTGAACGGCCATATTTACGGAACCCCTGGTGGAATTCTGCCCATTAACGAACTTAACCGATGCATTCGGGATCTGAACCTTCACTGAAAAGTTCAAGTCTTTAGGTTGATCCGTTCGAGAGTTATCGTGCTTACGGACGGACGGACAGACTCGAATTTTCCGACGGATTCGTCATCAGTGAGTCGAACATAGTCGATTGAGACCATTTTCGGCTGAAAATTCGAAAAATACAGACATCGTGACGAAATGATATAGCCCTCGTGTAAGTAGTACGAGCGCTCAAAAAACAGTTGTTATCCGGCATCGATCACTAGTATCAAATTTTTTTTGGGGAATGAGTGAAAAATATAGATAAAGGCGAAACCAGGTAATGTGGAAATGATAAACTTGGATACGTTTAGGAAAAATTCCTTGAAAAAGGACTATGAGACTATGAGTGTAATATTTTACGGGGCTATAGTGTAGTGGTTAGCGCGATTGGCTCGTGATCGAAAGGTCTCGGGTTCGAATCCCCCAGTCGGAAAAGACATTTTCTGACCTGGAGTACGGTTCCACCATTCACGTTTGGGTAGAGAATTAACAGCGCTGAGCCGCAGGTGGCGTAAGGACACAGTAACAACATCCTAACAGAACACAACAGGGTCTCCTAACTGGCACAATAAGCTCTGAGCTTATGAGGGGTCTCAGAGAGATCTAGGAGTAGTAAACATCAAACATTTAATAATAACCTACCTTCAAGCAACTGTAGTAAACAAAAATCAATTTCGACAAGTGAGAAACTATATTGTTAACATGAATAATTCTCTGTGGACAAAATTGTAATGTAGGAAAAGCAAACAAATATTTTCAGAATAGTAAAAGAAATATTTCCTTAAATGCCTCAGTTCTTTTTCACATTGGCACACAAAAAATGGAGCGGATTTAATACCCGACCCTTATGGGAATTTTTCTATTTATTCTTTGGAAATTGAATGAATTAACAACATTATAAGAAATCCCACAAAATTCCGGAAGAACAATATACATTTCGAATACATACCTGTATGCCCAATATATTAAATGTTATGTTATGATAAATCCAGAAAACTCCCATACTCCCAATTATTTTTGCAGGCTTAGGAATTTTATAAAAAAAAATTGTTGATCATACTCACCCAAAACATCTAGCATGCTTTGATGATTTGAGACGATTATGAAAGATTTATCCTGTGCAATATGTTCTGTATTTCTCAGTTCGTATTTGAGTGCTAATAATGAAGAGACAGGACTACAGAAGTGTGATGCTATTCTGAAATAATAAATATCAACACATATTGCGGAAATCTGATGAAAAACTTACACTAAATTTTTAACATTTCGTGGTCTCAAACAGAGAAACGGCATAAGAATAATGGAATTCAGCATACAAAATGAGATGTAAAGAGTGTATTTCAAGTAATATCTTGAGGCATGACTAGTTTTATATAGCAATGGTAGAATTAATAAACATGTAGCTAAAAAGATTTCCTTATACGATTCAATCATAATGAAACGCTAAGAATTATGTGACATTCCCGCTTCGCGTTCAAATTTAGACTACATAATTATGGCAACTCGAATACTCGTACTCGATTCAATTTAAATTGAATGAAATAGGTTAGGCAACAAAACAAAATCGATAACGACAAGTTTGTTTATGTTGTGAGTGGTAGTTCAATTAACCAATAAGACCACTTTAAGATGACAGATGTCCAAAAGAAAAGTTTCTGTTGCAGAAAAGCGAACCAGGGGATGTACCCATTCGAAAAATTAAAAATTTCGTTTTTTCAATTCATATTTGGAATTTATAATTAATTATATGTTTCCTTTCGAAGTGACATGGTTATTTTCTAGGCATATAGTTAATTTTCAATTCCTCCGCAAAATTTATATATAATAAGTGGAGGTATATATATATGTACCACCATTAGGTGCATTTGTCGTCTCTTCTTATCTCACGATTTATTTGGGCAATAAGAACACAGCGAAAAAAAAATTTTCGAATTGAACTGAATCGAAATTGACCATTCCTTATCATTCTAATTTCAAATCATGCGATCCTTCATCAGGGTATAATTTCCAAATTTCCATTCATTTGATAAACTTAATTCATGCCTTCTTGCAATAAATCATAGAGTGTATATTTTCTCGCGAAAACGGAAAAATTCATTTGCTGTAGCAGAAACGTCAAAATTTCTGAAAGCGTGAAAGCTGTCAGAATGTTATTTGTTTATTGAAGGGAACGAAAAAGAAAAACATGAAGGCTCCAGATTCTGATAATTGGCAAGTGGAGTAAAAAGTGAAACTGTATGAAAATGTTTCAAAAAGAAACGTTTCTGAAACCTCAACAACGATTAGATTTGAAATGGTTGAAACTTGATATTCCATCGCTCTTTAACTGTCAAGAGAATTTGATAAATAACTGGAATGAATTGGTTCTAGATGGAGAACTAATTGGATCTTTCTCTGATGAATTAGTCAATTGTGTAGGTGTAGTAGCCAAAAAAGGTGAATTAGGAAAGTTCTACTGTGGACAGAAAGTATGTTCTCTGCTATTAGCTCGACAGATCTATTAGTATATGATTTCTTTGCAGGTTCTCACTTGCACTTGCTGTGATGGTATTTGCGGCCCAAGTAATGGGTGTAATTGTCAATCGTGTCAAAAATTGGATGCAGAAGAAGCTGAAAGGAAAAATCAGTTGAAAGAAAAGAAGGCTTTACCTTCAGTCAATACTTTCTTAAGTAGATGGTCTTGGGGGCCGCAACCGAGTGAGTTTCTTGAACATCCAAAAAAATCTCATATTATTTCTGTGATATTTTACAGACTTGAATCAACTGGATGAATGCATGCAAAGCCTCAACCATGAGGTGAAAAATGTTTGCTGTGAGGCTTTCAATTCTACTTTATCTATCAGGAGATTACAATGCCGTCTTATGCTCTTCAAGAGATTTTTTATATCTTTGAATCGAATACCTCAACAATCAAGTTATACTGAAACTTTGATTGATAAGCCAGATGTAATCGACACTCCAGTACTAAGAAGCAGAAGAAATGATTCATCATTTCAAAATCCTGTTATAAGTTTAGCGAGAGTTGGATCAAGAGCTGCTCTTAATTTTTCCTTTGCATTTTTGAGAAGAGCTTGGAGATTGGGTAAATCAATTTCTCATTCAGAAATTGGAAATACTAAGCATAATTTTCTGTGTAGGAGAGGACATTGATCTCTGTAGTGAACTATTGACAGAATCTCTTGAAGCTTTACAGTTATTACCAGCAGCTACTTTATTTGACGAGAATGATGTTTCACCAGTCTGGTTAGAAGTTGTGGAAAGATCCACAAAATTTCTCAAACAAGTTATAACTGGGTATGGTATAATGAAAGAAAAGATCATCTTTGAGAAATTCTTTTATTCATTTTGTTTCAGAGAATTAAATAGTTCCAGACAAACCTGTAATATACCTAGGGAGGATCAACATATTTCATTACTTTTGCTTCTAGAATTAGCGTTGCAGAGAGGAAAATTGAGTTGTTTTCTTGATGTTATTTTGCTGTTGTTGAATTTGTGGAATAAGAGAGCAAATTTAAGCGATAACAGGTAAGGATTAAAATTTTTGATAACTATGCAAATAGTGCGATTCCTGACTCCTGACCAGCACAAAAAATCAAATAACTTCGGTTATTGTTCAACATAAAATCATAATTGTGACATAAAGTAAAGTAAAATTTATTGACTTTCAAGGACCACAATAAGTGATATAAAACACGTCATAGGTTACATATAGTTAGTTCACATTAAAATGGACAATTCAAAAGATAGTGTAAATTATGTAACAGAAAATATACATTATAGAATGAAAGTATCTATCTAGCTGGCATAAAATTCATCGGTACAATAAAACATTTTTTGACAACAGAAAAGTTTTAAGATGTTTTTGAATTTGAAATCAGTAACTTCCTTTTTAATTGTCTCCAGGAGCTTATTGTAAATCCTTACACCATTGAAGATGGGTCGTCCCCTGAGAGTTACATTCAGATTATTTAGAGGTGTTTTTAGACGGTGGTTAAATCTAGTTGAATAACTGTGATCATTGCTATGAGTGCTAATGCTTTTTTCATTTTTAAATATAACACAATATTTCTAGAATATACAGGCAAGAGAGAGGTAGCATTTTCAGTTTGGCAAATAATGGTCTACATGATTCTCTCTGACTTTTATTTGATAATGTTTCAAGGAATTTTTTCTGCAAATAATTTCTGAGCTGCTGATGCTGAACCCCATAATAAGATCCCATATGTGAGTCGCGACTGAATTTCAGCATAATAAAATATTTTCAGCACAGACAAGTTGAGAACTCTTCGTAGGCATTTCAGTTGGTATATTTTGCTGTTTAGTTTGGACATTGTTTCTCTGATATGGATTTTCCAATCTAATGTATCATTCATAGTTATGCCTAAAAATTTTATATTTTCTAGTTGTTTTAGATTCACTTCTCCCATTTTAATTTCTATGTTTTTAATCCTCTTTTGTCTAGAGTGAAATATTAAAAAATTTGTTTTACCAGAATTGACATATAGTTTATTTGTTGAGAACAAAAGTATAATTCTTGTCATTAAGTCATCACAGTTTTGTTGGATGGTTTCTTAGGAGTCTTCTGCTACCAAGATCGACAAATCATCTGCGTAAAGTGTTAGCTTGTATTCATCTAAGTATTTAACAATATCTGCTATATATAAAGAGAATAATATAGGGGCAAGGACACTTCCATGCGGAACCCCTGAGCAGTGCATGCTGCTTTGACCATCGACCTCATTGTGAGATATCTGTACATATTGCTTTCTGCCATCAAGATAAGATCGAAACCATTGATGTGTACTTCCTCTGATCCCATAAATCCAAAGCTTTTCTAATAATTGATGTGTGGAACACAATCGAACGCTTTGCTCAGGTCGCAGTAAATTCCATTTGGACATCTTTTTGAGCGCTCGTACTACTTACACGAGGGCTATATCATTTCGTCACGATGTCTGTATTTTTCGAATTTTGAGCTGGAAATGTGCCGTAAGCACGATAACTCTCGAACGAAACAATCTAGAGACTTGAAATTTTCAGTGTGGGTTCAGTTCCCGAATGCCTCGGTTAAGTTCGTTAATGGGCCAAATTCCACTAGAGGTTCCGTAAATATGGACGTTCAAAGTTTTGTTCTCCTGATTACTTGGAAACTACAGATTTGATCGAGATGAAATTTTGCATTCAAGCTACATGTAAAATTTTGTCCAGATCGCATGACGAGAACCATAGAAACCACAGAAAATTGTCACTTTTGAACGGAAACGCCTAGGGACTTGAAATTTTCAGGATAGGTGTGGATCTCGAATGTCGTGATCACGTTCGTCTATGAGCAAAATTATACTAGGGGTTCCTTAAATATGGTCGTTTGAAATTTAGTTTTCCTGATAATTTCAAAACTACAGATTCGATCGTGACGAAATTTTGTATACTAATGGAGAATGATATATTCAAGTTACACTTCTCCAGATCGCATGACCAGAACCATAGAAACCATGAAAAATCATAACTTTCGAACGGAAAGGCCTAGGGATTCGAAATTTTCAGGATAGGTGTGGATTTGAAATGTCGCGTCCACGTTCATCAATGAGCCGTAAATACGGTCGTTTGAAATTTTGTTTTCTCGATAATTTCAAAACTACGGATTCGATCAAGATAAAATTTTGTATTTTAATCGAGAATGATATATTGAAGCAACATTTTGTCCAGATCTTATCACCAGAACCATAGAAAATTATAACTTCCAAAGGGAAAGGCCTAGGCACTTGAAATTTTCAGGGTAGGTTTGGATCGCGAATGTCGCGGTCACGTTCATCAATGAGCAAAATTAGACTAGGGGTTCCGTAAATATGGCCGTTCAAAATATTTTTTTCCTAATAATTTCGAAACTTCTGATTGGATTGGAATGAAATTTTACACCTAGCTGAAGAATAACTTCAGCAGTATTAGAACTACGTGCGAAATTTTTTCCAGATCGAATTACTAAGACCATAAATACCGTCGAAAATTCTAGCGAATTATCGAAAAAAAATTGGTCAGTTGAAGCACTGACATGAAGTCTGGAGTTTCGCCTAAGTTTGAGAATTTTTTTGACAGCTGTCGAAAATTCCTTCAATTGACTTCTAAAACTGGAGATTGCGGATCTACCTACAAGGTGGATGTACCAGCGCTCAAAAGCTCCTGACTTCACAGCAGTGCTTTTATAATTTTTTTTTATTTAATTTCGTTAATATGTCTATATATGTTTCTGTTGTTGCTGTTGTGGTTGATTTGGGTTTTCTAAATCCATGTTATTCATCTGGTATCAGATAAAATCTTACAATGAAATAGATTAACCTCTCTAACATACAATACTCAAATAGTTTGGCAAACCCTGATGTAAGAGACAATGGTCTATAATTCTCTGATAGATTTTTCGCTTTTTTTTGAGCGCTCGTATAACTTACACGAGGGCTATATCATTTCGTCACGATGTCTGTATTTTTCGAATTTTGAGCCGAAAATGGTCTCAAACGATAGAGTTCAACTCACTGATGACGAATCCGTCGGAAAATTTGAGTCTGTCCGTCCGGCCGTCCGTAAGCACGATAACTCTCGAACGGATCAACCTAGAGACTTGAAATTTTCAGTGTAGGTTCAGATCCCAAATGCCTCGGTTAAGTTCGTTAATGGGCAGAATTCCACCAGGGGTTCCGTAAATATGGCCGTTCAAAATTTTGTTCTCCTGATTACTTTGAAACGACAGATTCGATCAATATGAAACTTTGCACTCAAATGGAGAATGAGGTGTTCAAGCTACATGTGAAACTTTGTCCAGATCGCATGACCAGAACCATAGAAACCATAGAAAATTGTAACTTTTGAACGGAAACGCCTAGGGACTTGAAATTTTCAGGATAGGTGTGGATATCGAATGTCGTGATTACTTTTATCTATGAGCAAAATTATACTAGGGGTTATGGTCGTTTGAAATTTGGTTTTCTTGATAATTTCAAAACTTCAGATTCGATCGTGACGAAATTTTGTATACTAATGAAGAATGATATATTCAAGCTACACTTCTCCAGATTGTATTGTATTGTATTGTATATTGTTTATATCCCGACTCTCCTAGGTCTCTGTGAGACCCCTCAGAAGCTCAGAGCTTGTGCGAGTTAGGAGACCCGGTTGTGTTCTGTGTAGGCTTTGTTACTGTGTCCTTACGCCACCTGAGGCACAGCACTGTTAATTGTTTACCCAACAGTGAATGGTGGAACCGTGCTCCATGTCTGAAAATTTCTTTCCCGACCGGAGGATTCGAACCCGGGACCAATCAAGGAGACCGGCACCGAAGTCGAACGCACAAACCACTGCGCCACGGCCCCGTTTTTAGATCACATGACCAGAACCATAGAAACCATAGAAAATCATAACTTTCGAACGGAAAGGCCTAGGGACTTGAAATTTTCAGGATAGGTGTGGATCTGAAATGTCGTGTTCACGTTTATCAATTTTGTCCAGATCGCACCACCAAGACCATAGATACCGTAGAAAATTCTAGCGAATTATCGAAACAAAATTGATCAGCTGAAGCACTGACATGAAGTCTGGAGATTCGCCTAAGTTTCAGAATTTTTTTGACAGCTGTCGAAAATTCCTTCAATTGATTTCTGAAACTGGAAAATACGAATCTACCTACCAGGTGCATGTACGAGCGCTCAAAAGCTCCTGCCTTCACGGCAGTGCTTTTCGTAATTTTTTGTTAAAGGGATCACCTTCGCTACTTTTGAAGATTAGGGAAAAATTCCTGTTTCCATCGAACAGTTTATGATATGACCAAATGGTTTAACTAAGTCTTCCTTAAATTCTTTTATGATATTAGGCAGATCATCGGGAACAGATGGACGCTTGTTTTTAAGTCTGGTAAAAATATATTTAATTTCTAATTCTGTATATGGGAGTACCACCATTGAAGTCATAATATTTCTCTGAGTAGGGGCAACATTCCCACCGTCATTTTCATGTATCAGCTTAATGTTAGATTTGGGTTTGGATTTACCTTTCAGTTCATTTATAATAGACCAAGAAGTTTTACTTTGTTTTCGGAGTTTTGAATTATGTTATCATAGTGATTACGTTTACACCTTTCCACAATTTGTTTGTGTTCCCTTTTCCTGATTTTATTGTGTTCTCCTAGTATTGGATACTTTTTCTGAAGGATATGTAGACCTTTAAGCTGTGCACTTGGCTGTTTTACTTCATCAGTTACCCAACTCCAAACCTGGTTTTGATTTTGTAGTGGAAATGCATTAAAAAAGTGATTTTGCTTTCAAATTTATTGTATTTGTCATTACAGGTTTTTTGGTTATATGGTACATCCCAGTTTTCATTTTTCAGTAGTTGGGAAAATTTTTGTTTGTTTTTTCTGCTATAGTTTCTCCTACCTACCTCCATGTTTTTCCAGTCAGCATACAAGTTTTGATTCACATAATAGTAATGTTTATGTGAGGCATTAACTCACTTGACCTATTGTTCTGAGACTTAATTAAAGTCAGTCATGAGACTAAGGTGTCCTGGATTCAATTCACCCCAATAATAACACATTGATGAAAGTTTGGGATATTGAAGTAATGTTAGGAAAACAATAATTTTGTGAACGAAATCTATTATTCAGAGTCGAAAAAAATCAGAATGTATTATTATCCAGAATCATGAAATTTGGTTCTAAATTAAACCTGAAGTATTAATGATATCATTTTGATAGATCACATAAATACAGATTTGTTCAATTATGAAAAAAATTTCCAGTCCAAACCTCCGAACAGATGGACTTGTTGAACCCAATCAGGTTTAACTCGTCCTCCAGGTTCTCTCCGTCTTGAATCACTGTGTAGAAATACTCATCTATTAACATCAAAATATGCTCTTCAGCATTCCATCCTATTCTTTCACGACAAGTTCAGTGAGTTCTTGTGTGTTGACTGTTAAGAGTGTCAGACACATTCTTGTGGTTCTCTAGTAATTTTTCTATTAGATTTTCTTATTATGTTCATTTTGAGGTACCCGAAGTACGTTTCCAATATCGAGTTATATTATACCAGACAGCATTTCGATTGTTCTATTTGGTTCTGCGTCGAAGAATTACTGGAATGCTCCACTCAACATCGAAATACATATAAGATGAAAAAAAAAATTATAAAAAGCACTGCCGTGAAGTCAGGTGCTTTTGAGCGCTCGTTCATCCACCTTGTAGGTAGATTTGCATTTTCCAGTTTTCACATCTTCTTCACTGTCATCAGACTTTGACTTCTTGCGTTTAACACCTTTTTGTCTCAACTCAATAACTCGACAGTCTTTATCAGATGGCTGAAATTTTTCATTTTGTTTCTCTATCTTCTCATTTTGAATTTCTGCATTGATATAAATTTCGTTTTTGTTCTTTTCTAATTGCTCATTAAAATCTTTTCTTATATTGACGTCAGTCTCTTCTAATCCCTTCTGGTGTATCTGAGAATTTATTTCTATTTGTTTTTCCAATTTTATTTCTGTTACATCTATTCTTGTTGTGAGTATGTCATTAATTGTAATTATATCTTCTTCAATTTTCTTCTCAAGTCTGTTTACTATTAAATCCCCCTTGTTTCCATGTTGGAAACAAAATGCTAATTTATCAAAAAAAAAATTATCAAAAAAATTATAATGAATCTGAAGAATAAATTCAAATTATTCACCTAATTCGAACCAATAATCATCTTATTCAAGCCACGCGTTGGGCGCCATATATTGTTATGGTTCGTTCCAGATATATTAATATTAAATTTTGAATTTTATAGAAACCACTAACAATATTCAAAGAATTTTGTTTCAATCTTTATTTTTCCCGTGACTCTTTTTCAAGGAGGGTTCTGAAGGTGCGCAAACAAAGGAAATTTTTTTAACAACAACATATAATCAGCAATCTTATTCTAAAAACCAACCCAACTATCAAAAGAAACTATAACTAATAATTTTAAACTCCAAAACAAATTTCGATCGGTGAGTGCTTTTCCTCTAATAACCAACTTCTCCTTCTCTCCTTTACTTGCCAATTTCCCTCCAACAACTCAATCTACGAAAATCCAATCTTGACCAACTTTCAAATACCATTCATTATATCTTCTTTCTTACAAAACCAATCTTTCTGCTAACTTTTTCAAAATTATCGATCTTTCCGCTTGATGTTTATCCCTCAACTGTCTATTCGCCTGCTCTTTCCATCCATATTATTTTAAAGTCTCGTTTCCTAGGTAACATTCTTGATACATTTTTTTTATAATCTAAAAATAACTAACTGAGCTTAACTATTTACAATGAATCATTTGAACCCTCTTGAAAATATAATATTACAATAATTTATACGTTGATCAAATTTACTGGATTAACTAAGCTGTTTGAAGGTTCTTGACTTTGGGTGATATTATTCGAATTTATTTTTTATTTTAAATTTTTGTAACTTTTGAGAAATATAACCTTTTTGAGCGCTCGTACTACTTACACGAGGGCTATATCATTTCGTCACGATGTCTGTATTTTTCGAATTTTGAGCCGAAAATGGTCTCAAACGACTATGTTCGACTCACTGATGAAGAATCCGTCGGAAAATTCGAGTCTGTCCGTCCGTCCGGCCGTATACACGATAACTCTCGAACGGAATGTCCTAGAAACTTGAAATTTTCAGGGTAGGTTCAAATCTCGAATGCCGCGGTTGAGTTCGTTATCGGGCAATATTCGCCCAGGGGTTCCGTAAATATGGCCGCTCGAATTTTTGTTTTCCTGATTATTTCGAAACTATAGATTCGATCGAGGTGAAATTTTGTACTCAGATGGGGAATAACGTATTCAACCTACATGCAAAATTTTGTCCAGCTCGCATGACCAGAACCATAGAAACCATAGAAAATTATAACTTTCGAACGGAAAGGCCTAGAGACTTGAAATTTTCAGGATAGGTGTAGATCTCGAATGTTGCGGTCACGTTCATCAATGAGCAAAATTAGACTATGGGTTCCGTAAATATGGTCGTTCAAAATTCAGTTTTCTCGATAATTTCAAAACTATGTATTTGATCGTGACGAAAATTTGTATTTGAATTGAGAATGATATATTCGAGCTACATTTTGTCCAGATCGCATGATCAGAACCATAGAAAATCATAACTTCCGTACGGAAAGGCCTAGGGACTTGAAATTTTCAGGATAGGTTCGGATCGCGAATTGTGCGGTCACGTTCATCAATTAAACAATTCAAATTAAACTAGGGGTTCCGTAAATATAACCGTTCAAACTATTTTTTTCCTGATAATTTCGAAACTACTTATTGGATTGGAATGAAATTTCGCTCATAGATGGAGATTGATATATTTAAACTACGTGGGAAATTTTGTCCAGATCACATTACCAAGACAATAGATACCGTAGAAAATTCTAGCGAATTATTGAAAAAAAAATTGGTCACCTAAAGCACTGACGTGATTTCTGGATTTGCGCATCAGTTTGAATTTTTTTTGACAGCTATCAAAATCTCTCCAATTGGTTTCTAAAACTGAATAATGCGAATCTATCTACAAGGTGCACGTACGAGCGCTCAAAAGCTCCTGCCTTCACGGCAGTGCTTTTCGTAATTTTTCAATTTCCATAACAGTACGTACATTTACCAATGAAACACCCTGTATAAAAGCCACAGGAATGTCATCCACCTCTTAATTTTCGCACAAGCTCTGAGCTTATGAGGGGTATCGCAGATACCTAGGAAAGACAGAATATAAGCAAACAAACAAACCTCATGTGTTCAAATTAAATTGAAAAACTTTTTATATGCAATATGTTCCATCCCACAGAGCAACATCTGAAGTGGCTAGTGCTCCCCTGCTTCCATTCCTGAAAAAATTCGTGGACATACAACCTTCTAGCAACTCTACAAAGGATTCAGAAGAATTTTCAAGTTGCACTAGATTATACTTAGAACTTGTATCACTCCCAGATGATAATTCTGTAGAAATCGATTTAAGACAAGCTGCCGTGTATCTGTTGGCATATTTGGACAAACTTGCCTTCCCACATATTTCCCCATTATCGTTCAACAAGGTAATGTAATTTATGGATAAGTGAATTGAATTTTATTATTGTCTTTTTTTAGTCATCTTCTAATAATGGACAGAAGTTTTGGGGCTGGGGAAGGTGGGGCATGAGTAGCTGGTTGAATGGAGATGGCCCTATGCTTTTTGAGTGGATTTCAGAACTGAAGATCAAACAGTTAAGTTGCTCTGAAAGCTCCATTTTGATTTTGACTTCGACGGGCAACCTTTACAGAATATATTATATCTGTGAGACTGTGTGTCCTCTTTTATATGATGGTGAGAACTACAAATATGGTTATTCTAGTTGTTACTGAAACCATTTTCAGCTTTCAAAGAAAAAGAAGTTATAAAAATATCTTCTCATCCAGAAGGTAATCATTTTATGGCGCTGACTAAAGATGGAGGTGTCTATTCTTGGGGTTATGGGGAGGGTGGTAGATTAGGTAAGTTCTTTCAGAATCGATACTGAAATTCTTCATTGTTCTACTCTACAACATAACATGTGAATTATGTATTCAAGGTCGTTATTTGGTGTTCAAATGTTTTCGAGAATTAATCATTCATCATGATTTCGGCAATGTATAAAAATATCATAGAAGGGCTTTACGAAAACTGCCCGTTATTCGTCACATGACATTTGACATCTTCCAAAGTAGTTCGGTGAAATAAAGGTGTATGGAAACTTTGGTGTTGGCACTGATTAAATTTTGTTCCAGTTTTTCGTATGATACGAAAAATCGATTACGTGATCTATTCCAGGATAAACAACATGGGTATCTCGGTAACCACAAGAGTTTTACATAAGGTCAAATGGACAAAAAGTTGCGCAATTAAGGGGTCAATAAATAGATGTTAAGAAATCCCAAAAATGTCGTTTATTTTCCGGAGTTATTCGCAAAAAACCGAAATTTGGCGATTTGGTTTTTATTTTTTTCTGAAGTTATTTGAAAAGTTTCGGAAAAACTGAAGGCACTTTCTCATTGCCGCTTTTCAACATCTACAAAAGGGCGTTTACAAAATCCCCTTACGACGTTTCGTTTGGAAAAAACCACCATCAACTTTGTTTTTTTTATATGGCACGAACAAAATATACACCCTGTATGACATAGCATCTTTGATTGCGGATGCAACAACGTACGGCCCAATATGTTTTTCCATGTTCTTATTCAGAATCAGCTGAAGTAAAAAAGTACATTGAGCCACATAAAAACTTTGTAACTCAATAAAACAAATTGTGAGAATGACAGTGACATTTTTTTATCTTTATTAGAAAGTACTGTTATGGTTCGTTGAACATAATATAATAATGTAAAATTTTGGAATTTATGAAAACCACTAACAATTATCAAAAAATCTTGTGTATTATTTTGCCTGAGACTCTATCTCAATGAGAGTTCCAAGGTGAAAAGCAATAATATCGATACAAATTATATTATTCTTCAAAACCAAAATAAAAAAAAACTAATTCTAACAATTGAAAATTTCTAAATTATAAATCCTTTTGAACCATGTACATATAAATGAACACACTCACAAATTTGGGCTTAGTGTAAATAAAGTTCCTCAACTTCTCCTGGCTTGCCTGTAGTTGATAATACAATTCCCGAACTCCAATATTATGATAAGCTCAATTTCTTTCAACTTTCTCTTTTCCTTCCAATAAAGTTAATACTTCCATCAATGTTCGTTGATATTTACATTTTATTCAGTTTCTATTCTATCGGGTTCCATCCAATTCGTTATAGAAATATATTTTTAAGTTTTTTTAATTCAATTCAAAAAAGCCCTTTTCAAAGATCTCTATCGACTCCTGCTTTTTTCCTTCCAAATTATTCTATATCGCATTTCCTAGGTATTCCAACATTCTTGATAAATTCTTTCCACTTCTTCATTTCATATATGTACATCATTATTTTGATATACTTCATAAACATAACTAACTAAACTCAACTATTTAAAATTAATCATTTTAACAAATTCATATTTTTCCTATTTTTAAATAATCTGAACCCTCTTTGAAAATATAATATTACAGTAATTTATAAGTTGATCAAATTTACTGAATTAACTATAAGATGTTTGAAGGTTCTTGGATTTTTGGTGATATTATTTGAATTTATTTTATCTTAAATTCTTAAAATTTTCGAGAAATAACCATGTTTTGATTTCCATAACAAATCCCCAAATTAAATATTTAATAATTTTTTTTCCTTGAAAAAAAATATTGAATATTGAAATTTCTTGATTAAATTGTAATTTATAACTTGAATAATGACAAAAATTTTCTTAATAACCATTGTTTGTTTCTTAATTGTATTCATATAAATCATTTTCATTATCTCTTATGTATGGTGTTTCAATTGGAATTTTAAATATTTTTTTTTTAAATTCACATATTTTCTCTTATTCCTCGTGACAAATATTTCTCCCAACTTCTCTTCAACTTTCTTTCGTCTTTTCTAATGGAAGTCTTTTTTGGCGCATGTTTATGACCTCTTTTAACAAATTTTTTTTTTATTATTCATCTTATACGCTCGTTTTTGCTTTTGGGATTCATTATCACTTTCATCATAAATTAGGGTAATCACATCTTCTTCGCTGTCAACAGACTTTGCCTTCTTGCGTTTAACACCTCTTAATAACTTAATAACTCTTATCATTATATCAATAAGTCTTTATCATTGAGCGCTCGTACTACTTACACGAGGGCTATATCATTTCGTCACGATGTCTGTATTTTTCGAATTTTGAGCCGAAAATGGTCTCAATCGACTATGTTCGACTCACTGATGACGAATCCGTCGGAAAATTCGAGTCTGTCCGTCCGTCCGGCCGTCCGTAAGCACGATAACTCTCGAACGGATCAACCTAGAGACTTGAAATTTTCAGTGTAGGTTCAGATCCCAAATGCCTCGGTTAAGTTCGTTAATGGGCCAAATTCCACCAGGGGTTTCGTAAATATGGCCGTTCAAAGTTTTGTTTCCCTGATTACTTGAAAACTACAGATTCGATCGAGATGAAATTTTGCACTCAAATGGAAAATGAGGTGTTTCAGCTACATGCGATTTTGTTCAGATCGCATGACCAGAACCAAAGAAACCATAGAAAATTGTAACTTTTGAACGGAAATTCCTAGGGACTTGAAATTTTCAGGATAGGTGTGGATCTCGAATGTCGTGATCACGTTCATCTATGAGCAACATTATACAAAGGGTTCCGTGAATACGGTCGTTTGAAGTTTTGTTTTCTCGATAAATTCGAAACTACGGATTCGATCGAGATGAAATTTTGTATTTTAATCGAGAATGATATATTGAAGCAATATTTTGTCCAGATCGCATGACCAGAACCATAGAAACCATAGAAAAAAAAATTGAAAACTTTTGAACGGAAAGGCCTAGGAATTTGAAATTTTCAGGGTGGGTTTGGATCGCGAATATCGCGGTCACGTTCATCAATGAGGGGTTCCGTAAATATGGCCGTTCAAAATATTTTTTTCCAGATAGTTTCGGAACTACTGATCGGATTGAAATGAAATTATGCACCTAGCTGAGGAATAATGTATTCAAACTACGTGCGAAATTTTGTCCTGATCGCATCACCGAGACCATAGATACCGTAGAAAATTCTAGCGAATTATCGAAACAAAATTGATCAGCTGAAGCACTGACATAAGGTCTGGAGTTTCGCCTAAGTTTCAGAATTTTTTTGACATTTGTCAAAAATTTCTTCAATTGGTTTCTAAAACTGGAAAATGCGAATCTACCTACAAGGTGCATGTACGAGCGCTCAAAAGCTCCTGCCTTCACGGCAGTTCTTTTCGTAATTTTTTTTTCCTTCAGGCTGATATAGCATTTTATGAATCTCTTTCAATTGTTTATTTTCAAATTTGAGTATATCCTTGATTTTTGTATGATACTTATCAGAGTCCATTGTATAGGCAAATCTATCAAATTTATGAATTTCTTTTTGTATTAGCTCAATTTTCTTAGCTTCTTATATTTTAACTTGATATCCCCCTTCTTGAATCTGGATATAGAATTATCTATACTAGGAATATTTCCAACACAATATTTCTCTATTTTTGTTTCGGAACTATCTTCTTTAGATTATTTCTTGTCATCATTAGATTTTAAATCATTTTTTTCTTCTTTCTTAGATGATGGGTCTTGTAATTTCTGCATATTAATTTCATTTAATTTCATATTTTCTTCTGCATTTTCTATTATTACTGTGAGTTCTTGGTCTTTCTCAAATTCAATTTTCTTCTTGAGTCTGTTTTTCCTTGTATCAATTCTATCTCTAATTTCCTTCAATTCCCTTGAATTTTCTTCTATTCAAATCTCTAATCTCTCTGAAATTTCCTCCATTTTTTCAAATTTTTTATTCATGTCCAGTTTTATTCTTTCTGTATTATCGTTTATTCCTTCCTTCATTTTATGGTGCATTCTTTCCGAACCATCTTTCATTTCTTCCATTTTTGATTCAATCTTTCTGAATTATCTTTTATTTCTTCCTTTTTGAGCGCTCGTACAACTTACACGAGGGCTATATCATTTCGTCACGATGTCTGTATTTTTCGAATTTTGAGCCGAAAATGGTCTCAATCGACTATGTTCGACTCACTGATGACGAATCCGTCGGAAAATTTGAGTCTGTCCGTCCGGCCGTCCGTAAGCACGATAACTCTCGAACGGAACAACTTAGAGACTTGAAATTTTCAGTGTGGGTTCAGTTCCCGAAGGCCTCGGTTGAGTTCGTTAATGGGCCAAATTCCACCAGAGGTTCCGTAAATATGGCCGTTCAGAGTTTTGTTCCCCTGATTACTTGAAAACTACAGATTTGATTGAGATGAAATTTTGCACTCAAATGGAGAATGAGGTGTTCAAGCTACATGTGAAATTTTGTCCAGATCGCATGACCAGAACCATAGAAACCATAGAAAATTGTAACTTTTGAACGGAAACGCCTAGGGACTTGAAATTTTCAGGATAGGTGTGGATCTCGAATGTCATGATCACGTTCACCTATGAGCAGAATTATACTAGGGGTTTCGTAAATACGGTCGTTTGAAATTTTGGTTTCTCGATAATTTCGAAACTACGGATTCGATCGATATGAAATTTTGTATTTTGATCGAGAATGATATATTAAAACAATATTTTGTCCAGATCGCATCACCAGAACCATAGAAACCATAGAAAATTGTAACTTTTGAACGGACAGGCCTAGGAACTTGAAATTTTCAGGGTCGGTTTGGATCGCGAATATCGCGGCCACGTTCATCAATGAGCTAAATTAGGGGTTCCGTAAATATGGCTGTTCAAAATATTTTTTTCCTGATAATTTCGAAACTACTGATTGGATTGGGATGAAATTCTGCACCTAGCTTGGGAATAATGTATTCAAACTACGTGCCAAATTTTGTCCAGATCGCACCACCAAGACCATAGATACCGTAGAAAATTCTAGCGAATTATCGAAAAAAAATTGGTCACCTAAAGCACTGACATGAAGTCTGGAGTTTCGCCTAAGTTTCAGAATTTTTGTAACAGCTGTCGAAAATTCCTTCAATTGATTTCTAAAACTGGAAAATGCGAATCTACCTACAAGGTGCATGTACGAGCGCTCAAAAGCTCCTGCCTTCACGGCAGTGCTTTTCGTAATTTTTTTGATTCATTCTTTCTGAAATCTCTTTTATTTTTTCGTATAACTTCTTATTCATGTCCATTAATGCCTTCATCATCATATTTGATGATCAAGCTGATCACCTTAATCAAGCCACGCATTGGGCGACATATATTGTTATGGTTCGTTGAAGATAATAATGTAAAATTTTGAAATTTATGAAAACCACTAACAATATTCAAATAATTTTTTTTTGTGACCATCGAGTTCGTCATACGCTGTTGTCAAACATCGAGCGTAACTATTGAAAAACCCTTTACAATCGAGTTATTTCAATTTGCATTTGAGACCGTTCGACTCCTTCGCTTTCTGATCTTTTCCTCTAGTTTCATTGAAGCGGAAAAATTTTTTCAAATTATAAAGAAGCAATCGGAAATTCTGGTATTGAGCGTAATACTTTCGACATTCCTGTCACACAGTAGATCTAATGTATCATATCTGTCATAATTTGCCGATGATGCCAGATATAAGTTGCTGGTGCCAACAAAAGTAGGGAAGTTTTATGGAAGACCTGTCTGAACCGTAAGAGCTTTAAATTCATATTTTGATAACAACTTTTATAAATTCTGAATTTCAAATGTTTCTCTGATATCATCTTATTGGTTGACGTACTTGAACCTTCCCCCAATGACCCATTGATATTGAGAATATATTCAAACCATTCTGCGTATGATGCCATCCTGTTGATGCTAAAATTAGAAGTCAACTTGGTTTCGAAAATATTGCGCACCGAAATTGACTCAAATTACGGGAATATAATTTAACTCAAGCAAAAATTAACTAATTCTTAAACTTGTAGGAGTTTGTTTTACTTTCTTCATGTAAGAACTTCGCTTTCAAAAATATCATGTTAACATTCGTAGTATGGATCTGTTTACGTATCTTAATTCAACTCTTTTCCTTGATAAGGTCATGGTGACAACACCTCAAAAGAACAACCTACCCTTATACAATCTCTTACCAATCTAGATGTCGTTGATATCACATGTGGAAGTTCCTATAGGTGAGTATCATTGTCCTTTTCATTAAAGTGATGTGATTCAATGGTTGATTCCTTTCAGTGCTGCGATAACGTCAGGTGGCGCACTCTATACCTGGGGAAGAGGAAATTATGGCTGTTTGGGCCATGGCTCTTCAGAACATGTCTTGTTACCTACGATTGTATCTGTTCTGGATGGACAGCATGTTGTGAAAGTTGCATGTGGCGCAGGCGATTCTCACACGTTGTGCGTAACTGACCAAGGAAAGGTTTACAGCTGGGGCGATGGAGATTTCGGCAAGTTAGGCCGGGGTGGATTTGATGGATCCAAAGTACCTAAACTCATAGATAAATTCCAAAATGTTGAAGTTGTTGATGTATATTGTGGAGATCAATTCAGTCTTGCCCTTTCCAAAGATGGGAAATTGTATAGTTGGGGCAAGGGAGAAGGATGGAGGGTGGGTCATAATACAGAAGAACATGTTAGGTATACAACTCAACTTAGTTCAAACTTAATAAATGTGCTCACTCTGATCTGATTGTAGGTTTCCTGAATTGATAGAGGCTTTACAAAATGAAAACATTGTCTCTGTTAGTTTGGGTCTAGGTCATGTGATGGTACTAACAGACAAAGGGGAGGTTTACTGTTGGGGTAAAAATGATAATAAACAAATCAATAGCAGTTCAGATGCTTTTGTTCAAAGGCCTACTCTGATAGAATCCCTCAAAGGGGAAAAACTGACAGGCATCTGTTGTGGTCCAAATCAAAGCTTTGCTTGGGCAGATACCACTTGTAGCAGCACCAAGTTGTCAGTACCTTTTGTGATTGATCTCGACGATAGTACATTTAAGTAAGTGAGACAGAAGGATAGTTTTTAGAGTAATTGCATTGGAACTTTTTTTTTCCAGATTGATAGACCAATTATTGGAATATGTTATTATGAGTTGTCATTCGCTACAAGTGAAAGAGTGTATTGCAGTTTCAGTATTGAATTTACTTCATCTTCAGGTAAATTTATATCTTGCCCTATAGCTTAGTTCCTAACTAATCTCAGTATAGTAAACAAAAGCAATTTTTTTACGTAGAATGAAAATAGTTGGGATCAAAAGGCATGAAAAGTGCTCTGAAACACGATAGAGCTCCGTTCGAACCAAAATAACAAATGGAAATTATTCCTGACTAGTAAGCCAGGGGATCCACATAATAGGTAGATTCGACTTTTCCGGTAGATTAACCTTTTCGGGTAGATCCACATTATAGGTAGATTTGACTTTTCCGATAGATTCACCTTTTCGGGTAGATCCACATAATAGGTAGATTCGACTTTTCCGATAGATTCACCTTTTCGGGTAGATCCACATTTTCGAATAGTTCGGTGAAGAAAAAAAAAACAATAATTTTGATTATTGCCAGAAGGGCCAAGAACGGTCCTGTCCTAGAATGTCAATCGAAGGGGGCGGGGCTTAGTTCATCCACGAAATACGTTTCGAAATTTCCTTGAAACCACCGAAAATTCAAGAAAATTGATTTTGAAATATCGAAAGGAAAGTTATTTAATTACATTCACCAAATATTCTGCTTTAAATCAGTATATTTCATTTTTCCATTCAAAATTCTCAATAAATTTCCAACGTCAATTATATCATTCAAATTTCCAGTTACCCTCATTTATTTTTCATCCACCATGGATTATTTTGGTTCCATAATCTGATTCAAATCATTTGGATACCCCCAAGATTTTTACTTCTGATTGTTCCATTTTTGCTGTGATCGGTTTGTCAAACAATGATATTTTTTCGATTCGATTAAGATAAAATATCCTAAACCTACAAAATAGGGAGTGGAATAGTTTCAAGGCACTATATTCAATCTGATTCAAATCATTTGGATACCCCCAAGAAGTTTACTTTTCATTGTTCCATTTTTGCTGTGATCGGTTTGTCGAACAATGATATATTTTCGATTCGATCAAGGCAAAACATCCTAAACCTTCAAAATAGGGGGTGGAATAATGTTCAATCTGATATACCTTATAAAGAACCAAATTTCTATTTTCACTTGCTCTGTAGTTGTTTTTCCTCGTGAAATCCTGAAAAATATCGAAAAGTAATAAAACTGTCTCGAAAAAGTTATGAGAACGATTTGTTATATCGTTCTTACCTGCTTTTCATCCCTAATTCGTTGTTCTTTCAGATTTCTGTACGAAGATTTGACTTCTTTTATATATAATAAATTATTCAAATATCGTCTCACTCAACTGAAAATGTAAGAAATACGTCTTATCAAGATAGGAAATCATTTTAAATTCTTACTTACCTTGAAATTCTCTCTTATTTGCACGGATCGATCATTTTCAAGCAGCTTCATCGGTACAGATTGACAAACGGAATGTAAACAAACACTGATATTGTCCGAATTACAGTGAAAACGGAAAAGAGCCTTCCACCTCACCCGCAAACGTTCAATTTTCATATGATTCTACTCCTGCTTTTTCAGTTCCATCTAGTTTTGCCCGATTTTCCAGAAAATACGAAGACTTGTCAAAAAAAATCAAGACTTGTGGTTTGACGTTCACGTCATAAACCAAACTGTCAAAAAACATATAGTCTAAGATCCCGATATAAAACGACCTTCACCGAGATGTTTATTCGATGAAACGTATTTTATATTTAATTTAATATGTCAATAAATATATTGCATATGGGTTGTCTATCAAATTTCAGTCCAGGATATGATTAATTAATAATTAAAAAAACAATTTTTTTCAAACATTTCAACGGTTTGATTATTAGACAAATTCTATACCAATCGAAAGTATGAAGCCCATAGAATATGCAAACGTTAGGTTGCCTATTCTTTTCCGGTCACAAATCTCTGGTAGCCAGGTATAAAAAGGTAAATCGATAATAGCATTTTGCACCGGTCTGATTATTGAATTAAAATTAAATGAAAATAAAGATTATTTCATTATGAACACGATGGTATACGGTTGCCTGCGAAAAATCAGTCCCGAATTCCGGTTGTCGAATTTTGAAAAGTAAAATATTGCTGCGAGTTAATATGAGCGACTGAGAGGTCCGGACCAACCATCCCATGCGATAGAAGAGGACACAGCATAGCAGCTGTTTAAAGCCCACCCATTTAAAGAAAGAGAGTGCGCATGCTATTTGCTCTTGAAAATGAAAAGAATAGCGATAGAGCCGATAGACTCGTATATACTGTGTATCATTTTGGAGTAGTTTATTATTAAAATAGAGGAAGAGGTATTTAATTTTTTTTTCAATCAATTAATTATATGTGTGTATATATTTTATGTGACACTAAAGTATATATACATTTTTAGTAAAAATGGTTGAAGTAAGACATATGGATATAATACTAATCTTGCAAATTTTATCTTTATCATAAGAAGACAAAATAAAAAACAACATTTAAAAAAAAACTTCTGTTCATTGTGAAAAACTATAAATACAAATACAAAAATTCTTCAATTTTATAAAATTATTCTGGTTCCGAGTCATCGGACATATAACTATGATCTCCAACTTCTGAACCTTCTTCGTCATCACTCTCCGTTTCTGTTCTTTCGACAATGTCTTCTATTTTTAAAGGAGTATGATCCCCAATGAACCCTACTGGTTTTAAATATTCATCTAAGAACCAACCGCAGTTCTCAGGCTGAAGTTTCACGCATAATGGATCCTTTGCATTAACCCACATGGAATTTACGAAAATGGTTCGTAAAATTTTCTGACTTAATGATATCCAGCATGGTGGTATGGAGTTAGAGTCAAAGCCTTTTATTTTTTTAAAAAACTGCTCGCTGTCTTCTTTAGCAGAGTAATTTTTCATAAAAATGCGATATCTCGCATCATTCACGTTGGTGCAGTTCTTGATACCATACATACTAGCCGTAAATTCTTGAACGGTCTTCATTTTTTCATTAATGAAAATATCAGCAGCATCTGTTAATGATGCAACAATTAATAGTAGCACGTTTCTTCAATTGTAACTATCGCGACAATCTACTCCAAAATGATACACGAGTCTTTACGAGTCTATACGAGTCTATACGAGTCTATACGAGTCTACACGAGTCTATACGAGTCTATACGAGTCTACGTTTCTATCGGCTCTATCGCTATCCTTTTCATTTTCAAGAACAAATAGCATGCGCACTCTCTTTCTTTAAATGGGTGGGCTTTAAAGAGCTGCTATGCTGTGTCCTCTTCTATCGCATGGGACGGTTGGTTGGGACCTCTCACTCGCACATATTCACTCGCAGCAATATTTCACTTTTCAAAATTCGACAACCAGAATTCGGGACTGATTTTTCGCAGGCAACCATATACCATCGGGTTCATAATGAAATAATCTTCATTTTCATTTAATTTTAATTCAATAATCAGACCGGTGCAAAATGCTATTATCGATTCACCTGTTTACACCTGGCTACCAGAGAGTTGTGACCGGAAAAGAATAGGCAACCTAACGTTTGCATATTCTATGGGCTTCATACTTTCGATTGGTATAGAATTTGTCTAATAATCAAACCGTTGAAATGTTTGAAAAAAATTGTTTTTTTAATCATTAATTAATCATATCCTGGACTGAAATTTGATAGACAACCCATATGCAATATATTTATTGACATATTAAATTAAATATAAATTACGTTTCATCAAATAAACATCTCGGTGAAGGTCGTTTTATATCGGGATCCTATACTAATAAACAAATCCGCAAATATAAGTTCGGCAGACTGTTGCTGGAAAGCAGCTAATTTAATTCTGGAGATAAGTCACGAAATTTCTATGATCGACCGAATTTATTTCTCGAGGTGTCAAAAATCCAACTTTTCAAATCGAGTTCTTGCGAAAACTGAAGAAAAGTGAGAGGCTTCACATAGTTATCTGAAACCTCACGTCCTTTGAGCTGTAAATTCGACCCTTGGTGAAGCCCGAGATGTTACGGTTTAATATTCCTATGAAAAGTTTGGCGGCAACTTTTGGTGTTTTCGACCTTTTCCCAACACTATTTTCGTACGTTTGGAATTCTAAACAGGCAAATTTTCGAGTACCGTAGGAAAGTCCGTTTCTTCCTCTCAATAACGCGGGGGCGCTAAAGCGCCCCTGCTATTCTTTTGATTTCAAAAATGCTCGAGGCCTTCGGCCTCTCGATTCAAATAGTTTTGTCTTAACTTTTCTGTGGTTTCGAAATATAATTTTAGTACCGGGAAAAAAATATGTAACGTAAACTTTCTCATAGGGTCCTCCCAAGAAGCCAGAGATGATTTTCCTACCTTGTCATGTCATGTCATGTTATTTTTCCTTAGGAGCTATCTCATCGTAATTATCTCATTTGAAACCCCGTCAGGGACTTTTCGTCAGGTTTGGTCCCGGAGTTGTCAAGATTTTTCGTTTTCACTTTGTATTCATCAACTGGAAATGTAAACATATTTGTATTATTGGGTTAAAAAAACGTTTTAGTTACTCACTTATTTACTCATCTTGATTTCCCTCTATTATATTCCGAATACCTTTTCCGAACGTTATTTTCGTTCGTTTGGAATTCGAAATAGGCATCTTTTCCAGTACCTTAGAAAAGCCCGTTTCTTCCTCTCGAAAACGCGAGGGCGCTTCGCGCCCCCGGTTTCTTTCTTTTTTCACAATTTCAAAATTGCTCGTTTTAAATAGTTTTGTCTTAACTGTTCTGTGGTTTCGAAAAAATAATTTTAGTATATGGATTAGTCCTAATCTAGCCATTCTGCCGCTCTGGGCAAAATAATATTCGCCGGCCTCAATAATGTTTCGACACACTGCTACATATAAGCCTCTTTTCCCTTGAGCCATATTTTTCTGTTAGGGAAATATCTTGTGTCTGTACGAGGATACATTAAAAGGCAATTTGGCACAAGAGTTACAGTATGCCGATGCAAACCAAAAACCTGACCTGCGCGCTAGTCGACTTTTCATCGAATCGCCATCATCTGATTTTGACCCTTTGTTATCTGTGGTCGGTTAGAAATAGAATGTAAGAAACGTAAAATTGAAATAATAAACATTTCTGAATTTTGGAATACAACGCGAAGCCAATCCACCATTCATTTCTCATCATAGTATTTCAACACGTATTTCCGAAACGTGAGTCAGAGACAATAGTCTTTCTCTCTGCTGTGAGTGAATTAGGTCTTGGATAGATTCAATTAAGAAATTTTTTCCATTGTATACCAAGAAAAATGTAGTGGCCATCTGTTGGAATCATCATTAATTTTCAGCTCTACACGATATAAATCGTTAGTATTATAGTTCAAATTTATCATAAGGTGGAAACCGATAACTGAGAATCATTCCTTAACAGGCATATTAGAATAGTTTACCTCGAAGCATTATTTGCTCTTTTCAAATTAGAAAATAGAATTTTATCTGAAAGGAATTTGACGTGAATTATCTACTGAATTATCATATTTTCTATGTTTATTTCGCGTTTCGTTTCATTTTAAGCCCTAAAATAGGAATGGAGATATAATTGTAGAATTCAAAATGAAAGAAATAAAAAATTTTCACCAACACATATTCTTCATTGTTTTGATTGAGAGCAAGATATAAAATATTACAAAATCAAACAAAAAGTGTTAGCTGGGGTTGGTGCAATGGGGTACCATACAATTATGATACAAGAACTCAGGAAAAAAACCTCAGCAGAAAAAACCCTCCTGCAAAAATTCAACAGAAAATGTTCAATATTGAAGGGCAGCTTTTCCTGTCGAAAAAGAAACAGGGGGAATTCTCCAAGGTACCCGAAATTCTGACAAGGCAGAAAAATGAACGAAATTAAAAATTATTTATAGTATATTCAATCGGTTCAAAATCGACCATCCATTTTGAAAATGACTAAAAAAAACAGAGGGTAAATTTGATTAAGCAAAAAAAATCAAATTAGTAGGTACATATCTACTTTCAAGAGTCCTCCTTAACGAAGAATTTACTCTGTTGTCGTATGGTTCTCGCGGAAAATAATCATCTTGTCACCATGCCCGTTAAATCCGTTTTCTGAAGGAAGATGTAAAATAATATGCTTGATAAAAATCTTAAAAACCTCTACCACTTCAGTTGAAGAAATTTGGCTATGGAAGACTTAAAAACATATTCTGTTTTTTCTAGGAGAATAGGTTTCCTTTTCTATCATCCTTTTTTTGCATTTTTACTTGACTTTCTGTGCAAGCCATTGGCCATCTGTTCAAATCCTTCCTCATTTTCTGGTCCAAAAATTGAATTATCTTCATTAATTCCTCATCAGAAATAAAACACCATTAAAATATTCAACAGAAAAAAATCAAAACACAGCTTGAGCTACAATACATTTTCATAGTAACAATCAAATGATGTTGAACTTTCCAGTTTGAATGATGATTCTTTTATAAAGTAAGTATTTCACATCATCCTGGTATGCCATTTGACTAGTTGTAGTCTCATTTATATGCAAACTTGTACCTTCATCAGAGTCTTCATCTGAAACAATCGCTTCTTCGCCCAAACATAAATGCTCATCCTTATGCCCTATCTGGCTTTCTATAAAATCATTGAAAACTTTCCCTATAAAGTGGAAATGATCATAAAGAAAAAACTGGATTCTGCAATTTCAAATATTCACCATTAATCAGAATTCTAGCTTCGATTCTTGATGAACACACTGCTTTTATTTTTTAACAACCCCCTATTTCACTCTTACGTTCAATTGGAAATATATTCTTAGAAAAATTCAATTACATCATATCGTCGGTAAATTCACAAAGGGGCGTATCTGCAAATTTTGGTTTTTCAAGATATCCGCGATCAAAGTTCTCCTGTGTGCTGCAAATAAACTGAATTTTCAACCCCTTATTTTGTTTCTCCCACTGATTTCCAATGAGTTACGCGACATAAGGTTAGCAGCACTTCATAGAGACGAGAGCTATGGGTTCCAAAGTGAAGCTAACTCAGAAAATAAAAATTACGAAAAGCACTGCCGTGAAGGCAGGAGCTTTTGAGCGCTCGTACATGCACCTGGTAGGTAGATTCGCATTTTCCAGTTTCAGAAATCAATTGAAGGAATTTTCGACAGCTGTCAAAAAAATTCTGAAACTTGGGCGAAACTCCAGACTTCATGTCAGTGCTTCAGCTGATCAATTTTGTTTCGATAATTCGCTAGAATTTTCTACGGTATCTATGGTCTTGGTGGTGCGATCTGGACAAAATTTTGCACGTAGTTTGATACATTATTCCTCAGCTAGGTGCAAAATTTCATTCCAATCAAATCGGTAGTTTCGAAATTATCAGGAACAGAATATTTTGAACGGCCATATTTACGGAACCCCTGGTGGAATTCTGCCCATTAACGAACTTAACCGAGGCATTTGGGATCTGAACCTACACTGAAAATTTCAAGTCTCTAGGTTGATCCGTTCGAGAGTTATCGTGCTTACGGACGGCCGGACGGACGGACAGACTCAAATTTTCCGACGGATTCGTCATCGGTGAGTTGAACTCTATCGTTTGAGACCATTTTCGGCTCAAAATTCGAAAAATACAGACATCGTGACGAAATGATATAGCCCTCGTGTAAGTTGTACGAGCGCTCAAAAATTTGCAGATACGCCCCTTTGTCAATTTACCGACGATATATTCATATAAGATTCTCCAACATTGAGAATGCAAAAATAATACCATTTGGGTCACTTCTATTTCAATTATAATAATGATTTTCTCTCCTTTCTTATCTTTTCTAGTTGTCTGGCAAATATAATCCATATACAGGGTCTTTCACGAGGAACCTCACCCATATTTATACGGGAAACTACTGAACGTATTTTCATGAAATTCAGCACTTATAAGTATTTCACGATGCTGATGAAATCTAAAATATTTTCAAGGCATGAGCACCTCCGGTTTTTCCGGAAATTACGTCAACTTCCGTTTTTCAAATTAGAACACCATTTTTTTATTGCAGAAATATATTCCTTAGAAAATTTCAAGTTATTTTGATGTAACATTTTTCAGTTTTGGTTGGAAAATTCTCTCTGAGCGGGGAAATTCGAAAAAAAAATCGAAAATAGAGCTCCGCTGAAACAAGAATAACTTCGAGGTTTTTGGATGGAAAATTTTCATTTTTGGGATTTTTCAAGATGTAAGATTGATGTATCCACTTTAAAAATCGAAATCGCGATTCATGATACAGGGGGTGAAAAAATCGCTTTCAAAGTTAGGGATGACAAAATCGTGAAAAATCAATTTTTTCAAATTAGAACCCCATTTTTTTATGGCAGATATTGAATCTACGTTAAAAAATAATGTGAGTGTATGCATCACACCCTTGCCCTAAAATGGATATTTTCTGAGTTATTCACAAAAAGATGTTTTTCGTCTTGAATTTTCAGCTATTTCTTTTCCCTTCACGCCAAAAAGATGAAATTTTCAGGAACTGTTATTTGAACCATGCTGTAGATTTTTCACCCCTTCTTGAAACCGACTTCAAGTTTCTATTAGGAGAACCATGGCAAACTCTCGCAGTTATAACTAGAGAAGATGCTCAAAGTTTTGACCGTTAATTTCTAGACATTTATTTATACGTCTCAGGAATGCTTCGTGCGTTGCTCTTCTTATTTCATCGGGAGGAAAAGATCTGCAAAAGTGTTTAAAAACCAAATTGAGTTTCAAAACTATGAATCTAAAAATCTAAACAAACCTGAACGCATTTCTGACTCGTTCTATGCAGTCCTCTCCTCTTTATCAGTCAGGGGAGTTGAGTAGACAATATTTTTTATCCTACCCCAAACATAATAGTCTAAAGGAGTTAAATCGGGAGAACGTGGTGGCCAAAGATGTGGACCATTGTTCGCCAACCATCGATCTTCAAATAGCCTGTAGAGGATATTTGACACATTGAGTGAATTGTGTGGAGGCGCGCCATCTTGTTGATACCATAAGTCATTATGGTTCTGTACTAGCGGCTCAATTATTTGAGTCAATATGTCAGAATATCTATCTCCTAAGGGAGAACATTCTTTAAATAGTGCAAACATGTGTAGTGTTCTATCTTACCAGTTGAAGTCTCATCATAAATGTGAACATCGAGAATTGCATTATTTTTGATGGCGCAAAAAACATTCAAACTCCAGGTCTCTTGAAAGTTCCATTGTCTGAAGTGGTGGTTGTTCTCTTCATCCCAATAATGACTGTTATGCCTATTGAAAGAACCATTCTTTGTGAATTTAGATTCATCTGTCCAAATTATACAGTCCAAAAAGTTTTCATTCTCTTGAAATCGAATCATCATAGCTTCGCAAAACTCTGTTCTCCTGACGAAATCAGTTTCCTTCAAATGCTGTACCCTATTGAATTTATATGGGTGCATTTTATGTTTTTTTAATATTCTCCAAACACTCGATTGAGATAATCCCAGATCAATCTCGGCATCTTTGAGAGAATTTTGAGGATTCACACGAAAATATGCAAGAACTGTAATTTCGTTGTTCTCATCTTCTACTACACTTTTTTCTCTGTGTATAGTTTTCTTAACGAAAGATCCGACATTTCTCAAGTTTGTCATGGTTCGGTTAATGGTATCTCTCGTTGGTCTGGGTCGGTCAGGAAACCTCTCAATGAACAGTCGAATCGTTCTATCTACAACTTTATTACATTCTCCATGAAGTAGAATGAGATTTAAATAATCTTCATTGGTAACATTAGGCATAGTGATCGATTTTATAACTTAATACGAATTATCACCAAATTAATAGTAAACACAAAATGCTACTGAATAAAGAGGAATTTGGCAGATGTAATTAATGATATCTATCATTAAAAAAAAAGAATGTAAAACATGGTAAGTTTTTGCATATGGTTCATAAGGAATTATTTATTTATCACTGGAGAGAAAACCGATGGCCGATTAGTTGAAATAAAGAGGTTTCCGATACAAATTCGAATCCAAATTCGCCATCTATTTAGAAACAAACTTTAACTTTTTTCTCTCGCATATTAGGGTAGTAAAATCTAAAACATGGTTTAAGTAACAGTTCCTGAAAATTTCATCTTTTTGGCGTGAAGGGAAAAGAAATAGCTGAAAATTCAAGACGAAAAACAGTTTTTTGTGAATAACTCAGAAAATATCCATTTTAGGGCAAGGGTGTGATGCATACACTCACATTATTTTTTAACGTAGATTCAATATCTGCCATAAAAAAATGGGGTTCTAATTTGAAAAAATTGATTTTTCACGATTTTGTCATCCCTAACTTTGAAAGCGATTTTTTCACCCCCTGTATCATGAATCGCGATTTCGATTTTTAAAGTGGATACATCAATCTTACATCTTGGAAAATCCCAAAAATGAAAATTTTCCATCCAAAAACCTCGAAGTTATTCTTGTTTCAGCGGAGCTCTATTTTCGATTTTTTTTTCGAATTTTCCCGCTCAGAGAGAATTTTCCAACCAAAACTGAAAAATGTTACATCAAAATAACTTGAAATTTTCTAAGGAATCTATTTCTGCAATAAAAAAATGGTGTTCTAATTTGAAAAACGGAAGTTGACGTCATTTCCGGAAAAACCGGAGGTGCTCATGCCTTGAAAATATTTTAGATTTCATCAGCATCGTGAAATACTTATAAGTGCTGAATTTCATGAAAATACGTTCAGTAGTTTCCCGTTTAAATATGGGTGAGGTTCCTCGTGAAAGACCCTGTATATATCCATATATGTATCAAGTCTATGAAACGAAAAGCTTGTACATTCGGACAGATGATGCGATTTGCCAAAATTTGTCCTGATGAAGATTCTGCAATTACCCTACAGATTAGAGATATTGTTAATGTTAAAAGATTTATGTTCCGGCGAATACTCACATTTCTTGTTCTTCCATAGTACAAATTTGCCTCTTAGTTACTCAATAAATTCGAGAATAAGAATAAACATAAATGAGATTTTATTCAAGTTCGAGAAGTTCAATAATAATTCGCTCATTCACTGAAAAATTTAATGGGAGCTGAGACAATGTTTATATAAACAATGAGCGCCGCGGATCGAAGTTGCGGAATCGCCAACGCCGAGATCGGGCTGATCGGAGATTCTCGAACCGATACGAACCTTCCCGAAACAAATTGCTGTTTAATGTATCCTGTGGGTATGACCTTTTCAACAAAAAATATCCTTCATCAAAATCGGTATTCAAGAGGTTATACTTTAAGTTTAAAAAAATCATTAGAAACGGTTTGTTTTAAATTTTAATGGGAATAAAAAAACTTAGTTATAAACCGCTACAAAACTAATCAGTTATTTTCGAAAACAATCAACAATATAAAACATAATAATGAGGAACAGGAATAAAGATTAATTCCGCTCATAATACCTTACAAAATATATCTTACCCAAGGTAAAGGGTTCATATATAAGACATTGGTGTCTAGCATAACACCCATATGCACACACATATTGAGCCCTTCCTTCCTTCCTTATGATTAAACTAATTGTCTTCGCACTTTTTGACCTTCAAAATCTTTAATAATTTCAGACAAATTCATACTGTCGCAAACCTTAGATGCTCAATTGCAATCATAGCCAATCCAGAAAATATTCTGTGGCATGGTGAATCGCAGATAAATTAACGAACATTGGAACATTAATTTTTTGCTTTTCTCATCACAATTAAGAATAGGAATATGGAAATATTTATGTAGATTAGAATAAGATTCTTCAATTTTTCTCCGTTTTCCCGGCTCTCAAAATTCTGATTGGTGAATAGAAAATAAAAATCGTTTTTTAAATATTACAAATGTCGCCTAAAAATCTGAAAAACCGATAATTGTGAATTATCTTCAAAGCAAGCTTGATGAGATGTAGTGTAAAATACTCGTGAATGGGCCGAGCAGGGAATCGCATGCCGACATTGCCGACTGCTATATTTACGATCAGTGTGCGGCAACTTTGAAAATTTCTTTTATTGGACCATATTTTCTTATTTCTGACCTTATTGCATTTTAATTGAATACTATATGTTTCCAGAAGTTGAGATCAAATTACTTACTGTATGTTTGATACTTTTTCCAAGCCAATCTCATTTACGTATAATGTATTATTGTAATGCTTTAGCTTACATCATATTCCCAAGGCGACCAGCAAAAATTCAGGAATTATTATGAGAGGCAACCGTCCTCAATTTGGCGCCCCTCATTTTTGCCACCCTGGGCAATCCAACAACACCCCCTCCCGCCCAACTAAGATCGGGTCCTGGTCCTAATCGCTCAATAAAATAATAATTTACTGTGTTTTATTTTGATATTAAATTCGGCCTTCCATATGGTCCACCACTTACTATGTAATTTTCTAGTTTCTAGCATTAAGTTATATTCTTTCAGTTACAAAGTCTTATTAGCCACAACGTAAGCACAAGGAGTGTCAGTCTTGGCGCTGGCAGTAAGTTATTATCCAACATAAAGTCACAAGTTGTTTACCTAGCTAGCGGTGCAAATGTACCATCAACGATTCAAAGAGCTGCGCAAGATGCTCTTCAAGCTGGATGGAGCATTTTGCTGCCTACTGCAAATGGGAGAGCAAGAACTTTGAGCTCACTTCTCTTACACACAGGTATAAATAGTGCTCTTATTTGATTCTGAACAAAATTAGTTTTAATTAATGTTTTTCTGAAGATGTTGAACCAAAAATGTGCAAGTCTGGACATCGTTTCATGACTAATTTACTGGTTTGGAGTTTAATGGCAGATGGGGGACTTGAAACCGCTCTTCAGGAAGCTCTCAATACCGAACTATCAGATCTACAAGAAGTGGATGAAAATTTGGACCAACCCGCAAGCCATGTCACAATACCTTTGTTGTACCTGGTTCGGCAGCTGATAAGGTGAAAATTCAAAAATTCTTTTCAAGATTGTATTGCGCGCTTGTTTCTATAAACAAGAGAGTTATAATTTCACCAAATGTCTAATTTTCGAATATTGAGCCGATAATAATCTCAAACGATTAGGTTCGAATCCGATGAAAAATTCCAGCTCAAATTCAATTCTGTCCGTCCGTCCGGCTAACTCTCGAAAGAGGAGGCTAAGACCTTTGAAATTTCGGAGTCATTCGTTAATGTGAATGAATATTGGTCGTCTATCTGAAGTTTTCAAATTTCAACATGAGACAAGAAAATATGTATTAGATAGACTAATAAAAGCAAGCCAACAAATCAATACATGTAACCCCATGAAAAATCGAAATTTATCCTTAAAATTTAATTACTTTATTAGTCTATCTAATACATATTTTCTTGTCTCATTTTGAAATTTGAAAACTTCAGATAGACGACCAATATTCATTCATGTCAATTATTCTGGCGAATAAGGTTGTAGCTTAAACCCTTATTACCACTTGTGACTACTAGGCCGTAATGTTTACGGTCTTGTTGCTTGTTTTGGTTTTGTCAGGGGAGCCAAGAAATCTTTACATGGACCATCATGGACTGCATTCAGTTGCTCCTTCGGCCGACAGGTGGCGTGAGCAGAGAAATAAACTCTGACCGTCATCGCGTTAGGTTGTTTGGTTAGCTGTCTGCTACGTCGAGTTTATCCTAAGCTGATCTGTACTGATGAGCCGTAATACGGCGAAACCGGTCTGCAGATGCAAAGGATAAATTTCGATGTTTCATGGGGTTACATGTATTGATTTGTTGGCTTGCTTTTATTAGTCTATCTAATACATATTTTCTTGTCTCATTCGTTAATGGGTGGAATCCGCCTAAGGGTTCAGTAGATACAGCCATCTGAATTGTTTTCTATTAATATTTCGAAAAACACCGATCTGATCAAATTGAAACTGAGTATTTAGTTGTAGTTGTTTAGATAATGACACAAAGGTTCATAGGAACATTGGTAAGGATCGTATTACTAGATTTTTTTTCAGAACTTCGATATCTCAGAAACGATGCGCCATATTCAGTATCATTCGGTGATTCCATCTATTGAAGTTTAGGAAAATGAAATGACAGTATTTGTCATACTGACCATGAAAAATTACAGTATTTGTCATATTGACAATGAACACTGAAGACGCCTTCAATTACTCGCCTCACTACGTTCGGCAGGTAAACCCAGGCTCGCCATGAAAAGTTACACTTCTCCTTATGAAATAATATACTATTTTTTTTCCAACGTACAGAAACAACATATTTCGACTGACAGGATCATCGAAAAGTTCTACTTTTCCTCCGACGTAGGGAAAAGTGTTGCTATGTCAACGATGAATTACATTTCCGTACGCCAGAGGGAAAAATGTAATAAAATGTCCAAATCAATTTTGCATGATAACCGTAACTAGGCAAATTTTCCAGTGATCAATTATAACGATAGTAAACATAAATCTAATCTGAAGGTGGATCTCCAGATTTTGATGAATTTCAAAACTGTTGAAAAAAAAAAATTACGAAAAGCACTGCCGTGAAGGCAGGAGCTTTTGAGCGCTCGTACATGCACCTTGTAAGTAGATTCGCATTTTCCAGTTTCAGAAATCAATTGAAGGAATTTTCGACAGCTGTCAAAAGAATTCTGAAACTTAGGCGAAACTCCAGACTTCATGTCAGTGCTTCAGCTGATCAATTTTTTTTTCGATAATTCGCTAGAGTTTTCTACGGTATCTATGGTCTTGGTGCTGCGATCTGAACAAAATTTTGCACGTAGTTTGAATACATTATTACTCAGCTAGGTGCAAAATTTCATCTCAATCCGCTCAGTAATTTCGAAACTATCAGCAAAAAAATATTTTGAACGGCCATACTTACGGACTACTACGCGATATTCGCGATCCAAACCCACCCTGAGAATTTCAAGTTCCTAGGCCTTTCCGTTCAAAAGTTACAATTTTCTATGGTTTCTATGGTTCTGGTCATGCGATCTGGACAAAATATTGGTTTAATATATCATTCTCGATTAAAATACAAAATTTTATCTCGATCGAATCCGTGGTTTCGAAATTATCGAGAAACCAAAATTTCAAACAACCGTATTTACGGAACCCCTAGTATAATTCTGCTCATTGATGAACGTGAACGCGACATTTCAGATCCACACCTATCCTGGAAATTCCAAGTCCCTAGGCCTTTTCGTTCAAAAGTTATGATTTTCTATAATTTCTATGGTTCTGGTCATGTGATCTGGAGAAATGTAGCTTCAATATATCATTCTCCATTAATATACAAAATTTCATCTCGATCGAATCTGTAGTTTTGAAATTATCAAGAAAAGTAAACTTCAAACGACCATATTTACGGAACCCCTAGTATAATTTTGCTCATAGATGAACGTGATCACGACATTCGAGATCCACACCTATCCTGAAAATTTCATGTCCCTAGGCGTTTCCGTTCAAAAGTTACAATTTTCTATGGTTTCTATGGTTCTGGTCATGCGATCTGGACAAAATTTCACATGTAGCTTGAACACCTCATTCTCCATTTGAGTGCAAAATTTCATCTCAATCAAATCTGTAGTTTTCAAGTAATCAGGGGAACAAAACTTTGAACGGCCATATTTACGGAACCCCTGGTGGAATTTGGCCCATTAACGAACTCAACCGAGGCATTCGGGAACTGAACCTACACTGAAAATTTCAAGTCCCTAGGTTGATCCGTTCGAGAGTTATCGTGCTTACGGCCGGCCGGCCGGACAGACTCGAATTTTCCGACGGATTCGTCATCAGTAAGTCGAACATAGTCGATTGAGACCATTTTCGGCTCAAAATTCGAAAAATACAGACATCGTGACGAAATGATATAGCCCTCATGTAAGTAGTACGAGCGCTCAAAAAATAACATATTCCATTCGGACGAGAAGTGACTTTTCATGTCTCGCTCTCAATTACAACACAATCTCGCCATGAAAGGTGACACTTTTCCACCTTATGAAGTAATTTACTATTAACTGATATTCGACATATATTATATTTGATGTTCTTTTTAGAAATACGAGCACTTTGACGCAAAGTTCCTTGAAGGAGTTTGGCTCCTCCAATAAGTTTTCCAAAACAGCTTCACATTCTCCCAGCCTCAACTTGCTGCTGAGGTTTCAGAGGCTTTTGATTGGAAAAATTCATTCCCAGAACCAGGATAGCCAAGAAGCTGCACAAAATCTACTGATGAAGTATTTGGAATGTTTTACTTTTCACATCACATCCACTTTGAACCAAGCCTACGATATTAGTATCTTGAGCAGTAAAAACTTCATGTGTGTGTTGCAGATCCTTAAGACCGATATTGTGGGTAAGTGCTCATTTTCATATTATTTCGTTATTTTAGCGAGAGGAAGTTTCAATTTTTTTAGGAAATTAGAATTCAAATTGATACTTCTTCGAACATGATATTTGAAGATAAAGTTTGCATACTATTTTGAACGTAGAAAGGATTATTTACAGGGTAGCGGCAAAATAACTCCTTTTGATTACTTGGGAGACTAAAATAATTGTTATTTCGTCATTGAACTTACTTTCTGAATGCAACTAGCTGTTTTGTTTCGGTTTATGTTTGTATTATGCCTCTAGATTTCACTATCCACATAAATCGTCCTCATTTCCACCCTTTCAGAAATATCCAAGTGGTTTTGAAGGATATCACGGCGAAACGTGTTTCATTGGTAAATGTACATACCCTAACCTGAGGTAGAGCTAGCCTAGACGAGTCCAAAAAACCTATGATGTGATAGGTCTAATCAACTTCATAGCCGAGATATAGGGTGATTTATGTATTCGTCAATATTTTCAATTGCTTATAACTTTTGAACCATCCAGTATAATTAATTGATATTTGGAACGTAAAACAAACTTCTATGGGTGAATCGATTCATCTTTGATTTGAGCAAAAAATCCAGGTCCGTATTAGAAAAATATGGTAGTTTTCGCAGACTGAGATTCAACACCCTGTATGAAGGAATATTGGGATTTCATTACAAAATCCGGAAAGAACAGAAAATTTTCGATGCGGATCAGTAGATTTCAGGGCCCGGCTCGACGTCTGAAATCCCAGTACAAATTTTCAATTAATGTATGGTGTGGGGTTTATAATGATCGATTGATTGGGCCTCACATTCTGCCAAGACGGCTTACGGGTGGTATTTATTTGGTTTTCCTTCGAAATCATCTGCCTGTACTACTCGACGGTACGAACATTGCAAGAATGTATTTCCAGCATGATGGGCTCCACCTCATTTTGGAGCTTTTGCTAGAAACTTTCTGGATCATAACTTTCCAAATATATGGATAGGCAGAGATGGACCGCATGTATGGCCCCCTAGATCGCCAGTTCTCAACCCTATCGATTATTCCCTTTGGGGATATTTGAAATCTCTAGTATATGCGTCTGAAATGGGAAGTGAGGATATTCTCCTACAACGAATCGAAGTTGCCTGCAATAAGATCCGTAATGATCTACAAATTATCAAAAAGGCTATAAAACATAATTTGAAAAGAGCAAGAATGTGCATCGAGCAAAACGGTGGCACTGTTGATCAACTTTTATGATTTCTTGGAAATGTTTTTTTCGTTTACCCATTTGCTTATTCATTTTCTGACTGCTGATCATTTTGAAGGAATTATTATCCATATTTTTCTGAAAAATTCTTGAAATTATTTATTAGAATATGAAAAAAAAATACAAATATTCCATCAGTCCAACAGAAAATTTTTCGAATTCAATCTCAATGTACGACATTATTGTGAATTGAATGGAATTTTACAATCGAATCAAATCTTTCGACAAAAATTTTGATGGGTAAACCGTCGTGCGGGACACTGAAAGCTACTGATGTCATACAGGATGTTGACTCTCAGCTCGCGAAAAGTCCAATATTTTTCGAATACGTAACCTGGATTTTTGATCGGTTAAAATATGAATCGATTTACCCATGGAAGTGTGTTTTACGTTCCAAATATGAATCGATTGTACTGGATGGTTCAAAAGTTATAAGCAATTGAAAATATTGGCGAATACATGAATCACCCTGTATCTCGGCTATGAAGTTGATTAGACCTATCCTATATAGGTTTTTTGGAATCGTCTAGGGTAGCTCTACCACAGGTTAACGTATGTACATTTGCCAATGAAACACCCTTTGTACATTCAGTGTATTTTGGAGGTGAGTCTTTTTTCACAGCAGGTAGAACTTTTCAAAATGAAGCATTCCACCAAAAATCGCCTTCATAAAACTTTCAACATAATGGAATTGAAAAAATCATCAACTAAGTAAATCCTTATACGCCTCTATGTTTTGTATGATTTGCATTTCGTAAAATCTCGTTATCCCGCGATAAAAAGATGACCTGCAGATGAAGCGTTCGCTTTCTGACTGTGATACAAATAAATATTCACAAAAGTTGTTCAAAGTAGTAATGTGCGTCTAGTCTTGCCCGGCTTATAATATCACTTAGCGGTGTACCAATTGTTCTGCACTATTCACCTCGCCTTCACGATACAGAAAGGCTTTCATGAAATTTTTGCCAATTAGGAAGATTTCCCATCTAGATAACGCGTTAGACAAGGAACCGTGTTAGTCTTGCCTCTACCTTTAACGTCTTGAAAAGGAAGTGAGATGGATACTCAAAAACGGAAAGAAGTCCGATAGAAATCCAGGGCCATTATTGTTGGGTGTAAATGGTGAAATAGTTTGTTTGTTTATATCCCGATTCTCCTAGGTCTCCGTGAGCCCCCTCATAAGCTAAGAGCTCAGCATAGTAATTGAAAAGAAGGATTGATGATGACATGAAATAATATAAATAATAAAATATTTCATTAACGGTTGTAATTCTTCAAATTTACTGTTGAAGCATTGCCTCATCTGCATCATAGGACAAATTAATCCATTTGGTGGTTGAACCATTGAGATTGTAATGAAATGCCTTGTAGTCTTATCAATAGTACAAGCTATTGAGATGGAATTTTTATTATTATACTATATCCCGCTGTCACCATATATCATCTATTGTCCGAAAAGATTCGAGTTCGTGCTCCCTGCACGATGAGGAAGTCCTTTGTTTTATCTTTTCTGAGGAATAGGTATTCAGGAAAGAAAACCTCGAAATTTTAAAAGAACATATTATATTTACGAAAAATGATGGTAAAATGCGTACATAAAATCGAAATTATCACAGACATCAAGAAGAACATCGATATAAAACATATATCATTCACCTAGTTCTTCATAATCATAATCAAATCAGACAATTAAAATGTTACTTCTTATAAACATACTAATCTGAATGTACGAGGGGTCATTTAACCAACGCTACCAGATAAATGCAACTATTATTCAAATTCCCTACATAAAATCGAAAATACATCAAATCAACTTCGGGTCGAGATATCAATAATATTGGGGATTACAATAACACCTAATTCCTTTGTGTACCTACTTGGAAACAAATTCACCCACACCGATAGTGAACTTTTTATTCGCACTCTCATAACGCAATTCGATTTTTAACTCTACTCAAAATGAAACTACTTCTACACTTATTTCCACAATCTAACACAATTATAACCTTAATCCGAACTTCAATGAAATCCTCGACTGAAAAATACTAAGCTGTTTTCCTACACGGGCCTCTAACCGAAGACGTACGATTCACTCTTCCTGTGTTCTCTACCCGCGAGCAACTCCTTCTCAATCGAAAAGTGTACTGATCGAGGCACCTTCCCGACTTTCAACTACCCCTAATGCGAGTCCCCGACTCAAAACAATGAACTCTCCCGAGTTCTCCCCTTCCGCACAACTCACCCCCGGTACCAGACCGGTAACAACTTACTCTTCCCGAGCCACCCCCAACCGACAATAACTGCCCAAGGTCCCCGACCGATCACCACTCACCCCCGGTCCCTGACCGGGCTATTCCCGAGTTTTTCCACTTCCGAACAACGGACTTAACCCAAGTCCCCGACTGACTTTCTAGTTCCTGACCTGGCGAGCAACGGCTCGCAGTCCTCGACCTTCTCTCCGTTCCCGACAGGTCACAACTCTCCTCACTCTTTCAGAGGCCCTCAAAGGTAAACTTTTTTCCACTTCCAAAAACACAATTCCTGAGTGGACATCGAGACGCCCACAGTGTAAAAAATTCTTTCTCCGAAATTTTCCAACAAATCGATCGTAGTTGCAAATTTTTCCAGTAGTCATAACATCCCATCGACTGCAATGTTGCCAATGATGGCTCGACTTGAAACTTTGTTATCGGAATCTGCAGGTGGTCTGAATAATCACTCAGCCTAAAATTAACGACATACGTTGATTATTATGAAGTAACACAATGTATGTACGAATATATAGACTTTTCTCCTTCGAGATGTGTAACCGAATTTGAAATTAAATATTCATATTCCCAAATATTACAAGGTATTTCATATTCAAAAAGGGTTTCGTATGAATAGCTATCTGAATTTTATTTTCTCAATTATTCGAAAGAGGCTCATCTGATCGAATAGAAACTTTGTAGTCAGTCAAATAACAAAATGTATTTCAAACACTTCGGTTTCTTTATGTATATTTTTATTAAGTTCCTGAAAATCTGGCGTATTTCTGGGAGTCCTTTTTCCCTGTTCCAGTGTGTTTTAGTGTGTCTGGATGTGTTTAAGGATCCTTTTTATGATTCAGTAGCCAAAATGACAAAAACGGAACCCTAAAGACTGGTATAAATAGTAGTAGAGTTCGGTGGTAGAGTGTTTATTATTTTCCTACTTGAAATTTTTTCCTCCTGATTACTTCGAAACTACTGATTCGATCGAGGTAAAATTTTGCACTGAGATAAAGAATGACCTATTCAAGATACATGCAGAATTTTGTCTAGATCTCATTACCAGGACCATAGAAACCATAGAGAATTATAACTGTGTAATGGAAAGGCCTAGGGACTTTGAATTTTCAGGATAAGTGTGGATCTCGAACGTCGCGGTCACGTTCATAAATGAGCAAAATTAGACTAGGGGTTCCCTAAATTGAAATTTTCAGAATAGGTGTGGATCTCGAATGCCGCGGTTGAGTTCTTTATTGGGTAAATTCAACTAGGGGTTCCGTGAATATGGTCGTTTGTTATTTAGTTTTCTTGATAATTTCAAAACTACGGATTTGACGAAATTTTGTATTCTAATGGAGAATGATATACTCAAGCTACATTTTTCCCAGATCGCATGACTAGAACCATAGAAACCATGGAAGATTATAACTGTCACACAGTAGATCTAATGTATCACATCTGTCATATTTGACCGACGTTTCTCTCAGTCAAGTTTTTTGTTGAGTCAAATTTGTGCAAATAAAATTTTTTTTATGTTTTGCATTGTACAACCTAGTAAAAGTTTTGTGGCAGACATGTCGAAAACGTGATTAAATTTAGGTTGTTTTTATTTGAATAACAATTTTATGAATTGCATTATGAGTATTAGCTATTATTATAATACGCTTCAGATAAATTGAAAAGTATTTCATGTTCAAAGTAGAATATTTCGAGTCGCCATATTTTAAATTTTCTCTGTATTTGGACAGAAAAATACTTTATCGTCCCTATGAAATTTTGAGGTTGAGGGTAGCTGTGGGGAGGTATGGAATAAAATGAAATAATGGTTTTTTATTTCAAAATATATCACCTCAATAACGAAACGACCTGTCCCAGTGATAGTTGAAAATTTAATTTTTTCTATCCGAAAAGCCCTCTGTTTCGTTTCCAAAGAACCACTCAGTTCATATACTTAATCGAATGAAATCGGATATTTTTTCATTATTTCGGCTTCTTATATTGTAGTTTTGATGGACTATGTTTCACTACATTTCGGTGAAACTGACTCAATTCTGATGCGTCAAGGTTTCGTCAGTTACGTGTATCACTAATATATTAATGCTTAAATTCCCCATATTTATCAGTTTTAATGAACAGAATACATCATAATAGATTTCATCAGAAAATAATTTTGAGAATTGTCCTTGGCAAAAAAGTTATGACCTTGAAAATTGCTCCAATTAATTTAAAAGGCAACGTCAACCCGAATCGTATCAGTCGAAAAGGAGATGTCACAATGTTTTTAGGAACATTGAACACCCCTTTGAGAATTCTACCAGGTATGGATAGACCAAATCCTGCAGCTTTGAATGGGACCTTGATTACATTCGTAGCTACACGGAAAGGCAGACGGATGAGGCTAAGCATCATCGCCATCCAGAACCTGTTTCCTATAAGTGACACCGGCAGCAGCGCCAATCCCACTTTGTTAGCAATCTCCATGATGAGCCTGTAAATAGAATGTTCTTGTACATATTTTTATTCTATTCGATATAATAATTGCAATTCATTGAAAAGTTCCCTATCAAATGATATTAATCAAAGGGGCCCATAAACGGCCAGCATGGTTGGGAACCTGCCTGGTTGGCGACGAGGTTGATCAGTGATTTGTTGTGAGTTCAGGAGCTGTCCGGCAGTCCGGCTGGTGCAGCAGCAGCGTGACCAATTTTGGTAGAAATCTACTTTCGTTGCAATTTCAAAATTGTTAGTAGAAAGAAATTGAGCAGTAGATTTCGGTAGTTCTTCGAACTATCTTGGTAGAATGGAATTCAACGCATTAACAATGAGTACAGGCTACTGAAACTGGATTCTCGAGTCGGTAATTCGCTGTCCTCAACAAGTTCCAGATGTAGTAATAATGATGTTAGCAATGTTGAAAAATTCTGGTCGGATGTAGGAAATATTCTTGATAATAGAAATAAGAAAAAGTTCCTTGAATTATCCAATTTCGCAAAAAAATGCTATGCCTACCTTTCTCAAACTTCAAATTTCAGCGCATTTTTTCAGAAGTCAATAGAATCAAAAACCAAAGACAGAAATAAATTTTTGAATGGAAATGTTTCATCGATACTATATGCCAAAGAAGGTCTGAAACAATGCGGTTTATGTTACGACTTTCAACTTGACAATAGAATGGTAAAATTTATGTCTTCTACTGAAACGTTGTTGAAAATGTTGCGACTGAAAATGTTTCAAATATTTCAGAGAAAGGGTAGGCTAGTGTAGAGCAAATGTGTCAATTTTGTTCAGAATATTTTTAGTCGATGATATACTTTTCAATTGTTATGTTTTTTGTTCTATTTAATAAATTTCCAAATATATTTCATATGAATAGGTTAATTTTTTGCTTAGCGAATGTTAATTTATGCGATATTGCTTATAAATTTCACGAAACATCAAAGTTTTCTTCTTTCAATCCAACATAAAGCGCTAAAGAGTTAGCAGTAGATTTTTAGTAGTAGTTCTGTTATTGACTCAGGTAGAAAAAATGACGAAAAGCACTGCCGTGAAGGCAGGAGCTTTTGAGCGCTCGTACATGCACCTTGTAGGTAGATTCGCATTTTCCAGTTTCAGAAATCAATTGAAGGAATTTTCGACAAAAAAATTCTGAAACTTGGGCGAAACTCCAGAATTCATGTCAGTGCTTCAGCTGATCAATTTTTTTTCGATAATTCGCTAGAATTTTCTACGGTATCTATGGTCTTGGTAGTGCGATCTGGACAAAATTTTGCACGTAGTTTGAATACATTATTACTCAGCAAGGTGCAGAATTTCATCCCAATCCGCTCAGTATTCTCGGAACTATCAGCAAAAAAATATTTTGAACGGCCATATTTACTGAACCCCTAGTCTAATTTTGCTCATTGATGAACATGACCGCGATATTCGCGATCCAAACCCACCCTGAAAATTTCAAGTTCCTAGGCCTTTCCGTTCGAAAGTTACAATTTTCTATGGTTCTGGTCATGCGATCTGGACAAAATTTCACATGTAGCTTAAACACCTCATTCTCCATTTGAGTGCAAAGTTTCATCTCGATCGAATCTGTAGTTTCGAAGTAATCAGGAGAACAAAATTTTGAACGGCCATATTTACGGAACCCCTGGTGGAATTCTGCCCATTAACGAACTTGACCGAGGCATTTGGGATCTGAACCTACACTGAAAATTTCAAGTCTCTAGGTTGATCCGTTCGAGAGTTATCGTGCTGACGGCCGGACGGACAGACTCGAATTTTTTGACGGATTCGTCATCAGTGAGTCGAACATAGTCGATTGAGACCATTTTCGGCTCAAAATTCGAAAAATACAGACATCGTGACGAAATGATATAGCCCTCGTGTAAGTAGTACGAGCGCTCAAAAAGTTGATTTCTGCTGAAGGTTTGGTAGATTCTGAAAATAATATTTGGTCACGCTGTGCAGCAGAGCATGTATATCGAATTCCCGGCATAACACAAGCGCTGTATAGTGTTTTGGAGTTAGTCATTGACATGCTGGATTACAGTTCCAATATGGAATACTATTATTTAATGATTATTTATTATTTAGATAGAATAATAAGTTATTCGAATGGAGCTTTTCAACGATGCAAATTCAATAAAAATCAAAATTTAAATGAAAAGAAGCCATATACCTACATATATATTTAATGTCACACATCAAAAATATTTTTTTTTGGAAAAGCTGTCCTACATGGCTGAAGTACAAAAAAATCAAAGACAGAATGAACGAATGAAATTTATAAATTTCATCTACATATATCAGATGTTAACGCAAATCCTAAATTTGTTAATTCTGAACAGCTAAAACGTGAATTTCCACATAAGTTAATTTATCGATGCCCCATTCATAGACACGAAATTTTAGCTAGATATGGCTAATAGTTTTTGAGATATGCAAAGAACTTTTCAAAAAGAATTGATTTCATTCTTCACGACACTTCAAGAGATGGAATCATGGAATTGAATGGAATATTTGAAGTATCTCCACTAAGAGTAGCAATATGACTTTATATAATCTGTTAGGGAATTGAATGGCCATTCTGAAAGGACCCTCCAGACAGTTAAGGAGCAGAGGAATAAGGCAGTGGTAGTTCCGTACATAAAAGACCTGTAGGTAAATTAAGGAGGATATGAAGTGAGGACGGCATTCAAACTGTCCAACACAAGAGATCGGTTCTCACTAATTACCAACACAGAAATTTGAATCCACAAAGAACTCTGTATACTTAATACCCTGTATGTGCGGTAAAAACTATATCGGGGAGACCAAAGTCATAGTCAAAGCACCAAAAATTGATAAAAAGTATAAGGAAAGGGATAGATAGATAGATAGATGATCACCCCGGTTCAAATCTCTGAACCTGGGTGATCATCTATCTCGTTTTCAGGAGAAATCTCTTTTCAGAAGAAAAGTACTACTACTAGTCTGGATAGATCAAACCTTTATCCAAATTTGCGGCGTTTCTGAAAGTTTCCCCAATGAGGAATTTATTTACTTTCAGTTTCAGTGGCTATCTTTGAGCGGTTGAACAAGTTTTTGAGCGCTCGTACTACTTACACGACGGCTATATCATTTCGTCACGATGTCTGTATTTTTCGAATTTTGAGCCGAGAATGGTCTCAAACGACTATGTTCGACTCACTGATGACGAATCCGTCGGAAAATTCGAGTCTGTCCGTCCGTCCGGCCGGCCGTATACACGATAACTCTAGAACGGAATGTCCTAGAAACTTGAAATTTTCAGGGTAGGTTCGAATGCCGCGGTTAAGTTCGTTATTGGGCAAAATTCGCCGAGGGGTTCCGTAAATATGGCCGCTCGAAATTTTGTTTTCCTGATTACTTTGAAACTACAATTTCGATCGAGATGAAATTTTGCACTCTAATGGAAAATTAGGTGTTCAAGCTACATGCAAAATTTTTTTCAGCTCCAGAACCATAGAAACCATAGAAAATTGTAACTTTTGAACGGAAACGCCTAGGGACTTGAAATTTTCAGGATAGGTGTGGATCTCGATTGTCGTGATCACTTTCATCTATGAGCAAAATTATACCAGGGGTTCCGTAGATACGGTCGTTTGAAATTTAGTTTTCTTGATAATTTCCAAACTACAGATTCGATCGTGACGAAATTCTGTATACTAATGGAGAATGATATATTCAGGGTACATTTCTCTAGATCGCATGACCAGAACCATAGAAACCATAGAAAATCATAACTTTCGAACGGAAAGGCCTAGGGACTTGAAATTTCCAAGGTGGGTTTGGATCGCGAATTTCACGGTCACGTTCATCAATGAGCAAAATAAGACTAGGGGTTCCGTAAATATTCAAACTATTTTTTTCCTTATAGTTTCGAAACTACTGATCGGATTCGAATGAAATTTTGCACCTGGCTGAGGAATGATGTTTTCAAAGTACGTGCAAAATTTTGTCCAGATCGCATCACCAAGACCATAGATGCCGTAGAAAATTCTAGCGAATTATCGAAAAAAAATTGATCCGCTGAAGCACTGACATGAAGTCTGGAATTTCGCCAAAGTTTCAGAATTTTTTTGACAGCTGTCAAAAATTCCTTCAATTGATTTCTAAAACTGGAAAATGCGATTCCACCTACAAGGTGCATGTACGAGCGCTCAAAAGCTCCTGCCTTCACGGCAGTGCTTTTCTAAATTTTTATCAAACATAGACTTCCTCACGTTTGTTTTGAGAGCATATGCAATCAATCACCATTTTGAAAAAGTTATATCATTTGTTTTAGCGTTGTATTTTTTTAGTTAAAAAAGTTCCATAGCAACTAATGTGAATATTAGATTTAACGTTTTTAGGTTTTCATGGCACAAACGCAACCCTTACGACTTGAAAATGAATAATATTTGGCTTATTATCCAATTCAATGCATGAACTGAGACAATTTTCCCGACAAAATTGTGAACATCAAATTCATCATTCGCAACTGTAGACAGGTTAAGGCTTTTTGAGCCTCATCAGTACAGTTTGATGTTAGAGCAGACAGGTGGCGTTAGTGGAGACATTCTCTCTGATCTACACAGCTGTTCGTTTCGAAGCATGCCGTCACTCACGTCGAATTCATCATCGGTACATTGTTCTGATTAGACTCAAACAGCCGAAACCGGTCTACAGTTGCGAATGATTAATTTGATGTTCTCGGGGGTTACATGGATTGATTATCCTGCTTATCATATTTGACATAATATTGAAAAAAAAAATGGGAAAGGGTAGGCATTCTCCTTTATGTAACTGACAAGTCAAAAAAATCCAGTGTACATAATCTTGAAGAGAATCGTTGGTCTTCAAAAACGACATAAAAGTCGCGAAACAGTTGATAAGATATATAGGAGCTTCTGGAATCGTCACGCTTCCCTCTCTGACATTGTCAACTAATCTCTTAGGCGAGAAATGTTATTTTTGCCAATTAGATATATAAGATTAACTGTTACCTGAAATGAAGGTTTTTGAAGATGAAAACGGCTCGAAGCAATCGAATTCTTTATGATTTTGCTAGAATAAAAATCAACCAAAGAAATTCTTAACAAACTATTTCAACGAGGTTCACTACAGGACGGGGCTCACTAATGCGAAGATAAAGAATAATGTACCTACTCTACGTCTTATCATTTTGTTAGTTATTGGACCAATTATGTAATTTTCAATAATTATTAGGTATTTTGAGACATTTTGCAAGGAAAATGAGGAGCGCTGTACAAAATGTGTACGAGAACTATTTTAAAATGAAAAAATCATTCATTTCTGTTTTCTTTTTCGTTGCATAGAGATGCGTATGTACCTCTATATTGTCCTAATATATTGAAAACAATAGCAAGAATATTATATTCGCCAGCGAAAAAAGTTGATATCGAAAATTTGATCAACCTTAATGCTTCTAGTTCTGAGTTTTCTTATTTCATCGAGGATAACTAGTTTCTCCTGGTCCTTATTACACGATGTAGGTACGCGTTTTACACACATCGGAAAAGTCTAGGGATATTTTTATAAATAGGTGTTTTTGAGCGCTCGTACTACTTACACGAGGGCTATATCATTTCGTCACGATGTCTGTATTTTTCGAATTTTGAGCCGAAAATGGTCTCAAACGACTATGTCCGACTCACTGATGACGAATCCGTCGGAAAATTCGAGTCTGTCCGTCCGGCCGTCCGTATACACGATAACTCTCGAACGGAATGTCCTAGAAACTTGAAATTTTCAGGGTAGGTTCGAATCTCGAATGCCGAGGTTAAATTCGTTATTGGGCAAAATCCGCCTAAGGGTTCCGTTAATATGGCCGCTCGAAATTTTGTTTTCCTGATTACTTTGAAACTACAGATTCGATCGAGATGAAATTTTGCACTCTAATGGAAAATGAGGTGTTCAAGCTACATTTTGTTCAGCTCGCATCACCAGAACCATAGAAACCATAGAAAATTGTAACTTTTGAACGGAAACGCCTAGGGACTTGAAATTTTCAGGATAGGTGTGGATCTCGAATGTCGTGATCACGTTTATCTATGAGCCCTTAAAAAAGGGTTCCGTAAATATGGTCGTTTGAAATTTGGTTTTCTTGATAATTTCCAGACTGCAGATTCGATCGTGACGAAATTTTGTATACTTATGGAGAATGATATATTCAAGCTACATTTCTCTAGATCGCATGACCAGAACCATAGAAACCATAGAAAATCATAACTTTCGAACGGAAAGGCCTAGGCACTTGAAATCTTCAGGATAGGTGTAGATCTGAAATGTGGCGTTCACGTTTATCAATGAGCAGAAATATACTAGAAGTTCCGTAAATACGGTCGTTTGAAATTTTGTTTTCTCAATTATTTCGAAACTACGGATTCGATCGGTATGAAATTTTGTATTTTAATCGAGAATGATATATTGAAGCAATATTTTGTCCAGATCGCATAACCAGAACCATAGAAACCATAGAAAATTATAACTTCCGAAGGAAAAGGCCTAGGAACTTGAAATTTTCAGGGTGGGTTTGGATCGCGAATTCCACGGTCACGTTCATCAATGAGCAAAATCAAACTAGGGGTTCCGTAAATATGGCCGTTCAAAATATTCTGTTTCTGATCATTTCGAAACTACCGATTTGATTGGAATGAAATTTTGCACCTAGCTGAGGAATAATGTATTCAAACTACGGGCGGAATTTTGTCTAGATCGCATCACCAAGACCATAGATACCGTAGAAAATTTTAGTGAATTATCGAAAGAAAAATTGGTCACCTAAAGCAATGACTTAAAGACTGGATTATTGCCTTAGTTTGAAAATTTGTTTGACAGCTGTAAAAAATTTCCTCAATTGGTTTCCAAAACTGGAAAATGCGAATCTACCTATAAGGTGCATGTACGAGCGCTCAAAAGCTCCTGCCTTCACGGCAGTGCTTCCCTAAATTTTTTATATCTTTCAGTTGATTAAGGGGGAAACTAAAATTATAGAGTAATGAGAAAATGTTTGATATGTCATCAAATTAATTTTTTGCATGAAACGAACACAATATTTCAATAATAAAAATAAAGTATAAAACATAATTTTACGAGCTATACAAAAAAATTATCAAGTATGCAAAAAAATAACTAATGAAGAGTATGATCTCCACGTTGGTTAAGAACAGCTCTAAACCTATTGTTCATAGTAAAAATGACATTGTCAATGCCCGATTGAGGTATACTTGCCTATTCTGTGGTTAGAAGCTCTCGGAATTGAAGAGCAGTTTGGATATTGCCCAAAATGGGAGTAATTCTACGTGGAAGCATGTCCCATACATGCGCAATCGGATTAAGGTCCGGGGATTGTGCGGGCCATGGCAATACTTTAATTCCCTCGTTTTCTAACCCGTACGTTACAATCGCAGTGGTATGGGGACGAGCATTATCATGCATTAGGCGAAAGTTTGCCCCAACAGCACCAGTCAATAAAGGCACAATGGGTTCAAGAATATTCTCCACATATTGCTGACCTGTCAGGAAACCATTTGGAAAAAAGGAGGTTGGTTCTGCCGCCTGTTATTATTCCGCCCCATACCATTATTATACCCCCTCTGTATTTGTGAACTTCTGCATCCCAATTTTGATATTCTTCGCACCGGTCTACTCTGGCAGCGCGATTGCCTCTAGAGAGAGATGGACATCAAATTGGTCTTCGAATATGAAGATTAGCTTCGTGGAGAAGATTTCTCACATAATATCGACCAACGGTTATTTTATGCGCTCGCTGCAATTCCATTACCAATTCAAGTGCTGTGATAGGTGCTGTGTAATGTGTCTTCTAACACTTAGCAGTAAAAATCTACCCTGACTTGCCGTTGTACAGCGTCTACACCCTAGGTGTTGTTCAGCCGGACTTGCAGTTTCCCTGAAATGCCTCCATAAACGACTTATGACTCTCTGGGAAACACCCATCCGCTCAGCTACTTCGACTTGTCGCAGGCCAGCTTGAAGAAGGCCTACTGCTATTTTCATCTCGTCTGAAGACAAATGTCGTCGTTCCATAGTAAAACACAATATTCTCAATGCAATTCATCAATGCAACAATACTATTGAAGAACACTATAGACAGAATTAAATCGAAATACTGAGTCATTATATTTTTCACATTTTTTTCCGAAAAAAGGCGTATTCAAACGGGGCAAATGAACTGATCAGTACGTTAGTAGTATAGTTTGAACTTTAAACGATACAAAAGTTTCTTTTGACGCTTGTATAACTTTGTACGAATATCCCTAGACTTTTCGGATATGTGTATTAAACTGGGTTAGGTACTTCGTGATTTTTTCGTGAATTTCGGTTTCGGAATGATTTCCACAGATAATTATTATTGATAATAAAATAGGATGAGGGGATGAAAACATATCGTTCATTTTCGGACGATTTCAATCGTTTCAGAGTTTTCGAACGTGAAGGGTTTTCCATTAGAAGCGCTCGATTTTTGTAACGTAATAAAACGAATTGTGACAATGATAGCGATCTATGTTATTCATTATAATAAAGAACATGTGTTTACATTATATTTTGAAAATTATATCATGTTAATGTCTGCGTTTCGCTGACGTACAGGCACTTTTTGATCTGCCACAGACCCAGTTTTTTGAACGGCGAATTGTGGATTCTGCAGGAGATCGTCGACGCCATAAATTGCACGGAGTGCACGAAATGTTTGCCGAATGGAACATCGATTTGGATAATAGTTTTCAACAATTTTGAGTTGCGCCCTGTGAACCAAATCGGCCACCAGTGTTCATTTTCAGTATGACAAATATTGTCATTGAATTTTTATGAACTTCAAGAGGTGGAATCGTCGAATTATATTGAATATATATATATATATATATAAAAAACCTCAATTTTGCTTTGTGTACCAAAACTACCTTCAGTGTTCATTGTCATTGTATTTTTATGAACTCCAACGGATGGAATCACCGGATTATATCGAATATATAAGAAAACCTCGATTTTTCTCTGTGTACCAACGCGGCTTTCAGTGTTTATTGTCAGTATGAGTATAACTATCATTTTATTTTTATAAACTTCAGAAGTTGGAATCAGATAAACTGAATTATTTTTCTTTGTACCAAAACGACCATGAGTGTTTATTGTCAGTATGATAAATACTGTCATTATATTTTAAAAAATTACGAAAAGCACTGCCGTGAAGGCAGGAGCTTTTGAGCGCTCGTACATGCACCTTGTAGGTAGATTCGCATTTTCCAGTTTTAGAAATCAATTGAAGGAATGTTTGACTGCTGTCAAAAAAATCCAGACTTCATGTCGGTGCTTCAGCTGATCAATTTTTTTCCGATAATTCGCTAGAATTTTCCACGGTATCTATGGTCTTAGTGATGCGATCTGGACAAAAACGTAGTTTGAATACATTATTCCTGAGCTAGGTGCATAATTTCATTCCAATCCGATCAGTAGTTTCGAAACTATCAGGAAAAAAATATCTTGAACGGCCATATTTACGGAACCCCTAGTCTAATTTGGCTCATTGATGAACGTGACCGTGAAATTTGCGATCCAAACCCACCCTGGAAATTTCAAGTTCCTAGGCCTTTCCGTTCAAAAGTTAGAATTTTCTATGGTTTCTATGGTTCTGGTCATGCGATCTGGACAAAATATTGCTTCAATATATCATTCTCGATTAAAATACAAAATTTCATCTCGATCGAATCCGTAGTTTAGAATTTATCGAAAAAACAAAATTTCAAACGACTGTATTTAGGGAACCCCTTGTATAATGTTGCTCATAGATGAACGTGATCACGACATTCAAGATCCACACCTATGCTGAAAATTTCAAGTCCCTAGGCGTTTTCGTTCAAAAGTTACAATTTTCTATGGTTTCTATGGTTCTGGTCATGCGATCTGGACAAAATTCCACATGTAGCTTGAACACCTCATTTTCCATTCGACTGCAAAATTTCATCTCGATCAAATCTGTAGTTTTCAAGTAATCAGGGAAACAAAACTTTGAACGGCCATATTTACGGAACCCCTGGTGGAATTTGGCCCATTAACGAACTCAACCGAGCCATTCGGGAACTGAACCCACACTGAAAATTTCAAGTCTCTAGGTTTTTCCGTTCGAGAGTTATCGTGCTTACGGCCGGCCGGACGGCCGGACGGACAGACTCGAATTTTCCGACGGATTCGTCATCAGTGAGTCGAACATAGTCGATTGAGACCATTTTCGGCTCAAAATTCGAAAAATACAGACATCGTGACGAAATGATATAGCCCTCGTGTAAGTAGTACGAGCGCCCAAAAACTGATTCACTTTGAATATATCAGAATGACTCAATTTTCTCCTGCCTAGAACAGCTAGAAAGCAGAATTCCCACATAACGATTACTTTCGAACGGAAAGACCTAGAGACTTGAAATTTTCAGGGTAAGTTTGGATCTCGAGGCTCGAGGTCACGTTTATCAATGAGCAAACTTAGACTAGGGGTTCCGTGAATATGGCCGTTCAAAAGATTGAAATTTTCAGGATAGGCTGGGATCGTGAATTTAGCGCTCACGTTCATAAATGAGCAAAATTAGACTAGGGGTTCCGTAAAAATGGCCGTTCAAAATAATTTTTATCCTGATTATTTCGAAACTACTCTTTGGACTGAAATGAAATTTTGCGCATAGATGAAGAATAATGTATTCAAACTACGTGCGAAATTTTGTCCAGATCGTATCACCAAGACCATAGATACCGTAGAAAATTCTAGCGAATTATCGGAAAGAAATTGGTCAGCTGAAGCACTGACATGAAGTCTGGATTTTCGCCTAACTTTGAGAATGGAAAATGCGAATCTACCTACAAGGTGGATGTACGAGCGCTTAAAAGCTCCTGACTTCACGGCAGTGCTTTTCGTGATTTTTTTTAGATCAAACTTGGCTTCCGCCTTATATCTATGAGGAAGGGAAAAAATCAATGCACATGAGCATTCGGCCGCTTTAAAAATGGTATAGATGTTTCCAAATGAGTTTTTAGTTAACACATTCGTTACCGAGGGCGCCACTTGGCGTCTATGCCAAGTGCGGATATACATAATGCATTGCTATTCAGTTGGATTTTCAGTTGAAGTGTTGAAATAAAGAGGGTGTGTCGATTGAGTACTATATTCGTTAAAAACGATGGCGGTTTCGGTTATCTTGCGTTTCTATCGAAATGGCGAACAGTGATCTACCAGGCCCTTCGAGAACTAAATTGCCACGTTACAGTAGTAAGAAAAAACTTTCTGATGTTGAAATCTACTGAAACTACTGGCCGACACTTCTTATATCTTATAAAGGAAGGACAATACGAAAATAATGCAGACAGTGTTCCAAAAATAAACAGAGGAAAGATACAATGTATTACTGTAGAACATGTCCGGATTCTCCAGGGTTGTGTATAGAATGTTTTGAAAGATATCTTGCGAGCATGAAATAATATTTTTTGTTTTTCTGATAACTTTTTTTTCTGAAATTTTATATTTTTTCAATAAATTGACATTATTTTTGTGACAATTTCCTCAGTTTCCCTACATAAACCCACGTATATCAACGCCACCTGTGCGTCCTTAGGCTCTGAGACAGGGTTGCCGAAGCTATTCCGATCGGAGTAGATCTACTCCATTTTATATTTTTCTACTCCGCTACTCCAAACGATACAATTTCTACTCCGGTCGAATGACATTTCAAATTGAAGTTCGCAAATTATTGTTCTGTGGTAGCAATCCTTCGATGGGCAGGAGTGACGACTCTATGATCTCTCATTGGTGTATTTGATATTAATATGAAAACATTCTATGTCAATGCGATTTCCCTGCTTCACTATTTCAATAGCCTTCTTGTATAAAAACTCTGTGCTCATTCATACGGAAGATTTTCGCTTAGAGTTCGTTATCTATGGTTCTATATCGATAAAAAACTCGATGATTCGATATGTTTCACATAACGACGATTTGCCATTCCCTAGATATGCTACTCCGCTCTGGTCACAATCTACTCCACTTTTAATCTCGAATCTACTACTATTTTTCGACCGTCTGTGGCAAACCTGCTCTGAGAATGAGACACTCATACGCAGAGCCTCGGACGCCACGTGTGCGTTTTTTTTTTCATACGTTTATTTTTCGAAAAAAGGCTCGAATTTGTCTTATTTCATGACTATATTCATTTAAATCGATATAGAAAAGGACATTGGTCATACAGGATTCTCCTGTGAATGGATGATGGTAACGAACTTGTTATGTCAAAAGTTGGTCAGTAATTTGCATGTATAAATTCGAAAAAACATGTTTATGCGGTAAAACTTGAAAAAAAGATTAAACAAAAATTGGCTTAAAAAGATACGAAGTGAGAATATGATATATTCTTGGTTTAACGAGGTTACTTTGTAACCCTGTGTGTGCATGGTCCAACACGTGATGGCCAAAATAACGGAAGGGCAGGAATAGAACTAGAGCTGAATTTATACAACCGGATAACATACAACATGAGAACACAGATCAAATATGTTAAAAGTACTGGGAGTTCGCGTATTATAATTTGGGAAGTGAAATTGTATACAGCTAGGAACGTTATGTGTTTCCCTCGCGTTTGGTATTGAGTATATCATATTAAATTCCTTTTACCGTAAATGCCATAGGATTTCACCAATCAAACTAAATTCTTCCAGCTCCGTGTCTGCCATACTGTTTACTCACGTGGTTTTGAATATGAACTAATTCTATAGATCTCGAATAGTATAGAAATTTATATGTGTAATTAGGATCGAGTCCGGGAGCGTATGGTTCGAATTGTTACTGAAATTATTTCAACGTATATGGAAGGTTATAACGTTGAACTTGGTCTTTTAGGTGAAGATTGTAGATATTGCCACCCCTAGCTCGAGCAGTGTTCTTGGGTCTGCCTCACCCAATGGAGACGCACGTTAAATCTATATGAATAAACCGTAGGTCCTCGAAGTAACTACAGCCAGATTTATAGGAAAATTGATAGAAAATTATTCCTTCCGAATATGTAGCCCACGCAAAGCCGTGGCAGTTACGACGTTTTATTCCATACTTGAAACTTAAAACCATAAAACATTTTTATGAATTGAGTAGATGGCATCCAACTTGTGTTATTTGGGTCCTCATTGGCCCTGTACAGGTAATGAAGGTGATTTTAAACAGCAGAATAACACAAAATGACATGGAATAATTTTGTTCTTTGACGTTTATACAGAGGAATAACATAGAATAGGGAATAAAAGCACAACCTATGAAATTTCTGTTCTGATGCACTTGTTAAAAATTACGAAAAGCACTGCCGTGAAGGCAGGAGCTTTTGAGCGCTCGTACATGCACCTTGTAGGTAGATTCGCATTTTCCAGTTTCAGAAATCAATTGAAGGAATTTCTGACAGCTGTCAAAAAAATTCTGAAACTTAGGCGAAACTCCAGACTTCATGTCAGTGCTTCAGCTGATCAATTTTTTTTCGATAATTCGCTAGAATTTTCTACGGTATCTATGGTCTTGGTCTGGACGATCTGGACAAAATTTTGCACGTAGTTTGAATACATTATTACTCAGCTAGGTGCAAAATTTCATCCCAATCCGCTCAGTATTTTCGGAACTATCAGCAAAAAAATATTTTGAATGGCCATATTTACGGAACCCCTAGTCTAATTTTGCTCATAGATGAACGTGATCGCGATATTTGCGATCCAAACCCACCCTGAGAATTTCAAGTCCCTAGGCCTTTCCGTTCGAAAGTTATGATTTTCTATGGTTTCTATGGTTCTGGTCATATGATCTGGACAAAATATTGTTTTAATATATCATTCTCGATTAAAATACAAAATTTCATCTCGATCGAATCCGCAGTTTCGAAATTATCCAGAAACCAAAATTCCAAACGACCGTATTTACGGAACCCCTGGTATAATTCTGTTCATTGATAAACGTGAACGCGACATTTCAGATCCACACCTATCCTGAAAATTTCAAGTCCCTAGGCCTTTCCGTTCGAAAGTTATGATTTTCTATGGTTTCTATGGTTCTGGTCATGTGATCTGGAGAAATGTAGCTTGAATATATCATTCTCCATTAGTATACAAAATTTCGTCACGATCGAATCTGTAGTTTTGAAATTATCAAGAAAACTAAATTTCAAACGACCATATTTATGGAACCCTTTGTATAATTTTGCTCATAGATGAACGTGATCACGGCATTCGAGATCCACACCTATCCTGAAAATTTCAAGTCCCTAGGCGTTTCCGTTCAAAAGTTACAATTTTCTATGGTTTCTATGGTTCTGGTCATGCGATCTGGACAAAATTTCACATGTAGCTTGAACACCCCATTCTCCATTTGAGTGCAAAATTTCATCTCGATCAAATCTGTAGTTTCCAAGTAATCAGGGGAACAAAGCTTTGAACGGCCATATTGACGGAACCCTGGGCGAATTTGGCCCATTAACGAACTTAACCGAGGCATTTGGAATCTGACCCTACACTGAAAATTTCAAGTCTCTAGGTTGATCCGTTCGAGAGTTATCGTGCTTACGGCCGGACGGACGGACAGACTCGAATTTTCCGACGGATTCGTCATCAGTGAGTCGAACATAGTCGATTGAGACCATTTTCGGCTCAAAATTCGAAAAATACAGACATCGTGACGAAATGATATAGCCCTCGTGTAAGTTGTACGAGCGCTCAAAATGGATATCCGATTATCTTCAAATTAAAAATTGATTTTTGAAAATACGAACAGTTAAATTATATAACAGGTAAAGAGCATCCCTTCTATTCTTCAAATTGCTGTGCATATAATATTTTTTAAATTAATTTTTCCAAGTAAACTTTTTGCATAATTCTGAAGAATAATCTTCGTTCAACTAGACATTTTGGTTAAGTTTTCCAAACATTTCTTTCCAACAGGGATAACAGCAGTCTTAGTGGCCTCTCTTTTCTCGTCACGTTCCCTAATTTCATTGGAAGAAATATTGAGATTTATCTCAACTGATCAAAACCCGTGAGAAAATCTCAAATTTACGGAACACCGATTTTAAGGTATGGTGTTCCCGTACATTCGATTCGTTATCAAGTAGAAATTTATTGCTTATTAAAAATTTACCTTTTCATTGATGAAATATTTATGTACCGGTAATTCTCGATATTTGAATTTGCAAATCATAATGAAAGTACAAAGTGTGAGGTGTTGGAAATGGATTATTATTGAGTCGGGGGCAGGTATGAAAAAAGACCAAAGCTTAATGAATTTTCGACAATGACAGTAGCGAATGGAACAAAGAATATCTTTTCCTTATGTTCAATTTGAACCTCAATATTGCAATATTAAGAAAAGTCATCGAAACTCTGAAAACTATAATTTTTCTAATATTTCTTCAAGGACGTTATTACAATTGTTTTAAAGATGTTGAATATGAACGAATCTCGAACGTCAATTGTTTTTTAGGTCAGTTTTTGTTTTGACATCTTCTGTTATTGACAGATTGAAGCATGGAAAAGCTGAGCATCTAATAACTTGTTTATTGCATGTAGCTTGAACACTCATTTTCCATTTGAGTGCAAAATTTTATCTCGATCGAATCTGTAGTTTCGGAGGAATCGAAATAAAAATATTTCGAACGGCCATATTCAGGGAACCCCTAGTGGAATTCTGTCCATTAACGAACTCGACCGAGGCACTTGGGAACTGAACTGAACCCACACTGAACATTTCAAGTCTCTAGGTTGTTCCGATCGAGAGTTATCGTGCTTACGGCCGGACGGACAGACTTGAATTTTCCGAAGTATCCGTCATCAGTGAGACCATCTCTGTCGATTGAGACCATTTTCGGCTCAAAATTCGAAAAATATAGACATCGTGACGAAATGATATAGCCCTTGTGTAAGTAGAACGAGCGCTCAACAAAACGTATTCCTCTATCTGTGGTGGAGAGACCATAAAGTGCCCCTAGTTTCAAAAGGCGATCTTCTCACTTAGTTGTAGGGACCACTAACAGCCCCTTGTTTCGAGTCTCAAAAGAGTTTTCATATTCGTAGGTATATGTTATGATCAATGTGTAAGATGTTCGATATAGAAAATAAAATACCTTAAAAGTTGGATTGAAACCTCGTCCCTCAATTATGTTTGAATCAAATGATGTCATTTGAAACACACTATTGTAATGCTGAATATTCTGCAAGAAATGTTTAGATAGAGGTTCTTGTCTTGAAAGTACTTAACGAATTCAATGATTCGGGTGGCATTGTCAGTTGTGGCAATTTGATTTTTCCATGCAAGCAACATAATCCTGGGGGTTCGTTTCGAGATCTCAGAGCATTGCAGTATTGACAAATAGGGCTCATATTTCTAAAAGACACCAATATATTGATAGCATAATCGACTGTGGGATCATATCTAAATGCCAAACACTCAAAGTTGATCATTTCATTGGATTCTATATTTTGTTGTATCTCGCCTGAGATCGATAATATTGTAACGAACTTATGCCGGACCTGTCGCCTTCTAGAACGGACGGAACTCTTCGAGAATATACAAGAAACGACGAGACGCCTCGACAGCCTTCTGGACTGTTCCCTCCCACTATATAAGTCGACATCGGTCCATGACGAGACAGTATTGTCAAATCATAAATGATTGAGTGTTGTAAATAAATTAGTATTAGTGTCATTAGTGAACTGTAAATAAATTATTTTAAGAGGATTTGGACAATATTCATTACAGTGGTGTCAGAAGTGCAATTTTTAAATAAATAAGTTCTCGCGTAGTGAATTGCTGGTTCGCGGAAAATAAATTGACAGAAATTTTAAACGTAAAACAGACTGGTTCTTCCGTACAAAGATAAAATGATGAGAAAAGTGCGTCTTGTGGATTTAAAAGTCGCGGAGTTAGAACAGGAACTGGAAGAAAGGGAACTATAAACAACGGTTAAAAGGGTGGTTCTTCAAGAAAGACTTGCACAAGGACTTATACAAGAAGGTGAGGACCCTGAAACATTTTTGAGCGCTCGTACTACTTACACGAGGGCTATATCATTTCGTCACGATGTCTGTATTTTTCGAATTTTGAGCCGAAAATGGTCTCAATCGACTATGTTCGACTCACTGATGACGAATCCGTCGGAAAATTCGAGTCTCTCCGTCCGTCCGGCCGGCCGGCCGTCAGCCGGCGAACGGATCAACTTAGAGACTTGAAATTTTCAGTGTAGGTTCAGATCCCGAATGCCTCGGTTAAGTTCGTTTATGGGCCAAATTCCACCAGGGGTTCCGTAAATATGGCCGCTCAAAGTTTTGTTTCCCTGATTACTTGAAAACTACAGATTCGATCGAGATGAAATTTTGCACTCAGATGGAAAATGAGGTGTTTTAGCTACATGCGAAATTTTGTCCAGATCGCATGACCAGAACCATAGAAACCATAGAAAATTGTAACTTTCGAACGGAAATGCCTAGGGACTTGAAATTTTCAGGATAGGTGTGGATCTCGAATGTCGTGATCACGTTCATCTATGAGCAACATTATACAAGGGGTTCCGTAAATACGGCCGTTTGAAATTTTGTTTTCTCGATTAATTCGAAACTTCGGATTCGATCGAGATGAAATTTTGTATTTTAATCGAGAATGATATATTGAAGCAATATTTTGTCCAGATCGCATGACCAGAACCATTGAAACCATAGAAAATTGTAACTTTTGAACGGAAAGGCCTAGGAACTTGAAATTTTCAGGGTGGGTTTGGATCGCGAATATCGCGGTCACGTTCATCAATAAGCAAAATGAGACTAGGGGTTCCGTAAATATGGCCGTTCAAAATATTTTTTTCCAGATAGTTTCGGAACTACTGATCGGATTGGAATGAAATTATGCATCTAGCTGAGGAATAATGTATTCAAAGTACGTGCAAAATTTTGTCCAGACCGCATCACCAAGACCATAGATACCGTAGAAAATTCTAGCGAATTATCGAAAAAAAAATTGGTCACCTAAAGCACTGACATGAAGTCTGGAGTTTGGCCTAAGTTTCAGAATTTTTGTGACAGCTGTCGAAAATTCCTTCAATTGATTTCTAAAACTGGAAAATGCGAATCTACCTACAAGGTGCATGTACGAGCGCTCAAAAGCTCCTGCCTTCACGGCAGTGCTTTTCGTAATTTTTATTCGAAGTTCCCGGAGTTGATTTAAGTTCAATAATGGTTAAACTGGAAGAAAATTCTCGAAGCCTGGATGATAAGCTTCAAGAAAATTCCAGAAGCTTGAAAGAAGATTTCCAAGAAAGTTCTAGGAATTTGGAAGAAAAGTTTCAGGAAACTACCAAATCCCTGGAAGAAAACTATAGAAATTTGGAAAAAAAGTTTCAGGAAACTACTAAATCTCTGAAAGATCTAGAAGAAAATTCTAGAAATTTGGAAGACAAGTTTCAGGAGACCACTAAATCCCTTAAAGGAGATCTGCAGGAAACTCTGGAAGAAAAGCTTCTAGAAAATTCTAGAAACCTGGAGGAACAGCTTCATGAAAATGCGAAGTGCTTGGAAGAGAAGCTATGTGGTGTTCTAGAAGAAAGAATAGAGACAGAGATGGATAACATTAGGGATCAAATGAACACAGAGATAGATAGATTCGAGGAAGAAATGAACAAAATGGGGGAAACCATCAATAGGCTAGAAAAACGAGTCAATGCTGGGCAAACCACGGACAAGGTCAACGAGAAGTCAACGCCGGACCTGAAGAAGGGTATGCAGGATTTCAAGGTTAATTCTGGAATTAAAAAGCAGTCCATGAAGCCGCCCCAGTTTGACGGAAAAACTCTATGGGCAAATTACCGCCGCCAATTCGAAGCAGCGGCCAAAGCAAACGAATGGAATGCAGAGGAAAAAGCTGTAGCACTCACATTGGCATTACGAGGAGAAGCGACAGATATTCTGCAGACCCTCACCGCCCATGAACAGAAGGACTATGATCAGCTGATTAAACATCTGGAACTACGATTTGGCCAAGGCCATTTCGAACACGTTTACCACTCTCAGCTGAAAAATCGTTACCAAAAATCAGGCGAGTCGTTACCAGAATTCGAAGCTGACATTGCACGCCTGGTACGTCTCGCATATCCGGCCACTCCGGAGAACGTAATGGAGCGATTGGCGGTTCAAGCATTTTTGGGATGGACTTCGTTGACACTAGCCCGACCATCACATCTCGTAGACGCACTGGCACGCGCTTTGGAGTTCGAGGCGGCAAAGCAGTCCTGTAGAAGTCAAGGCAAGATCCGAATTATTGAGGAGGATTCACAGGAGCCTGTTGACCTAGAAGCTGCCATAAAAAAAGTGATCAACGAAGTGCTGCCTGGAAAAAGACAGATAAAATGTTGGCACTGTGGAAAAATCGGACATGTGCGTAGCAAATGCCCGACGTACAAAGAATCGGCAAAGACACAGGAAAACTAAAAAGGGTCGATGAGGAGGGGCAATCTTCGACCTGTATCCGGCGAGCCCCAGTCAACAACGCATATGTCGCTGTCCTCCAACCTCAGAATAAGGGTGTCTTCGTAGACGGTCTCATCAGTAACGAGCCCAGCACCATGTTGCTGGATACAGGTGCAACTAGGACAATTCTGGAACCTTCCTTTGGTAGAACACCGGCACGAATCGAACCGACGTCTTGGAAGCTACGCACAGCAACAGGAGAGCCAGCTACTGTATATGGTGAGCTACCAGTTGAACTGGTTTTGGGTAGCACTAAAGTGAAACATCAAGCACTAGTAGCGGACATCGAAGGCGATGCGATCATTGGGATGGAGATCATGAACTCAAGAGGGTTTGAGTTGAATTTCAAGGACGGCGTCTTACGTGTCAACGGAGAGGAGCTGGTGCTTCATGGGAGAAGTGAGAAGAAGATCCGTGTCGTATTGGCAGAAGATGTAAGAGTACCTGAGAGGACCGAAAACATTGTGGAGGCACGTCTAGACAGCAATTCAAGTAATGGAGACGTGGTCATGTTCGAGCCCAAACTTCATGATGAGGAAATTGGACGAGGGATTGCTCTAGGGAAATCCTTGCTGCGTGCTGACAAATTGGTGCCGGTAAGGGTCATGAATGTGGAAGAGGCTGACAAAATCGTCAGTGATATGGAGAAAGAAGGAGTCATCGAACCATCCGACAGTCCCTGGTCCTCTCCAGTCCTACTGGAAAGACGGATCGACACGATTTTGCGTGGACTACCGACAGTTGAACAATGTCACGAAGAAAGACAGTTACCCTCTCCCGAGAATAGATGACACTCTGGACACGTTGGCTGGTTCCACGATATTCTCGACCCTTGATCTGAAGAGTGAATATTGGCAGGTAGAACTGGCTAAAGAGGTTCGAGAAAAGACAGCTTTTACCATTGGGTCAGGATTGTGGCAGTTCACCGTCATGCCGTTCGGAGTGTGTAACGCCCCGGCCACATTCGAAATATTGATGGAGACGGTGTTGAAAGGACTTTCTTGGAGGACATGTGTGGTATATCTCGACGATACAATTGTGGTCGGCAGATCATTCGAGGACAACGTGAAAAACCTGGAGGAGGTCTTCCAGAGACTAAGAAACTCTGGACTGAAACGAGCCCTAAGAAATGTCATCTGTTTCAAAAAGAAGTACGATACCTCGGTCACGTTGTTTCTGGAAAAGGAGTAGCAGTGGATGACCAGAAGATCAAAGCTGTTAAGGAATGGCCCACACCAAAAGACCTTTACCAGCTCCGAAGTTTCCTTGGTTTGTGCACATATTATCGTAGATATGTGCTGGGGTTCGCCAACATCGCTAAACCACTGACCAAGCTCACGGAAGGTCAAACAAAGTTCCAGTACCCAACCAGGAAGCTATCACCGTCGCCGACGTTTTGATGAAAGAGTGAATATGTCGATTCGGTATCCCATTGGAGCTACACTCAGACCAAGGCAGGAACTTCGAATCCAGAGTATTTCAAGAAATGTGTCAATTACTGAACATCAACAAGACAAGGTCCACGGCGCTTCATCCGCAGTCCGATGGAATGGTGGAGCGGATGAACAGAACGATCAACCGCTACTTGTCCAAGGTTGTATCTGACCATCAAAGAGACTGGGACCAATATCTTCATTTGTTCCTGATGACATATCGATCTGCAGTACACGAATCAACTGGACAAACCCCTGCGAGTATCGTAATGGGCCGAGAACTACGACTCCCATGTGACCTGCGATTTGGGATACCACCGGGACAAGACACTGCGGGAGAGGACTATGTCAGCAACTTGAGACAGAGAATGGACGATGTCCACGAACGAGTCCGGTTGAACATCCAGAGCGCCAGCGATAGAATGAAGCAGACGTACGACATCAAGGCCGAGGCTGGAGGGTTTCAGGATGGTGACCTGGTTTGGTTGCACAACCCCAAACGTAGTCGTGGACTATCTCCGAAGTTGCAGAACTCTTGGGAAGGTCCGTTTAAAATCATGAAAAGGATAAACGACCTTATCTACCGAATTCAGAAGCCACCACGAGGGAAACCAAGGGTCGTTCACTTCAATCGATTGGCCCCTTACGCTGTTCGCACCAAGTTCGCACCCTCAAACCACCAGAAGATGATATGACATACCAGAAGTTTATGTCCTTGTATTCAAACGGACAGAAAGTGCAAGTACAACAAGAAACGACGAGACGCCTCGACAGCCTTCTGGACTGTTCTCTCCCACTACATCGGTCCATGACGAGGCAGTATTGAGCTTATAGCGCGTGTGGAAATAAATGATTGAGTGTTGTTAATAAAATAGTATTAGTTTCATTAGTGAACTGTAAATAAATTATTTTAAGAGGAATTTGGACAATATTCATTACAATATCGATTCTTCCGAACCTCTCATTCTGTTTGCTCATCGTCTCGATCATTACGAACTCGCCTTGATTCACGCGTTCGCCGACCAATATTTGGACGCCTCACTGATGGCATTTTTATTAATAACTATCCCACAACACAACGATATATATCAAACATAGTGATAAACTTCTAAGCAATTTTTAGAAACACGATAAACTTCACTCACACAAGTCTCAAAATTCTCATGAAATATAAGTAATCTACGATTGTTCGCTTGGTCGGAGGAAAAAGGAATGCCTTTTTTTCTTTTCCGTGCGGTTTTTTCGGAAATATTTCGTTGTATAAACCGTGTCGTGATAATAATGAACACAACTAAAAAAGAATTATCTAATTTAGTGCAGTCGTTTGAACGTGATGCTTGCACATACGTAAACGTCTTTTATTAATATAGATGTACCGGATGTAAAATTCGATGTCTAGCACTAGGAAACAAAAGAAACTGAAAAACGCGTATCGATTTATTTTTTTTTCATTTTGTACCTATGAACGACAATTGGAAATTAGCGATTTTCATCGAATCGTCATAACTTCCACATCTTTGGTGCTACATATTGCAATAATTCAAAAACATCAATGAAGTGAAATTTTGTGGAATCCAATAATTATACGGGAATTATCATTTTGTCACAAGTTCTCTAGTTATATTATAAAGTTATATTTTCCAAATGGAAACCCATTAAGTGATTATTTTCGAGTAATCTACAGAAAGCATTTTTGTATCATGTGGCATGTAATTTCAGTAGAAATGAAAATATGTATTCGCAATTTTTCATGCTTTGCAAGAATCAAATTTCTCTGTGGCGGCCAGTGGCTACTGTTGAATGAATAAGCATTTATCTACATAGATATTCTAATTTTTCATACTTTGAAATACATATAAATTATAGTAAATGTCGGAAATAATAAAAAATTAGACATTATTGTAAATTATTTTCAGTTTAACCAGAAATTTGTTTCAGGTTACCTCTTGCCTGAACTCATTGTAAGCCTAATCCTTCTCGAGCAAGAGGTTGAGATGTTCCTGTGCTCCTTGAACTGGCTCAATGTTTTCGAAGAGTTATTGAAATCATTAGATAAATTATGCAGGCTCATTCAAGACGTTGAAGCTTTTGATAACGATGACATCTCTTGGCCTGGTGTAACTCAGAACAGACCTGTTTTTCTCCAGAAAACTTTGGATGATCTACCTCTGATTCGAAAGGCAGATTTGGAAAATCATAACAAGGATGGAGGGTTATGGGTTGTACTAAACAATAAAGTATATGATATTCAAGACTTCAGGTGAGATATTCAGATAATAAAGTGAGAATTTAGAAAATAAATGATCGGAATGGTCAATAAAACAACAAATTCATCGAAATAATTGATGACACAATAGGCATTACCCGTGATTCCCAGGAAAACGTATATCGTCAATATTTTGATTTTGAGTTTATCGTTCTTCGTCAGTTACGCCACAGTTCCTGGGGCTGCAACCCTAAAATACTGCGATGGATGTATGTCATGATTGTGAGACCAATAATAACTTATGGGGCAGTAGTCTGGTCTGCTAAGACAGGGCAGACAAGCACGAGGAAAATACTCGACAAGATACAAAGGCTTGCCTGCGTTTGCATCACTGGAGCTATGAGAGCGTGCCCGACAAGAGCACTTGAGCTCATCACTGATCTCACTCCATTACATCTAGTGATCAACAGAGTAGCCCATGAGGCTATCCTTAGAATATCTAGGGAAGGTACAGGGAATGAGAGAATTAAAAGTCAAGGAGCCGTGTCCTCTGTGAACAAGTACATCTCATCAGCGAACCTGCCTAGTGATGTTATGATTAAAAAAGTAAGCATTGAGAAGAACTTCAACACTATGCTATGTAAAAAGGAAGACCCATTAGCGTTCTATCAAATTTCGCTAAAATATTCGAGAAGGTTCTGGCTCTCAGACATCCTCCTTCACACTACATCCCTTATCCCATCCAGCTTGTTTTGAAGGGCGGCTTCTTTGATGATGATGGTTCATAATGATTTTAGGCCACATCTATGGTGTTTTAAAAACGATTTGTATTGACAAAAATTCACCAATCAGAGTTTTGAGGTCAAGAAGTGGGAGAAAAATTGGGGAATCTTATTCTATTCTACATACATATTGATTTCTTTCAATTGTGAAGAAAAGAGCAAAAAATTTAAATTGTAATGTTCGTTTAATGTGTATTCAGATTTGAAGTGTTATAAGTTTTGAGTTTTTTTATATTCTGACTTTTTTGTGCCATTGTGCTTTTGGATTCGAGCATTAAAAATTGTGCTATTGAAGGTAAGTTGCACTGAGTATCTGTTATTTTTTATGATATTATTCTTATTTTTCGTTTGCAGTATGTATTTTTAAATTTTGAATTGAAGAATTTATATTTTTTTAAGATAAATGTTCGTATTCATTAAATAAATATGAATATTTCATTTTGCTTTTTCAGAATTGGTTTTATTTTTATGCATTTCATTTAAAATTTGTATTTCAATGTTTTTAATGAAAAAATTTTTCCATAAAAATGTGTATTATTTTGAAACTCTTACGGAAATATATGACAAGCATTATGAAAAAAAAAAACTATAAGAAAATATGATGGATGAAAAAAAAATTACGCAAATGGGAGGGCGCTGTCTAATATATTGCCACAGGCGCAATAGTACCTAGATACGGCCCTGTCCACTGTCAACATCTATATATAAACTAGATGACCCGGCAAACGTTGTTTTGCCATATCTCTCCCTTTTTTCGCAATTTCAAAATTGCTCGAGGCCTTCGGCCTCTCTTACCTTAGGAAAGCCCGTTTCTCCCTCTCGAAAACGCGGGGGGCGCTTAGCGCCCCCGGTCTCTCCCTTTTTTCGCAATTTCAAAATTGCTCGAGGCCTTCGGCCTCTCGTTGTTCTGGCTATTAAAAAATAAGGGTTGATCGTAGAAGGGTGAAAATTAGGGATTGTATGTATTTTTGTATGTTGTATCATAAAAAAATAGAAATTAGAAATTTTGTCTAAAAAATAAAAAATAAAAATTTAGGGGTGGACTACCCCTAACATTTAGGGGGATGAAAAATAGATGTTGGCCGATTCTGATAGATACCGGATAAGCACAAAAAATTTCATCAAAATCGGTTAAGCCGTTTCGGAGGAGTATGGCAACGAACACTGTGGACACGAGAATTTTATATATTAGATTTTGCTGTTATGACATGTACCCATCAAGGAAACAATATGTACTACAATTTGCTGACGATACCACACTGATAGCACATGAAAAATCAGTACAGGGTTCACACAAAACCTACAAAAACAAGTCAATACTATCACAAAATGGTACCATAAATGGTGGTTGAAGCCAAATCCAACTAAGTCCCAGTTTATCATATTTGATCACATAATCAACCCAAATTCACCAACTCTAGACATTAATGGTATAAATATAAAACCGTCACCAACTGTCAAATATTTAGGAGTTCAAATAGACAACAGATGCAACTTTAATGCTCACACAAAGATGGTCAAGAAAAAGACAATTTCCAAAGCCGCATATTTTTCCAAATTAGCATACAAGAAACAAGAAATGAACACACATACTGCAGCAAAAATATATAAGACCATATATAAGACAACAGCCCTGAGGAAAATAACAAGATTGCGACACCCAAATAATGTTCTCCATAATCCTCCAAATCAACTTTTATATGAAGAGACAGGAATTGAACCAATAAACGAAAGAATCAAGAGATTAAATAAGAAATTTCATTCTAAGCTGATGACATAATCGAACAATTCTATGATGATGGAATAAACAAATCTTCAAGAAAACATCCCACACAGACTCTTTTGAAAATGTTTAATTCCAATTAAATAAATTTACACTATGAAATACATTATAAATTATAAAAAAAAAAATTTAAAAGGCTGAAGGACCCTTGGTCGATGGCCATTTGTATCGAGACAATAAAGCACAGTTACTTCTACTACAAATGTAAGGACTGTGTTTCCAACCTACCTCCACAATATTATGTAGAAAAAAAGAGTAAATATTTGTTCTTTTACAGATGTGATAATACGGCATTCTCCGAACAATTACAAAAAAACGCTGGAAAAGATGTGACACATATATTGAATTCTTTTCCACAAAAACATTGTTTGATACAACTCATGGAAAGCTATATAGTTGGTAATTATTGCCAGCCAGAACCCGAAATTTCTTGTAACGACCTCGACTCTTTGCAAATGTGTTCTACTCTGCTGGACACCGAAAGATATCTAGGATATTTGTTAGGTCTACATTCTCATAACTTACGTCAAAGCATCCCGTTGCAACAAGATGAAATTTTGTTGAAACAGTGGTTGAATGCCGATTTCCTCACAGGTGGTTTACAGGTGAGGAAATTATGAAAATGAGACGCTGAAACTTCTGGAGTTTAAGTCACCATGAACTCTTAGCTAAGTTTTGGAATCTGAATTAAATCAGCTGAGTTCATTGAAGTCAAACATACCCTTTTCTAGTTATGAATGTTATTTTTTATACTTTTACAGGTTGATCAACCTCCAAGTCCTTTCGAAGAAGAGAAGGGCGATTCAAGAAGTACTAACTCAACTGCCGACAACACACCAACAGAGCCTAAAGTCAATATGAGTCAGAAGTTTTCGAAGCATTTCCAGACTCCGATTGATCGAATCAGTTCTTTTGTAAATTCACTGGCTGAGAGCAGATTATCTGTGAGCATATTATAATTTCTCCTACCCCCAACGCTAGGAGAGGGGTTTTGAAAGTTTAAAGGGTGTATCTGTTTGTGGCATCGTAGTTCCCAAACGGATGGACTGATTTGGATTCAGGTTTTTTTTGTTTGAATTATTTGATTTAAGAAAACTCGTTCAACGATTGTAGGGGCAAAATGTCAAACATACGAACCGACTGTTTTGATACTGTTGACTTTGAACTTGTTTAATTTTTTCGATAATACTCTGCTGCTTTCAGCTTGTTTTATTAGATCCACACCAATATTTTCATGGAAACTTAAAAAAGAACATCCCTTGAGATTGATTTAGGGAATAAGCAGTGGTTAAACCAGCATTCGGTATACAGGAAAGTCTCTAGTTTCCGGACTAGTTATGATTAACTCAGAAGGTCTTGTCTTCCCTCAAACAATGAATAGTTCGCTAGACCATTGCTTATTTCCCAAGCTGTGTATTTTTCTTGCATGACAAATTATTTCAATTGCTTCATTACTCATCAAATTTTTTTTCATTAGGACCCCTATGTGATAGCATATTTAGCCATTGTAGAACAACATTCCAAGCAGAATAATTTTTTGACAAGAATGGATTTTTCATTTGAGCATCCAATAGAAGAAATAGCTAGGGTGTTATATGCTGTTTTAATAAAACATTTGGGATTGGGATATATACTGCTACCAATCTTAGATGCATGTAAGTGTAAAAGAAATTTGATCCATTTGAGTAGTATATAGAACTGAATTATGTCATAAAAATTCCGTATATTCTAATATATGACATAAAATGAAGTGATTCCTTATACCGGTCTGGAAAATTACATTGGACATATAGGATATTCAATGCATAAGGAGAAACCTGACCGTCCAGTCGAACACTGTAAGAATGGAAATGAATTCGCGTTATGATAATGAATAATCCAGTATTGAACTGGAGAGAGCATTTTGTTCCAAATGCTCTTTCTCTTTCACAGGCTGTGGTGGGGCTACAATAGTTTCATTAAACAAACTTTAGTAATCTACTTCAACTTACACTTCTGCTTCAGCGGGTAAACGATCAAGACGCTCGAAAATTATAGTCCATTTAAGAATTATTGACATCGAAGCAGGCCATGAACGTCCAGTCGAGGCTTTATTTCTAGTTACTAAAAAGTAACTAAATTTCATCATAGAAATGGAACATAAATATAACCTAGAAAAGTGTTGAGTATACGAATTATCGAATAATTAAGCCGGAATATTTCGATTGCAGTTCAAACATGGGAATTCAGGTTTGAAAGCGCAATAATATCGTGGAATGCTTTCATATGAAATTATCTGAACTTATCGTTCATATAAAAGTCAACCATGGAAAATTGAAGATCATTCAAATAAATATTTATTTTCACTCAGGACCATGCAATATTTATTGGTATTGGAAATCTTGCAAAATTCTAACCATATAACTATAAGAGGACCATTTTATGTCAGGATTTAAGAAGGATAATTAATGGAATTCTAGCAGGTAGCTAGTGGTGCAACAGAAAAAAATTTTTGGATACTTCGCAAGCACAGGGCCAAAAGAATGGATTGGAATAAACGTTATAATGTATTAAGAAATAAGAGAGAAACAAAAATTAAGAATCTATGTAGTACATGAAGAATTTTGACATGAACTTTGTACCGAACTATCAATATATGAACCAATTTGTGAATTATTTATCGCTCGGTGTTGAATACTTTAAGAAAGTCAATTTTTATTTTCATTCATTAAAACTGTCCATGAATTATTGAAAATCTATAATTGATGAGCAATTTTACAATTATTCAGTATACTTTTGAATTGAACAATATAGCATGTGTATTAGCAGAGGGAATGTGAACAGGGTACCATACAGTATAAGTATAATAAATAAACTTAAAATATCTATGAATGATATAAGAGCGAAGATAAAAATATCATTGAAAACTTTGTTTCCACGTATTGTAGTGATTTGGATGTGTTTATTGAATAAGCTGACATAGTCCTATTGATGGGCATCCTTTTGCAGCGAAGGTTTCAATATTTCAATAACCCATTTATGAAATAATTCTCCATTCATAGTAATCCTTATCATTAATACCACTGTCCAGAATCGGATCACATCCAGGTAAAAATCCATCAATTGTTCCAGCATTCAAAATAGTGCACCTTCTGCCTTTACCCTTGAATATACTCAGCATACCTTTTGGATTCTTTTCTAGTGTCCACTGACGAATTCGAATATCCAAATTTCATCTAGATAAATGAATTTTACATTTTGTTCCATGTATTCTCGGTATTTATCACAATATCGTACTATTTTTATTATATTTTTATGTTTATCAATAAGAATTTTCCTTCAATCAACATTTTTGTATTTGTATCCAATTTTTTTTATGATATAATATTATGTTGACTTTGATCGATTGAAATCTAGGTGGTCTTTGGCCAGTTCGAAAAGGATATCTAAACTGATATATTCATTGTTTTTAATTCTAGCAAAAACAAAGTCATTCAATGTCTCTTTGAAGGAATAATCGTATCGCACAGGTTTTCTTCCACTGCTAATTCCAGGCTATAATAACATGCTAATATTCTACGGACAGGGCTTGGTGAAATCTGAAAATTTAAGAGACATTGATCAATCAGAATACACTTTGAGTCGGTGAATAACAGTTTACCTGAAACACTAGCGGAAATATATGCCAAATCTTTGAAAAACTCGAAGTAACACCGACAAACTGCCTGGCGTTCTCTTGTTAGGCGCGATGTATCCTGGAATCCTGGTCAATTCCAGCCATTTTAATAGCATAAGACAAAAAATACTCAAATTCAGAGCACATTTTTATTATTACATATTCACCAATATCTTCGATAAAATCATCAAAGCAAGATTTCTATGGGTAATGCTAGTGCTATTCCTATACCAACCTGAATTCAGCAACCCAAAATATTACTGAATAGTCTATTACCAACTTAAATTCGATTTTTCACAGCCAACCGAGATGTCAATAATTCTTAAACGGAGTATAAATATTATACGATGCGACATTTAATTGTGATGTAATGTGAGGAATTCATTTGTGAAATTGAATGGAACAAATCATTTCCTCTCTGCAAATCATCATCATCAAATTCTGCGAAAATAGAAAAAATTCTGAGGGAAAATAAAAACTCATCCTGAAAAATCTCAACGCTCAAGTCGAAAGCTTACAAATTTCAATTAAGTGTTCAAATAATCCACCTTGTTGTGCCAAACAATAGCCAAATCTATTAAGAGATAATCTCATATCTCTGAACAGATTAGGTATAGTGGGTATTTTGGCACAAAATTGGATTATTTTTAACCTTTATTCAATGAGATTTGTAGCTCATCGATCTCATGCTCAAAGACCGAATTTTTGAGGTGTCCCCAGGGAAAAAAATCATTGGGAGATAAATCTGGTGACTTGAGGGCCATTTGATCGTGCCATTTGTAGAAATGATGTAATAAAATACCTTGTTGTCTTATCAATAGTACAAAGTATTAAGATGGAATTTTTACAATTATTTTATATCCCACCGTCACCATATATCACCTATTGTCCGAAAAAGATTCGAGTTCATGCTCTCTTCACGAAGAGGAAGTCTTTTGTTTTCTCTTTTCTGAGGAACAGGTATTCAGGAAAGAAAACCTCGAAATTTTAAAAGAACATATTATATTTACGAAAAATTATGGTAAAATACGTACATAAAATCGAAATTTTCACAGACCCCAAAAAGAACATCGAAATAAAACATCTATCATTCACTTAGTTTTCCATAATCATAATCAAATCAGACGATTAAACTGTTACTTCTTATAAACATACGAGGGGTCGATTAATCAACGCTACCAGAATGCAACTATTATTCAAATTCCGTACATATAATCGAAAATACATTAAATCAACTTCGAGTCGAGATATCAATAATATTGAGCATTACAATAAAACCATTCGCATATATAGGGGTTAAAACTTTGAACTGATTTTTCCTACCTTGATCTGCAAACCATCTAATTCCTTTTGTACCTACTGGAAAACAAATTCACCCACACACGATAGTGACCTTATTTTTTCTTTTTATTCGCACTCCCGTAATCGAAATACGACTTTCACTTTACTCAAAATGAAACTTCTTCTACACTTATTTTCACGATCTAACACAATTATTTCCTCAATCCGAACTCTACTAAAATCCGCGACTGAAAAATACCAAACTGTTTTCCTACACCGCCCTCTAACCGAAGACGTACCCCGTGCGATTCACTCTTCCTGAGTTCTCTACCCGCGAGCAACTCCTTCTCAATCGAAAAGTGAACCTAAAATTCTGTACCTATCGTGGCACCTTTCCGACCTTCAACTACCCCTAAATGAGTCCTAGACTCAAAACATCATAACTCTCCCGAGTTCTCCACTTCCGCACAACTCACCCCCCGGTCCCAGACCGGTAACAACTGACTCTTCCCGAGCCACCTCCAACCGACAACAACTGCCCACGGTCCCCGACCGATCACCACTCACTCCCGGTCCCAGACCGGGCTATTCCCGAGTTTTTTTCCACTCCCGAACAACGGACTTAACCCCTTGTTCCCGACTGACTTTCGAGTTCCTGACCTGGCGAGCAACGGCACGCGGTCCCCGACCTCCTCTCCGTTCCCGACAGGTCACAACTGCTCTCACACTTTCAGGGTCCCTCAAAGGTAAACTTTGTCCTTCCAAAAACACAAGTCTTGAGTTGACACTTTTTCGCAGTGCCTCTCACGCTTTCAATTTCTTTCTCCGAAATTTTCTCATGGTCAACCTACGTTGCGTCTTTTCATCTTATCGAGGACTCCTTCAGTCGCCCATACAAAGTTTATTTGTCATCTACATGCGTTTGTCAAAACAAAGTTTCGTTTGAAGCCAAAGCTTTCCTCATCTATGGCTTAAGTATCACATATCAGTCACACAGCTCCAAAATTAACGACATCCGTTGATTACTACAATGTATGCACGACTTCGAATATGCAGACCGAGTTAGGTAACCGAATTTGAAATCAAATATTCATATTCCCCAATATTACAATAACACGATCTGAGAAATTGGTTCTGAGATACATATTGAATGACAGCTCATGCGTTGTGATTTGGACAACCATCCTGTTGAAACCAGATATCATAGAAATGAATGGGGCGAATTGTCGTCATAATTTGGTTCTGTAACAGCTCCAGATATTTGGCAGCGTTGAGAATGGATTTCAAGCGAATAACCATTAATGACCGCGGTTATTGTTGGTCATGCATTTGATTTTGGCCCTTTGGGTATAACCAACTCCCGCTTCAATAGTGTGGGTTATGTTCCACCATTTTCGTAAACGTAGGTCAGGGTGCTGCAATCAAAACAAACACATAACCAACTTTTATTTCATTCGTTTTGATCAACAAAAAGAATTCATTATATACAATTAATTACTTTGCAAAACTGTATTATCCATACTCTTAGAAAAACCATCTTTACCTATTTATATATAATGAGGACCAAGCAAAGAAGAGAGAAGCCCTCAAAAAATTCATTGTATTACTCCCTAGATAGAGTAGAATAGAGTTTATTCAATCATGCTACAGATAAACCTTGGAAAAAAACTGTGTAGTTATTCACCCTGAGTTGATAACTGTGTCCAGGATCAAATGATTATAATAAATTCTTGTTCTACGGCAATCAACAAAAGAAGCTCGCGTTCCTAGTAAATTATTTTCAATTCTAAAGTCTAGTTCGCATTAGGAGAGTATTTTAGTCGAGTAGCGAGTGATTTAGTAACTAAACGTGTCTGAACGATGAAAATTTAGTCGAGTAGTTAGGCAAGTAACTTAGTCGAGTCGATCCATTCTACTGTATTTTCAACGGGCGAGTAGCACCCCCACCACACGTCCGAGATCACTGGCTTGCCGGCTCAACAAGTGCGAACCCGAATATTTAGTAGAGTTCATTAGTAGCCTCTATCAGTAGCCGCTAATATGACGTTCCGCTGGAGCGAAGATACAACTTTAAAATTTATTTCGAAGTATCTAGAACATGAATGTTTGTGGAACATCAAGTCCACGCAGTATAAAAACAGGCAGTCGAAACAATCTGCATATTTGGACATCGAAAAAAAAATGGACATTTCTGGATTTGGTGAAAGGGAAATAAAAATGAAAATCAAAAATATCAGGTATAAATTCCTTCAATGATTCATATATTGCTTCACAAACTTCGATGATGAATCCAGAAATAGTTGATTTTCCGAGTCTAAAAAAATATGTGTGAGTGTCCTTAAACTGCATCCAGTAGCAAGAAAGTATAGAACTACTTGTAATGTAGTAATTGCAGGAATAGCGCTTCTTAAAAGAGTATCTTAACGCTGAATTTGAGACTGTATTTTCATTAACAGAAAATGCACACAACTTTCCGACATTCTGAAACTATCGAAGTATTCTTTGGGATCTTCCAATGCTAATTCTCTCAGAATACAATTAGTAGCTCCTAGTTTTTCTCTTCTTTCGATCCATTTTCGTACCCATAGCTTCTTCTTATTAATTACACAAATTTCCTCATCAACCTCTTCTAAAATAGCCGACACGATTAGCTTAATCACTTTGTTTATTTTAATTCGTTGTAGGCTGTTCATCTTGCAAATCACACTACTACCTAACCTCAGTTGTGAACTGTCAACTGTACTAAAAGCAAAGTGCGAACGATTTTCGGACAGTAGCGGGTTTAGTCACTCGCTACTCGACTAAAATACTCTCCTAATGCGAACTAGACTTAAGAGTGGTCTTACACGATTGGTCTGACATCATTCAGTCCGTCAGTCTGATCAGAATAATGTGGAACTGTATACCTATTTTGAGTGGGAAACTGTTGTCAGTTTGAATTATCTCGTTTCAAAAAAACGTAGAATACAACGTTTTCCCCTCTAATCAGTTTCACATTATTCTGATCAGACTGACAGTCAGACAGATCGTGTAACACACGTCTAGCGTGACCCTTGTCTCAGTCGATAACAGTTTTTTGATCAGTTCAATTCGTCCATTGGTCGGTACTTTTCTTCGTCTTTTCGTCGATTTTTTTGTCTTCTGCTATTTTTTTTACATAATGGTAGATGCATAGATCCTGAAAAATCTTCTGTTGTTATTATTATTATTCAAGTGGAATTAATAATCCTATGTATCAAAGTGCGGTCTTCTTTAATCAGCCATCTCTTCATTTCTTTGTTGAATTCATTTTTATAATTAATTTATTATATTTCTTTCGGTATAATCGGGAATAATCTTGCAGCTATATATTCACTATTTCTCTGTCCTATTCTTTTTTCTACTCTGGGTCTCTCATAATAATTATTACCTTCAGCTCTCGTCGGGTATTTATGATATTTTTCGAGCGCTCGTACTACTCACACGAGGGTTATATCATTTCGTCACGATGTCTGTATTTTTCGAATTTTGAGCCGAAAATGGTCTCAATCGACTAGGTTCGACTCACTGATGACGAATCCGTCGGAAAATTCGAGTCTGTCCGTCCGTAAGCACGATAACTCTCGAACGGAACAACCTAGAGACTTGAAATTTTCGGTGTGGGTTGAGTTCCCAGATTCCTCGGTTAAGTTCGTTAATGGGCCAAATTCCACCAGGGGTTCCGTAAATATGGCCGTTCGAAGTTTCGTTCTCCTGATTACTTGGAAACTATAGATTTGATCGAGATGAAATTTTGCACTCAAATGGAGAATGAGGTGTTCAAGCTACATGAGAAATTTTGAGAAAATGTAAATTGTAACTTTTTAACGGAAATGCCTAGGGACTTGAAATTTTCAGGATAGGTGTGGATCTCGAATGTCGGGATCAAGTTCATCTATGAGCAAAATTATACTAGGGGTTCCGTAAATATGATCTTTTGAAATTTAGTTTTCTTGATAATTTCAAAATTACAGATCCGATCGTGAAGAAATTTTGTATACTTATGGAGAATGATATATTAAAGCAATATTTTGTCCAGATCGCATGACCATAACCATAGAAACTATAGAAAATTATAACTTCCGAAGGGAAAGGCCTAGGAACTTGAAATTTTCAGGGTAGATTTGGATCGCGAATGTCGCGGTGACGTTCATCAATGAGCAAAATTAGACTAGGGGTTCCGTAAATATGGCCGTTCAAAATATTCTTTTCCTGATAATTTCGAAACTACTTATTGGATTGGAATGAAATTTTACACCTAGCTAAAGAATAATGTATTCACACTTCGTGTAAAATGTTGTCCAGATCGCATCACCAAGACCATAGATACCGTAGAAAATTTTAGCGAATTATCGAAAAAAATTGGTCAGCTGAAGCACTGACATGAAGTCTGTAGTTTCGCCTGAGTTCGAGAATTTTTTTGAAAATTGCTGTCGAAAATTCCTTAAATTGATTTCTAAAACTGGAGATTGCGAATCTACCTCAAGGTACGAGCGCTCAAAAGCTCCTGACTTCACAGCAGTGCTTTTCGTAATTTTTTATGGAAATTTTATGTTGTTTGATATCAAGGATAATTTTCCGTCCAAATATTTCTCTCAAATCTAATACTTTAGCTATGCAGTATATACTGTTACTAGAGAATATAATTTTTTTCCTTCACATAACTTCGAGGATATTTTTTTGTGAAAAATCTATGATCCTTTTGTGATAAAAAAAATTAAATAATATTTAACTATAACAAAGTCAAATCTCGTTTTTTTGCGTTTTTGATGGTATTTATATTAGAATTATTTTAAACGTGTAATTTCAAATTCATTAAGTCTAATTTTGATCAAATTTAACCTTTAATCTTACCTTTCTAAAGACCGGCTCCTGGGCGGGGTAAACTTTGGTCATCTTTGGTCCAAATCGGTGACGTTGGAGGGCTAGTTCATGTCGTCATGTGATAATAACCCACTATGACCAAAAGCGCTTGAATGCAGTTGGTAATTACCAATTATGACCAGGTTATTCGCTTGAAATCGATATCATGTAATTCCCCAGAATCCCGGTCCAAACATTAAGTTTGGTACGCACAGAAATATTCTTATGTTGATTTCTTCAGGGTCAATATCTTGCTACTGATGGGTTGTTTTCTGTTCAAGGGAAACGATAACTGAGATAACTCAACAGTTAATAAGATATGGTTCAAACATGAACTATTTTCATTTTCTTTTTCTATCATCGTTTCACAAAATTCCATCCGTTTTATTTTGTCATCAGGGAAAATTTCTTGACTAGTCTGAACTTTATAACAATGTTAACCATTTCTACTCAAAATAACAGTTCGGCAATTTATATACTCGAACCACAACTTTCACCAGCAGCATCTCTACCTCTCTATTCTGACGATTTTCACTCGTAGATTTTGGTGGTTCAGCAGAGTTGCATTTTCTCAAACACCCACTTTGTCAACCTTTTAAAATTATTTTGGAAACAGTAAAACTTGAAGGAGTTGGCCAATCTTCACATGCAACAATAGTAGTATATTATTTCATAAGGAGGAGTGTCACTTTTCATGGCGAGCTTGTGTTCCAGTTCCCATTTCATTGTCAGTAGATACATTTAATTCCAAATTTAAGGAATGAAAAAGTTTTGATTTAATATTGTGTTGATACAGTCAACAAAACTTTCTGCGCCAAAAGATAATAATATGAAGCACCCTTCGTGAAAGGTTAAGATTCACTATTATACTAACAAAATTCCCTTTCAGATACTTCTCAATCGAATGCCACAACTAGAATGCCTAGAGCTCTTGGAGAAATGATTAAAGCAGTACATAACCTCAAATGGACTCTGATTAAAGCTAGACAAGAACATAACAAAAGTTACAAAGAAATTTGTATACCATTATTGGAGAAGTGTAGATATTTATTCTATGAGGTCAAACCAACAGTAAGCGTGGAAACCGAAGCTTTCAAAAAAGTTAATATTTTATACAAAGAGCCCCGAGTCAGAACATTGGTCAAAAAAGTAATCAAAGATTTAAAATGTGGCAGTCGGACATCAGAAATTCAAAAACCCGAAGATATTGTGAATGCTACTATACAATCACAAAGCTTAGATAGGCATAAATCAAGTGAAGATATTAGTAAATCATCGATGAAGAGAACCTGTTCTGAAGGAAAAGTTAATGAATCCAAGAGTGAAACTGACGATGTCAATAATGAAATCAAAAAAGCTTCGGCTGAGAGTCGTGCTTTGGCAGATTCCCTGAATTCGAATTCCTCCAATAGTAAATGTGATCAGAACATTTCTAAAAATTCAGAGCATAAGATTGAAATTGAAGAGAAGTGGAATGTTGAAAATATGGAACCAAAGTTGGAACAAGGTGATACAGTTAAAGAAAAGAAATCGGAGAACGATATCGCCCTACAAAACATCATAAATAAACTGACTGAGAAACAGATGAAGAAAATTTCTAATGAGAATATTGGACTGATTAATCAAATAATTGAGTTTGTTCAGGCAAACTGTGATGTTGAAGGTTTACGTAAAGCTATGTACTGTCAGGTAGGTGGAAATCATTTCGTAAGTGTACAAAAAATTATCGAAAGGACCTATAGGACCTTCAACAATCGTTACCCACATGTAGCAAGAATGACTGGAAATAAATTCCGAAAACTGCGGAGAAATTTTTTGGCTTCCGGTAATCCTGACCCTACAGGTCCTTTCGATAATTTTTTGGCATTCTCCGTAAAATGGTGAAAAGGTCCAAAATTTTTTCATAAGTATAAGACATCACTTCAAGAACTTGCAACCGATGAATCAAAAAATGCTACGAACTAAACCACCTGAATCGAGGTTTAATTAACAATTAACATTTTTTTCTATGATATCCATAATCATCGAACCCTTTTTATGATCTCAACCATAGAATCTATTTCAATTATCTAGCTCATAATCACAGATCCATTTAATCGTAAACAGGACCATAGATCATGACTATAAATACTGAAATAAGTCAGTATTTTTCATCTCATTCGAAACCTATCCAAAATAATTGATTGGTTTAAAAGAAACCACCAATCATTTTTTATTTCGAATCGAATGGTGTAAAACAAATATGGGGTTGCCATTTGAAAATCTCGAAATATTTCCATTTTAAGTTCCACATTTTCGGAGCAAAATCTTCGAAAAACCTTCCGATTCATCAAAATACCGAATGTACCACATGAATGCTGGGATTATCTACTATAAGATTGCTGAGTTTGGTTTTATTTGCATTCGAAATAATCGAGATATTGCATTTCCAAACTGGCAATGCAGATGTCAAGAATTTCAAGAATTAGTGCATAACTAACTTGGCAACAGTGCATGGCAGAGAAATTTTTTTTAGTAGGTTGAACTTGGAATTTGGTATTGTATCGATACCTTAATAAAAATATAGGTAGTTCCATTTGAAATAAGAAAGTAGATATGCGTTTAAGATAGATGTGGCAACACTGTCGACATGAAAATATTTTAGGCGAAGAGTTCCCTCATCCTCAAGGCTCCACCTAAAATTTCAAAACGAAATATTCACTTGTTCTCTAAATACTTCTAATAGGCCAAGTTAAAAGGAAAACCCTGTATATAGAGGTTAAAACTTTCAACTGAATTGTCCTACCTTGATCTGCAAACCACCTAATTCCTCTTTGTACCTACTTGGAAACAAATCCACCCACACACGATGGTGACCTCATTTTTTATTCGCGCTCCCGTAGCGCAATTCGATTTCTTAACTCTACTCAAAATGAAACTTCTCCTAAACTTATTTCCACTATCTTACACAATTATTACCTTAATCCGAACTCTAATAAAATCCTCGACTGAAAAATACTAAGCTGTTTTCCTACACCGGCCTCTAACCGAAGACGTACCCCGTACAATTTACTCTTCTGAGTTCCCTTTCCGCGAGCAACTACTTCTTAATCGAAAACTGAACCTAAAATTCTGTGCCTATCGTGGCACCCTCCCGACTTGCGAACTACCCCGGCCTCTCACCGGGAAACCGACCCTTACAACTAACTACACGGTCCCTGACCGAAACTACCCCGGCCTTTAACCCGCTTTTTTTCACTTCCGAACAACGGACTTGACCCAAGTCCCCGACTCCCGAGTTCATGACCGGACGAGCAACGGCCCGTGTCCCGCGACCTCCTCTCCGTTCCCGACAGGTCACAACTGCCCCTCGCACCCTCAGAGTCCCTCAAAGCTAAACTTCCCACTTCGAGAACATAATTCCTGAGGTGACACTTTTTCGCAGCGCCTCTCACGCTTTGAAATTCTTTCTCCGAAATTTTCGCATGGTCAACCTACGGGTTTTCATCTTACCGAGGACTCCTACAAAGTTTATTTGTCGTCTACATCCGTTCGTCAAAACAAAGCTTCGTTTGAAGCTTTCCTTATCTCAGTCACACAGCTCCGAAATTGACGACATCCGTTTGATTAATACAAAGTAACACAATGCATGCTCGACGAATATAAAGACCGAGTTAGGTAACCGAATTCAAAATTTAATATTCATATTCCCAAACATTAGAAGATGAGGACTTTTTTTATATTTCTCTAATGCGCTAGATCAATATTATTTGAAATAATTATATCCACATCGCATCAGTCCAAAGTTAATAGTGAGAACATCCGAGTTCAATGCGTTCTCTGGTCAGAATTATCCCAGGTCGGTGAAAAACCGCAGACTTCTTCTGGAGACGATTGGCCGAAGATCGAGATTTTTAACTGCTCAAAAATCGGAGATATCGGAAATAAATCCAGGCAAAAATTTTATTATTGGAAAGACTTCAGCATAAACCCCTCCGCTGGGTAAGGCGTTGGGCAGCCTTGAAACAAGAGTTGTAGAGCATTAAATTCAGCGTTGAATGATACGAACTGCAGAATTTTAGGACCAACTGTTACCGAGCTACAGTAGATAAAAATTGGACCAATTTTCGACGTTGCAGCAAAATGTTGGTTTTTTCGGCAGTTTGATTTTGATATCGCCCTATAATACCCAAGAAATGTATAGGGAGGTCGGATTGGAAATTTGTAAAAAGATTGACAAGGTGCTTATTAGTTCAGATACGTGGAAATGAAAGTCGCGAAAACTAGCACTCATCAAGGCAGGCCTGAAGACGGTCCGAGAAATTAGATCGAAAATTCGAAATTCCTCTAATAACATAACATCATAACCTTTTAATTTTAATATTCAATCAAAATAATTTTTAGGTACGAAGATATAAAATTCGTAAAGAAGGACTAGACCAAATGAAACACTTGATGAACAAAACAGATCTCTTGACTTCTGTCAAATATGGCATAATAAATGGTTATCTGGGTTTGGAAAAAAAAACTAGCAACATGTGTCACTGCTTGGACGATACACAACTTGTGACGCCTTATCTGAAGACCGAACTACTGTTGGCTCAGCTAGCCATCACTGAATGGTGCATTGAGAATCTAAGGATGTATGTGTTGAGAGACACCATAACTAAAACAACGAAAATGAAAGGACTCAGTGCTAAAGTGACTTTGAACCTAGGAACCTATTCTTTATTGCGCGACATACCTAGGGCTAGAATGCTACTGGCTATCATAGGCTTATTAGCCTCGAATAGATACATTTCACTTGAATTAAGTCCTTTGGTTAACAGCGGAGTTATCAGCTCAGTGTTGTCTCTTCTGAAGCAGACCGGATGCGATCAAAGTATAGTGAGGAAAGTATCTGAATTTTACGTACTCTACGCTGATATGATAGAAAGCAACAAACCCAAGAATAGCGCTTTGAGTGGTCCTGAGCTTGCTAGCTTGATGAAATTGGGCACCAAAGTCATCAGAGGTGCCGATTGGAAGTGGGGGGATCAGGTGAGTTTTCTAAATCTTATGCAGGTCTTGGTCTTGGTATATCAATTTTAATGCCTTGGAAAGAAATTCATAGAAATCCAAGCTCCAATAAAAAAACTGTGCACGTGGTAGCGTACTCTTCCAGTATGCGTAACATGTACTCCCCTCTAAGCAATGTTGGCAGAGAAATCTTGATCTCGTCGATATTAATGCGGCAGCATTGTATCTTCAATCGCCGATTTTCAGAGGCAGGCGGAAATTTTTGTCTATTCCAAAGTTTATGATTGAAATTATAAACCGAAAGCAACTTCTATGTAAAGAAAAGTCCCTCTGTCAACAATGCTGCAGAAAATTATGACTGCATTTCTTTTTCTTAATAGCTACTTAGTGAAAAAAATTCAATTTTGTTTATTATTTCAACTTTTAATATAGGATGGAAATCCAACTGGAGAAGGTAGAGTAGTTGGAGAGCTTGGCGATGATGGATGGGTAAGGGTAGAATGGGCTAATGGGACGACGAATAGTTATAGAATGGGAATCGAAGGAAAATATGATCTGACTTTAGCATGTCCACCTTCCCCAGTAACCTCGGAATATGAAACAGAGGAACCAAGTGAAAAAGGTATGTTATTAACACCAAATTGTATAAGTTTTGGAATCTATGAAAATACACCATTTAACCCTCAAACCAGGTACTCTAGGAGTCATTATGATCAAAAAATACTGATAAACGATGAATTTCTTTTCGTTTCGCGGATATCGAAGGAAATTAAAAAAGTGTTAATGAAAGAGAATTAATTTTATCTAAAAAATATATAAGAATCGCCGAAAATGACTCAAGATATTTTTTGATGGAGTTTTGTTCGTGTTGAAATTTATTCCACATTTGTTCAAATTGTTTTTTTATAGTACTTTTTTTTATCTTCTTTTTCATCACATGGTATCTCTGGACATTTTTCGGTTTCTACTCATTTGCTTTATTCACACTATTAATAGTTTTCAAGTTTACTGTTAGTTTATTTTCTGTATAGCTTTTTTTTATCTTCAATAACTTTGCATTCATCAATAATACATTCGAGCCTGACTCATAAATACCAGGAATCTCCGACTTATCATTCGGCAGTAACTTGTTTTTCATCAATGGTATAACGTCGAATTTTTTGAAATTTCATTATTGAGTTACTCCTCCGATCGTTTTCATTTTGGATTAATTTTTTTCCTCTTTCTCCTTCAAACCAAAAATTTTTTCAGGGTGGTAACGTTCCCCTCTTTCATTATGAAGATCCCTATCTCCCTCCCTACAAAGTTTGGCAGTCCCGCTGCTATTAGATCTATTGTCTATTGTTTTCCTCACTTTGAGTGACTTACGAGTTACTTTCCCTTTTTCAAGGCATAACCAAGCGACCCTGTTTGATATTCGAAACTGAAGTTACTAAAGGCATATTTTATAGGCGCTCAGTCCTCATTTCTTAAAGTTTCTGATTTTTTTCTTCTCCATTTGCTCCATTCAGATTCCATTGTATTCTTCAAAATCATACAGCTTTACCAGTTTTTTTCAAGGAAAATCTTTAAAATCTCTATTTTCTTCCCATTTTCTGTTATCATGCAGCGTTCATAGTCATTCAAATTCTTGAATCCACTGGTATATAAGATATATAATTTTCTTCATCAAACTTTTCAATTACAGAATCTTTCAATTTTTCCCAACATTTTGGTTTTCAGATTTTTGGTTTTTTTTACAGCAATTTGCTCAATAATTTTTTTAACGTATCGTTTGTCTCATTTCGTGAAGGTGGGGGTAACATAACATAACATTTTCTTCCAAAATGTAATCTCCAACGCCAATCTGCAGATTCTCTTCTTTATCCAGGTACTCTTTCGAAATTTCCAGTGATCCATACTTAGTAATTGATTTTTTCACTTTCTCAAATACCTTTGTAATTGGTATTATTTCCGTGTGCAAGGCAGCTGGTTGAAGTTTTACTGAAGTATCATACGTCTGGCGATGGGGTGTGCCCAGGGCCGTATACAGGGTCTTTCACGAGGAACCTCACCCATATTTATACGGGAAACTACTGAACGTATTTTCATGAAATTCAGCACTTATAAGTATTTCACGATGCTGATGAAATCTAAAATATTTTCAAGGCATGAGCACCTCCGGTTTTTCCGGAAATGACGTCAACTTCCGTTTTTCAAATTAGAACACAATTTTTTTATTGCAGAAATAGATTCCTTAGAAAATTTCAAGTTATTTTGATGTAACATTTTTCAGTTTTGGTTGGAAAATTCTCTCTGAGCGGGGAAATTCGAAAAAAAAATCGAAAATAGAGCTCCGCTGAAACAAGAATAACTTCGAGGTTTTTGGATGGAAAATTTTCATTTTTGGGATTTTTCAAGATGTAAGATTGATGTATCCACTTTAAAAATCGAAATCGCGATTCATGATACAGGGGGTGAAAAAATCGCTTTCAAAGTTAAGGGATGACAAAATCGTGAAAAATCAATTTTTTCAAATTAGAACCCCATTTTTTTATGGCAGATATTGAATCTACGTTAAAAAATAATGTGAGTGTATGCATCACACCCTTGCCCTAAAATGGATATTTTCTGAGTTATTCACAAAGAACTGTTTTTCGTCTTGAATTTTCAGCTATTTCTTTTCCCTTCACGCCAAAAAGATGAAATTTTCAGGAACTGTTATTTGAACCATGCTGTAGATTTTTCACCCCTTCTTGAAACCGCCTTCAAGTTACTATTAGGAGAACCATGGCAAACTCTCGCAGTTATAACTAGAGAAGATGCTCAAAGTTTTGACCGTTAATTTCTAGACATTTATTTATACTTCTCAGGAATGCTTCGTGCGTTGCTCTTCTTATTTCATCGGGAGGAAGAGATCTGCAAAAGTGTTTAAAAACCAAATTGAGTTTCAAAACTATGAATCTAAAAATCTAAACAAACCTGAACGCATTTCTGACTCGTTCTATGCAGTCCTCTTTATCAGTCAGGGGAGTTGAGTAGACAATATTTTTTATCCTACCCCAAACATAATAGTCTAAAGGAGTTAAATCGGGAGAACGTGGTGGCCAAAGATGTGGACCATTGTTCGCCAACCATCGATCTTCAAATAGCCTGTAGAGGATATTTGACACATTGAGTGAATTGTGTGGAGGCGCGCCATCTTGTTGATACCATAAGTCATTATGGTTCTGTACTAGCGGCTCAATTATTTGAGTCAATATGTCAGAACATTCTTTAAATAATGCAAACATGTGTAGTGTTCTATCTTACCAGTTAAAGTCTCATCATAAATGTGAACATCGAGAATTGCATTATTTTTGATGGCGCAAAAAACATTGAAACTCCAGGTCTCTTGAAAGTTCCATTGTCTGAAGTGGTGGTTGTTCTCTTCATCCCAATAATGACTGTTATGCCTATTGAAAGAACCATTCTTTGTGAATTTAGATTCATCTGTCCAAATTATACAGTCCAAAAAGTTTTCATTCTCTTGAAATCGAATCATCATAGCTTCGCAAAACTCTGTTCTCCTGACGAAATCAGTTTCCTTCAAATGCTGTACCCTATTGAATTTATATGGGTGCATTTTATGTTTTTTTAATATTCTCCAAACACTCGATTGAGATAATCCCAGATCAATCTCGGCATCTTTGAGAGAATTTTGAGGATTCACACGAAAATATGCAAGAACTGTAATTTCGTTGTTCTCATCTTCTACTACACTTTTTTCTCTGTGTATAGTTTTCTTAACGAAAGATCCGACATTTCTCAAGTTTGTCATGGTTCTGTTAATGGTATCTCTCGTTGGTCTGGGTCGGTCAGGAAACCTCTCAATGAACAGTCGAATCGTTCTATCTACAACTTTATTACATTCTCCATGAAGTAGAATGAGATTTAAATAATCTTCATTGGTAAAATTAGGCATAGTGATCGATTTTATAACTTAATACGAATTATCACCAAATTAATAGTAAACACAAAATGCTACTGAATAAAGAGGAATTTGGCAGATGTAATTAATGATATCTATCATTAAAAAAAAAGAATGTAAAACATGGTAAGTTTTTGCTTATGGTTCATAAGGAATTATTTATTTATCACTGGAGAGAAAACCGATGGCCGATTAGTTGAAATAAAGAGGTTTCCGATACAAATTCGAATCCAAATTCGCCATCTATTTAGGAACAACCTGTAACTTTTTTCTCTCGCATATTAGGGTAGTAAAATCTAAAACATGGTTTAAGTAACAGTTCCTGAAAATTTCATCTTTTTGGCGTGAAGGGAAAAGAAATAGCTGAAAATTCAAGACGAAAAACAGTTTTTTGTGAATAACTCAGAAAATATCCATTTTAGGGCAAGGGTGTGATGCATACACTCACATTATTTTTTAACGTAGATTCAATATCTGCCATAAAAAAATGGGGTTCTAATTTGAAAAAATTGATTTTTCACGATTTTGTCATCCCTAACTTTGAAAGCGATTTTTTCACCCCCTGTATCATGAATCGCGATTTCGATTTTTAAAATGGATACATCAATCTTACATCTTGAAAAATCCCAAAAATGAAAATTTTCCATCCAAAAACCTCGAAGTTATTCTTGTTTCAGCGGAGCTCTATTTTCGATTTTTTTTTCGAATTTTCCCGCTCAGAGAGAATTTTCCAACCAAAACTGAAAAATGTTACATCAAAATAACTTGAAATTTTCTAAGGAATCTATTTCTGCAATAAAAAAATGGTGTTCTAATTTGAAAAACGGAAGTTGACGTCATTTCCGGAAAAACCGGAGGTGCTCATGCCTTGAAAATATTTTAGATTTCATCAGCATCGTGAAATACTTATAAGTGCTGAATTTCATGAAAATACGTTCAGTAGTTTCCCGTATAAATATGGGTGAGGTTCCTCGTGAAAGACCCTGTATAGGTACTATTGCGCCTGTGGCAATATATTAGACAGCGCCCACCCATTTGCGTAGGTTTTGTTTTCATCCATCATATTTTCTTATAGTGTTTTTTTTTTTCATAATGCTAGTCATATATTTCCGAGAGAGTTTCAAATAATACACATTTTTATGGAAAAAATTTTTCATTAAAAACATTGAAATACACATTTTGAATGAAATGCTTAACAATAAAACAAATTTTGAAAAAATCAAATAAAATATTCATATTTAAGTAATAAATACGAACATTTATCTTAAAAAATATAAATACTTCAACTTAAAATTTAAAAATACATACTGCAAACGTGAAATAAAAATTTTTTGGTAAGTTGACTAGAAAACAATAATCGATAATGGAAATCTCTGCAAAAAAAAAACGCAAACTTAGCATACAAATACTATTTTAAAACCCTTTGAAACACGTACTAATAGTTTCGTGCAGGGCCCGATGTTACAATATTCAAGAAGTCCATACGTTAAGTTTAAAAAAATCACTAGAACAATCTTTGCCAGATGAGATTGAAGATTCAATGAAAACTATGAAAAGTAACACTAAAATTTGAGTTTTATTAGATTTCATTCAAAAAAATTACGAAAAGCACTGCCGTGAAGGCAGGAGCTTTTGAGCGCTCGTACGTGCACCTTGTAGGTAGATTCGCATTTTCCAGTTTTAGAAACCAATTGAAGGAATTTTTGACAGCTGTCAAAAAAATTCTGAAACTTAGGCGAAACTCCAGACTTCATGTCAGTGCTTTAGCTGATCAATTTTGTTTCGATAATTCGCTAGAATTTTCTACGATATCTATGGTCTTGGTGATGCGGTCTGGACAACATTTTGCACGTACTTTGAATACATTATTCCTCAGCTAGATGCATAATTTCATTGCAATACGATCAGTACTTCCGAAACTATCTGGAAAAAAATATTTTGAACGGCCATATTTACGGAACCCCTAGTCTCATTTTGCTTATTGATGAACGTGACCGCGATATTCGCGATCCAAACCCACCCTGAAAATTTCAAGTTCCTAGGCCTTTCCGTTCAAAAGTTAGAATTTTCTATGGTTTCTACGGTTCTGGTCATGCGATCTGGACAAAATATTGCTTCAATATATCATTCTCGATTAAAATACAAAATTTCATCTCGATCGAATCCGAAGTTTCGAATTTATCGAGAAAACAAAATTTCAAACGACCGTATTTACGGAACCCCTTGTATAATGTTGCTCATAGATGAACGTGATCACGACATTCGAGATCCACACCTATCCTGAAAATTTCAAGTCCCTAGGCATTTCCGTTCAAAAGTTACAATTTTCTATGGTTTCTATGGTTCTGGTCATGCGATCTGGACAAAATTTTGCATGTAGCTGAAACACCTCATTTTCCATCTGAGTGCAAAATTTCATCTCGATCGAATCTGTAGTTTTCAAGTAATCAGGGAAACAAAACTTTGAACGGCCATATTTACGGAACCCCTGGTGGAATTTGGCCCATTAACGAACTTAACCGAGGCATTCGGGATCTGAACCTACACTGAAAATTTCAAGTCTCTAGGTTGATCCGTTCGAGAGTTATCGTGCTGACGGACGGACGGACGGCCGGACGGACAGACTCGAATTTTCCGACGGATTCGTCATCAGTGAGTCGAACATAGTCGATTGAGACCATTTTCGGCTCAAAATTCGAAAAATACAGACATCGTGACGAAATGATATAGCCCTCGTGTAAGTTGTACGAGCGCTCAAAAAAGACGCTCTGAGAAGTGAGAACTCAAGTGTGAAAATCCATATTTTCTGCAATGGACCAAACATATTTCTTGTTGAATTGAAGGGAACAATATTATTATGTTAAAATACGAATAATTGAATATATCTGATGCCAGAATAATGTCATACACACTGAAAGAACATTAAAATTTGAATTTTTTGGTCTGCTCTTCACAATTGAAAGAAATCAATATTTATGTGAAATAGAATAAGTTTCCCCAATTTTTCTCCGACTTCTTGAGCTCAAAACTCTGATTGGTGAATTTATGGCAATACAAATCGTTTTTGAAATACCACAGATGTGGCCTAAAAATCTAAACAAATCGATCATTATGAACCATCATCATCAGAGAAGCCGCCCTTCAAAACAAGCTGGATGCGATAAGGGATGTAGTGTGAACAACTCATAAAAGGGCTGTGCTTGGAATCGCATGACGATATTGCCGATTGTAATATTTATGATCAGAGTGCGGCATCTTTGGAAATTTTTATAACAATTGGACCATATTTCTCGTATTTCTGACCTTATTGCATTCTCTTTCTGTTCTTTGAATATCAATGTTTCGAAATGTTGTGATCGAATTACTTACTTACGTAACCGTGTCGTCATCTTTCAAATTATTTTTTTTGCTTGGCGCTTCTATTTTTTTATTTTTGATATTTTTTTGACCCCCCTCGATCATTGCGCCCGGGGCCTTGCCACGCCCTAGATACGGCCCTTGGTGTGCCTATTGACAGTACACACACTTCTTTCGTCCTTCCATCAGCCTTATATTTCATCATAAAATCAAATCTTAGTTTCTCCATTTTTCTTCTCAATACTAGAAAAAATGTGGTTTTGTGATAATGTTTACTTCTACATGGGCCCACGATCATAATAAAAAGTTTAATGAATAAAAACTGAATATCGTTACATCTGTAATACGAAAGATTTCATTTATATTATGTACAAATTAAGTTCATTTTAATTTCATACCTGTAAAACAAAAACACATTCTTTTTTCAATAAATTCACTGAATTAATAATTTATCTATCTCCCAAAACTTGACGCATCCATGTGTGGAAATATATATATTTTTTTGAGTAAGAGCAATACAAAGTTTCAACTTTTGAACGATATAGCATGTGTAAATAAAAAACTGTCAAGAAAAGAAATCCGTAGGATTCAGTCTTCTGTTGAATTCTTTATTAAACGGTCAACACAAAGAATGAACCAACGGAGTACGGTGGCCTATTTACGGGATTATGAAATAAGTTAGGTACTTTAACTTCAGTATCCACAATAACTGAAATTCACCTCAAATTCACACGATGATTTCTCGTTTATCACACGGTTTTCCTCACGTACTTCTTCCACGGTGCTCAACACGATTAATTAGTGCGGGGGGATCATCTACATTATATCTTTCTTCTCGAGGCATATGGGTCGAGGATAACGCCGCACTGGTTTTTTCGAAACTCAGTTCACTGATTCAAGAAAAACTCGAAAATATTACGGACGGTGTATTTTTGGTTTCGGATCTACAGGCGCTCTGAATAGACCTCTAGATGAATTTTGACCAAAAAGCTTCATTACAATCTTAAGTGTAAATATGGTTCAGTTTCATCTGAGATCTGTATTTTCAACTTTGTGTTTAAATCAGAATTGATTTTAGTCATGTAGTTTCAATTGAATTTATTCTTTTCAGGATCTCAACTTGTCAAAGATAATCAACTCATCAAACTAATAAGAACTTCAAGCATGAATTTTTTACGTAATATTGCTTTAAGTGCTGGTTTGTCTGATACAAATCTACATCCAAGTACAATGCATGGATTGAGCAGTCTGTTCTGTTCCACCTTGAATTCATACAGTCAAGAGTGGTGTAGCTTAATTTTAATAAGAAGTATCGCACAGACTCAACAACTTTGCAGAGCCTTCAGCACAAAGCCTTGGATCAATATGCTACTAGATCTTTTTTCAGCAGGATCTAAAGGCGGAAATGAGCACAATTTGCCAAATCAGGTAAGCTTGTTTGATGCAAAGAAGAGACCATGATAGTCTGAAGGAAATATAATGATATTTCAAAATAAATTTTTTCTTTCAGATTTTGGCTATAAGACTACTTCAAACAATACTAGTTCAGTGGGATATGGACAATTCTGAAATCACTTCTCTGCTGGAAAGACTTCTCAATATACTTGGTAAAATAATACTAACTTGTCTGTATGACACAGGCAACAAACCAAATTTATCAACCAAATCCCTTGTGCTTCTCACTCAATCACACAGTAGCACGCTTGCACAAGAAATAATAAATTTGTTGAGACTTCTTCACACATTCAATGGATGGAATCAAGTGTTGAATTCTATGTTAATGCATAAGCTGAACCTTGCTGCATATTTCCTCAGTGGAAATTATTTCCAGCCTGTAATGAATGATGGCATATCCAGTGATCAGCAGCATTACTCTGTTATTGCCTGTTTGAACATTATTGGAGCGTGGGACATAAGACCAAGGATTGGCGCTGTAATAGAAGTGGATAACGTACAGGGCACAATATTCAAGGTTTCCCCTAAAGGAAAACTATGTTCACAGATTCACAACAGTGGAGAAGTAAAGAAGGTACCAGTCAGTAACCTCAAAGTTTTGCCTGTTTTGGAGTTCAATTTTGAAAAAATGCCAATAAGTGAAAATTTCGTCAAAACCTGGGCTTCTTTAGTGATGTATCAGACAGGCTCTTGGAATTCTCAAGAAAAAAGATTCTCACATGGTAAGTAGGTTTTTGTAAAAAAGTTTCGATATCAAATGATGTCGTAAACCATAATATTGATGTATTCGCTTCAGGAATTTTTGACATCGAAGCAGGCCTTGAAAGTTCAGTTGAAGCTCTTTTTCTAGTAACAAAAAATAACTGATCAATTTTATCATAGAAATAAAATATATAAATATAACCTAGAAAAGTTTTTAGTATATTTTTCAAAGCAAATTACTTTGAAGTTTTTGAAGTTTCACTGTATAGGGAAAAATCACGTACCGCTAGATGGCGCTAAAAATCACAAGATGTCGGGCCGAATGATGGTCAAAATTATTCTGTCTTTCATAACAAGTAAATCAAATATTTTTTTTAAGATTGCGGAATTAATAATAATGCCTGTGAAAGTCGAGATAACCACTTTGGACATTTTTTATTATGTGGGTGAACGTGAATGTGATAGCAAATGACCACTATATAATAGAAAATTATTGAACTTACGATAAAAAAAAATCATCTTTCAGGAAGTGCTTGCTGCAAAGTAACAACTTCTTTGAGATACGTTTCCCAATCTTCAAGATTGTTTGCAATTTTTTAACTGACCTGGCATTCAACGTGAATTTTTGCAAAGAAATTTGAGAAGAACTATATGATGAGCATTGAGGAATAGAGCACATTTTTCGTGATCTTATTCCCACATTACCTCTCACAATCCGCTGCATTTTCAGCTTGTATACAGTTTATTCGAAACAATTGTCCATAAACTTTCATCTATAAATATATCACTTTCTATACATAAATGACTTAAAATCATACAAATATTTCACAGTTTTCCCATATAAACACACACACGTTAGTTCGTTTTTCATTACTAGGGTGATGATTAAAAGTAGATGTCGCCCACTCCGTGATTTTTTCCTATTGGTACTCTTATGCGGCTATAACCGACATAACAGTTTTCTGTTGAAAGCAAAGAACCAGAACTCTACCACAAATGAGTTCTAATTAACGTGAAAATATAGGGAAAAATCTACAGTGACTAGATAACACAGTGGCGACAAAAGGCTTAAGCCCCGCCCCATCCGCTATATTCAGGCTAAATTTGAATGTGAATCCATAAAGGTGTGTACAGACATGCTCCGAATATCGTACCGAACCGTGTCGCGTACCCCGCGAGAGCGAATCAAATTCATCGCACTTGAATTCGTGAATTTGATTCGCTCTCGCGGGGTACGCGACACGGTTCGGTACGATATTCGGAGCATGTCTGTACACACCTTAAGATTTGAACGGAAATTGTTGTTTATTGTTTATATCCCGACTCTCCTAGGTCTCTGTGAGACCCCTCAGAAGCTCAGAGCTTATGATAATTAAATAGAATGATTTTTTTCCTTATATGTATTTACTGGTCAATCGTTGTGAGGATGTAATAGAATATCCAGATAATAAATTTTATTACTTATAGTACTGTATTGCAGTCTTATAATGAGAAGAATCTTTTGGATTTCACATTCATTTATTCCCGTTGAAAAGATACAAATCACAATATTAAACAAATTGAAAACTTTCAATAAATGATTAATCGAAACATAAATAATTCAGCTATTCATTTTTTTGAGGATGCTTTGAATTTTCTTGAATTAATTTTTATTCTAAAAACAATGAATATTTTTGAGCGCTCGTACTACTTACACGAGGGCTATATTATTTCGTCACGATGTCTGTATTTTTCGAATTTTGAGCCGAAAATGGTCTCAATCGACTATGTTCGACTCACTGATGACGAATCTGTCGGAAAATTCGAGTCTGTCCGTCCGGCCGTAAGCACGATAACTCTCGAACGGAACAACCTAGAGACTTGAAATTTTCAGTGTGGGTTCAGTTCCCGAATGCCTCGGTTAAGTTCGTTAATGGGCCAAATTCCACCACGGGTTCCGTAAATATGGCCGTTCAAAGTTTTGTTTCCCTGATTACTTGAAAACTACAGATTTGATCGAGATGAAATTTTGCACTCAAATGGAAAATAAGGTGTTCTAGCTACATGTGAAATTTTGTCCAGATCGCATGACCAGAACCATAGAAATCATAGAAAATTGTAACTTTTGAACGGAAACGCCTAGGGATTCGAAATTTTCAGGATAGGTATGGATCTTGAATGTCGTGATCACGTTCATCTATGAGCAACATTATACAAGGGGTTCCGTAAATACGGTCGTTTGAAATTTTGTTTTCTCGATACATTCGAAACTACGGATTCGATCGAGATGAAATTTTGTATTTTAATCGAGAATGATATATTGAAGCAATATTTTGTCCAGATCGCATGACCAGAACCATAGAAACCATAGAAAATTGTAACTTTTGAACGGAAAGGCCTAGGAACTTGAAATTTTCAGGGTGGATTCGGATCGCGAATATCGAGGTCACGTTCATCAAAGAGCAAAATAAGACTGGTTCCGTAAATATGGCCGTTCAAAATATTTTTTTCCTGATAGTTTCGAAACTACTGATCGGATTGGAATGAAATTATGCACCTAGCTGAGGAATAATGTATTCAAACTACGTGCAATTTTGTCCTGATCGCATCACCAAGACCATAGATACCGTAGGAAATTCTAGCGAGTTATCGGAAAAAAAATTGGTCAGCTGAAGCACTGACATGAAGTCTGGAGTTTCGCCTAAGTTTCAGAATTTTTTTGACAGCTGTCAAAAATTCCTACAATTGATTTCTAAAACTGGAAAATGCGAATCTACCTACAAAGTGCATGTACAAGCGCTCAAAAGCTCCTGCCTTCACGGCAGTGCTTTTCGTAATTTTTATAATTTTGGTTTCGAGATTATGGCAATCTGGCAGATCTGAACTCAAATCTGACATTGCTCTAAAATAGAATAATTTCATATCCATATTTTGAGACGAAATAATATCGAAATATTTACTGAAAATAGTTTCCGTCTGTAAAAAAAAACAAAACACTGCCTCTGACTTGAAAAATAAGGATTTATCTTTGAACCCCTTAATTAGTGAGCATTTACTAAATTTTTTGTGCAATGGCCTTTTGGAACTTGCTCGACTCACACATTCAATGTTATTAGAAGTTTTTAAAATATATCCTGATTGTATATTATAAAGAAAATTCAACTCGGTCCGATTAAAATTGAAAACTGGAGTTTCTATCATCTCTGGCAACATAACTTACATCATGAAGTGGCTTCGATGTTTTCAGAGTGTCTAAAAAACCTGAAGAAACTCTGTCATCTTCTTCGTTGCTGCTATTATTTGCGTTCTTCAAGTATTGCGACACAGACATCAATTTCAGATTGTTTTTTACTTGTACCACATTTGGCACAATTTGTTTGCTTCTCAATACACAGAATAAATTTCCCAAACGATCTTGAGAAAATCGACTTATTAAAACAAATTGGTACCCCCTCTTTTCCAACGATTCAGCTTGGAGTTCCAGAATGGATCGTGTCGAAATGACAACACCTGTTTTCTTATAGCCTACTTCCATATTGGTGAATATTTTGATGAAATTCTTCTTACTTTCTCATTAAAATGGGTCTTATATTTTGAATAAATCTTAAGATTCAGGTAAACGAAGAAAGTACACAAACGAATTTAGCCTGAATTTGGCGGCTGAGCCGGCAGCCAATCAAAAGTGAGACCACTATTGTCGCCACTGTGTTTAATCTAGTCACTGTAGAAAAATCACGGAGTGGGCGACATCTACTTTTAATCGTTTGAACTACCCGAGTGATGAACGACAATCTAACGTGTGTGTTTATATAGGAAAAGTGTGAAATATTTGTATGATTTTAAGTCATTTATATATCGAAAGTGATATATTTAGGTGATAATTTATGAACAATTGTTTCAAATAAACTGTAAACGAGCTGAAAATACAGCGGATTGTAAGAGGTAATGTGGGAATAAAATCACAAAGAATGTGCTCTGTTCCTCAATGCTCATCACATAGTTCTTCTGAAATTTCTTTGCATTGAATCCCAAGGCAGTTGAAAAATGGCAGACAATCTTGAAGATTGGAAAACGTATCTCAAAGAAATTGTTACTTTGCAGCAAGCACTTCCTGAAAGATGATTTTTTTGAGCGCTGGTACTACTTACACGAGGGCTATATCATTTCGTCACGATGTCTGTATTTTTCGAATTTTGAGCCGAAAATGGTCTCAATCGACTATGTTCGACTCACTGATGACGAATCCGTCGGAAAATTTGAGTCTGTCCGTCCGTCCGGCCGTCCGTAAGCACGATAACTCTCGAACGGAACAATCTAGAGACTTGAAATTCTCAGTGTAGGTTCAGTTCCCGAATGCCTCGGTAACGTTCGTTAATGGGCCAAATTCCACCAGGGGTTCCGTAAATATGGCCGTTCAAAGTTTTGTTCCCCTGATTACATGAAAACTACAGATTTGATTGAGATGAAATTTTTCACTCAAATGAAGAATGAGGTGTTCAAGCTACATGTGAAATTTTGTCAAGATCGCATGACCAGAACCATAGAAATCATAGAAAATTGTAAATTTTGAACGGAAACGCCTAGGAACTTGAAATTTTCAGGATAGGTGTGGATCTCGAATGCCGTGATCACGTTCATCTATGAGCAAAATTATACTAGGGGTTCCGTAAATATGGTCGTTTGAAATTTAGTTTTCTTGATAATTTCAAAACTACAGATTCGATCGGGTCGAAATTTTGTTTACTAATGGAGAAATTTATATTCAAGCTACATTCCTCCAGATCACATGACCAGAACCATAGAAACCATAGAAAATCATAACTTTCGAACGGAAAAGCCTAGGGACTTGAAAATTTCAGGATAGGTGTGGATCTGAAATGTCGCATTCACGTTTATCAATGAGCAGAATTATACTAGGGGTTCCGTCAGTACGGTCGTTTGAAATTTTGGTTTCTCGATGATTTCGAAACTACGGATTCGATCCAGATGAAATTTTGTATTTTAATCGAGAATGATATATTAAAACAATATTTTGTCCAGATCTCATGACCAGAACCATAGAAACCATAGCAAATTGTAACTTTTGAACGGAAAGGCCTAGGTCACATTCACGTTCACCCACATAATCAAAAATGTCCGAAGTGGTTATCTTGACTTTCACAGGCATTATTATTAGTTCCGAAATCTTATAAAAAATACTTGATTCACTTCTTAGGAAGAACAGAAATGACAGAATATTTTGATCATCACTCGGTCTGACATATTGTAATTTTCAACGCCATCTCGCGGTTCGTGATTTTGCCCTATTACTCTAGATAATTTTTGGCCAAGATCGTGATTGTATAGTGATGAAAGGACTCTACGTTGTTTATGCAACCCAAATTACGCCTGATTGATGGACGGGAAGGTAGGAAATACAAAACGCATATCTGCTCTCAAAACAAGAAAATCACAAGTTTATTTCAGAGTACCACCTGAATTCAGCAACTCAAAATCTCACTGAATAGTCTATTACCAACTTAATTTAGATTTTTCACAGGCTTCCGAGATGTCAATATTTCTTGAAGCGATTATATTTCAATTTCGTTTTTAAATATTGTATGAGTATTTTACCTCTCTTCGTGTCTTATTAGGTCTGATCAATGTGAGCTATTTACGAAATCAACAGTATACTCTCAGTGCTCTGAATGCTACAAGGGTACTTCAGACTAATCAGTATAAATTGAGGAAAGTCCTGAAGTTTGTCGTAAATGGAATGGATCAGTCTCAAGAGCAGCAGTCGATTGAAGAAGAGCTCAACCAACAACCTGTACTATTGATTCAAAAAATGTTAGTTAAAGCCACACAGCCAAGTCCACTCAAACCTGGTTTCACTATAGAAGAAATGCAATTGGCGGCTTTGAACCTCAGTCAATACTTGGCTGCAGAAGGAATATTTGAAGCTCCTTCATCGAGTGTGGTGAATGAGAAGAATTCGTTCAAAAACGGTAACAAGTGTAATAGTGAATTAGGCACACCAAATAGTGAGAGTTCTGTTAGAAGCGTGGTTAGTGAAAAGACCAACAAACGGAGAGAGATGGAAGAAGATCTTCCTTCTCATCCACTGATCTCGCCTATCGTTGAGATGGGATTCACAAAAAAGGCAGTTGAAAATGCCATTAAAATTTTATGTGAGTTCTTTTCATTGTTTATTCTTAGTTATAAGTATAATCAAAGGAAACGCTTTATGCAGGATGGTTTTAAAGCTGATTGTTTTTCTTCAACAGAAGCAAATATAACACCAAAAATAGCCTATTTAATACTTTCAAGATGATGAAATTGAAAGAATGATCCATAAAATACTACCCAAGATCGTATGTGATTTCATATCTAGTAACTAACATTAGTGGCTTTCCAGCGAACGTCAGGGGTGCGCCACACCTAAGTTTAACCGTTGCCGTAGCAGGGCGTCGAGACACTCGCGCTACCTTCCCTTTTCACCCGAATTTACGGGGCTTCAAGCCCTGGCAGCTGTTCAACTCCAAACTCGTCATATTTGCTAGTTTGTTTATGTTTTTTGACAGTTTGTTTTTGGCTTGTTTCAGTCATAGCGAGGGCGTGGAGCTCCAGTGTGTCAAGCCCCGGAGTAACACGCACCTATCTGGAAAGCTCCTATAGACAGTTGGTTCACTTCCTCTCACAATAAATAAACAAACCATATGGTTTCGTGAATAATGTTGACGTTCTTACTCCAGTTCACTTCTTTCCATTTTCGATATCATCAAAATCGACTGCATTCTAGACTGAATGAGTATGAATGTACTGTCATTGGAATAACGTTTTCAACTTACCAAAATGTAATTTATATAACCTGCACGTGGGTGTTGAAGAAACTCACAAGGATTCGTTTTGTATTCAATTTTTGAGCGCTCGTAGTGCTCGTACTACTTACACGAGGGCTATATCATTTCGTCACGATGTCTGTATTTTTCGAATTTTGAGCCGAAAATGGTCTCAATCGACTATGTTCGACTCACTGATGACGAATCCTTCGGAAAATTCGAGTCTGTCCGTCCGGCTGTAAGCACGATAACTCTCGAACGGAACAACCTAGAGACTTGAAATTTTCAGTGTGGGTTCAGTTCCCAAATGCCTCGTTAATGGGCCAAATTCCACAAGGGGTTCCGTAAATATGGCTGTTCAAAGTTTTGTTTCCCTGATTACTCGAAAACTACAGATTAGATCGAGATGAAATTTTGCACTCGAATGGAAAATGAGGTGTTCAAGCTACATGTGGAATTTTGTCCAGATCGCATGACCAGAACCATAGAAACCATAGAAAATTGTAACTTTTGAACGGAAACGCTTAGGGACTTGAAATTTTCAGGATAGGTGTGGATCTCGAATGTCGTGATCACGTTCATCTATGAGCAAGATTATTTTAGGGGTTCCGTAAATATGATCGTTTGAAATTTTGTTTTCTCGATAATTTCGAAACTACGGATTCGATCGAGATGAAATTTTGTATTTTAATCGAGAATGATATATTAAAGCAATATTTTGTCCAGATCGCATGACCAGAACCATAGAAACCATAGAAAATCGTAACTTCTGAACGGAAAGGCCTAGGAACTTGAAATTTTCAGGGTGGGTTTGGATCGCGAATATCGCGGTCACGTTCATCAATGAGCAAAATTAGACTAGGGGTTCCGTAAATATGGCCGTTCAAAATATTATTTTCCCGATAGTTTCGAAACTACTGATCGGATTGGAATGAAATTATGCACCTAGCTGAGGAATAATGTATTCAAACTACGTGCAAAATTTTGTCCAGATCGCATCACCAAGACCATAGATACCGTAGAAAATTCTAGCGAATTATCGAAAAAAATTGATCAGCTGAAGCACTGACATGAAGTCTGGAGTTTCACAAGTTTTTTGACAGCTGTCGAAAATTCCTTCAATTGATTTCTAAAACTGGAGAATGCGAATCTACCTGAAAGGTGCATGTACGAGCGCTCAAAAGTTCCTGCCTTCACGGCAGTGCTTTTGGTAATATTTGTATACTATTTTATTCAAAATCCGCTAGAGTTTCGAGAGGAACGACAATCAAAATTTGAAACAATTATCGAGAGAAACGTCAGAGAATATCTGTGATCTTCAGACTTGTTAACGTTCGTCAAAAATGGCCAATTTTCTACTGGAACTTGCAACAGCTATAAAACTGAATATGACAAGGAAAACCTCGGACACATTTTTTTTCATTAAACTTTATTAAACAAAAGAAATCAAACAAAACAATAACGAATAACATGAACATTTGGTAATAATATATTCAAGCGGTTTCGAAGTGGCTTCCTTTGGCTGCGATAAATAGCTTCAAACGCTTCTTGAAATTTTCGGCAATGGGCCGCAGCCCTTGGGGCGTTAATCGTTTCCATTCCCGGCACAGGGATTGCTTCAGCGACTCCAAACTTTTGTGGTGTTTAGCAAACGCCCTGAGCTCCAAAATCGTCCATTGGGTTGAGATCCGGCGAGTAGGGCGGTCATTGGGCAGATGAAACCCGGAAAATGGGTCTTACACCATTCTTGCGGCGTTTTCGCTTAGTGAGCCGGAGCGGAGTCCTGCTGATATGTCCAATGCGTGTCGCCGAGGTGCTGCTGGGCCCACGGAAGTACCACGGCCTCGAGAATGTCGCAGCGGTAGACTTCTTGATTGATTTTTAACCCTTGATCCTCGAAAACCGAGGGTGTTTTACCGCTGGCGCAAATTTCGCCCCTACCATAACGGATTGCGGATTTTGACGATGGCCGACGTACCGGGAGCCTCTGCGGACCTGTCTCTATCGTTTTGGTGGTTATGGGATTGTTCTACCGTGAAAAGCTTCTCGTCTGTGAAGAGAATGCGCTCACGTTGCTGACCGGCGGCGAGACGAAGGAGTTGGCGGCACCTTTGGAGTCGTAAGCGCTTGTTTTCATCCGTGAGGAGTTGAACTTTTTGGAGCTCTTTTTGGCCATTTGACGAAAAGATTCACGGTTGATACCGGTCTCACGGGCTTTTTTGCTCATCGAGACCCTCGGATTTCGATTCACTAGCTTCTTGACGATGTTGCGATTACTAGGCGTATTGACAGTCCGTTTTGTCCGTCGAGGCACATTGAGCAAACAAACTATTTGGCATTGACGCTTACCTTGACGAAACAGCTCCAAAATTGCACTACGTTTGTTTGACATTCTAACACTCTGCAAAATAAAGTAATATCAAACTGAAAATTCACATATTATTACAAGGAAGTGTAGAGAATCTAATCGAATAAAAATTATTTGGCTGCGCTAAAATACTTTTGTTCCAGAACACAGTAAAATTTGTCCGAAGTTTTTCTGGTCACCCTGTAATACATCGGTTGAAAAGTTCCCGGTCTAGCAAATAAAACGCAATTTTTTGGGCAAAAATAGGTTCCTTCCATAGTAATACAATCAGTCCAACCTCGCTCTAACATTTCAATGTCTATTTCGTAGAACGATTCATCTTTTTCCGGCAAGCATTTTTTTCAGGCTTGTGAACAGGTAGTAGTCGCTGGGGGCTAAGGGCTCCCGCACACTGGCAACTTTTAAGTTTCGGTGATTAAAAAATCTGGTCGCTTGAAAGTTGCCCGTTACTGTTTCAAGCGCCCACTGGCAACTAGTTGCTCAACATCAGTTTCAAAATGGATTTCGTCGAAACTGCATGCTCTTCTTTTGAAAAGGAAGAGGAAAATGGTAGATAATTTTGGGTTCATTCGTTGATCAGCAAATTTTTATAGGCGGAGAATTTCATAAACAGTTTGAAAATATAAAAAAATATCATTCCACAATTTTTTTTTTGGATTTTTATCTGCATATTATTTCACCCTCTTGTCATACAATGCTGGCCGTGATTTAATAGCTTCTATGATTTCTATAAATTATTCAATGTTCATCGATATGTTCATCAAAATGTAATAACCTGCCTTGTTTGTAATAAAATGCCTCTTAGTCTTATCAATCATACAAGTTATTAAGATGGAATTTTTTTATTAGTACTCCCGCTGTCACCATATTTTATCATCTTTTCTCCGAGACTGGTTGAGTTCATGCTTCCTGCACGAAGAGGGAGTCTTTTGTTTTATATTTTCTGAGGAACAAATTTTCAGACATCAGAAAGAACATCGAAACGAAACATCTATCATTCACCTAGTTCATCATAATCGTAATTAAATCAGACAATTAAACTGTTACTTCTTATAAACACACCAATCTAAATGTACGAGGGGTCAAATAATCAAATTCAACTATTGTTCAAATTACGTACCCCGTACGTTTTCTCTTAATGAGTTCCCTTCCCACGAGCAAATCCTTCTTAATCGAAAAGTGAACCTTAATTCTGTACCTATCTTGGCACCTTTCCGACTTTCGAACTACCCCGGACTCCAACCGGAAAACCGACCCCGTACAACTAACTCCACGGTCCCCGACCGAAACTACCCCGGCCTCTAACCGGCTTTTTTTCACTTCCGAGTTCATGACCTGACGAGCATCAGCTCGTGGTCCGCGACCTCCTCTCCGTTCCCGACAGGTCACAACTGCCCCTCGCACTCTCAGAGTGCCTCAAAGGTAAACTTCTTCTCACTTCGAAAACATAATTCCTGAGGTGACACTTTTTCGCAGCGTCTCTCACGCTTTCAAATTCTTTCTCCTGAGTTTTCTCATGGTCAACCTATGTTGCGTCTTTTCATCTTATCGAGGACTCCTTCAGTCGCCCATACAAAGTTTATTTGTCGTCTGCATCCGTTCGTTAAAACAAAGCTTCGATTGAAGCCAAACCTTTCCTTATCTGAGTCACACAGCTCCGAGTTTAACGACATCCGTTGATCTACAATGTATGCCCGATCTCGAATAGGCAGAGCGAAGTAGGTAATCGAATTTGAAATTAAGTATTCATATTCCCAAACATTACACAAAGCCGCCGAGATGGAAATCAAGTGCAATTTTAAATCCCCAGTGTGCGAAGACTGAAATGAACATGTACGTTCTATTCTGCCGACAACTATTGAGTTGCCTGGAAAAAAGAACATGTTGGAACTTTTTAGTTGCCGCAACTAAATAATCGCCCGTGTGCGTGATCCCATGAAGAATGATGTGTTCTATTTTTGTGATTAAAAAGTTGCTTGAATTAAAGTTGCCAGTGTGCGGGCTGCCTAAATCTGGAAAATAGGGTGGATGCGGAAGCAATTCGAAGCCCATTTCGTGAAATTTGCCCATGGTAGCCAACGATTTGTGTCTTGGTAAAAGAGCTCTTTTTTGAGCGCTCGTACTACTTACACGAGGGCTATATCATTTCGTCACGATGTTTGTATTTTTCGAATTTTGAGCCGAAAATGGTCTCAATCGACTATGTTCGACTCACTGATGACGAATCCGTCGGAAAATTCGAGTCTGTCCGTCCGTCCGTAAGCACGATAACTCTCGAACGGATCAACCTAAAGACTTGAACTTTTCAGTGAAGGTTCAGATCCCGAATGCCTCGGTTAAGTTCGTTAATGGGCAGAATTCCACCAGGGGTTCCGTAAATATGGCCGTTCAAAGTTTTGTTTCCCTGATTACTTTGAAACTACAAATTCGATCGAGATGAAATTTTGCACTCTAATGGAAAATGAGGTGTTCAAGCTCAATGCAAAATTTTGTTCAGCTCGCATAACCAGAACCATAGAAACCATAGAAAATTGTAACTTTTGAACGGAAACGCCTAGGGACTTGAAATTTTCAGGATAGGTGTGGATCTCGATTGTCGTGATCACTTTCATCTATGAGCAAAATTATACCAGGGGTTCCGTAAATATGGTCATTTGAAATTTAGTTTTCTTGGTAATTTCCAAACTACAGATTCGATCATGACGAAATTCTGTATACTAATGAAGAATGATATATTCAAGCTACATTTCTCTAGATCACATGACCAGTACCATAGAAACCATAGAAAATCATAACTCTCGAACGGAAAGGCCTAGGGACTTGAAATTTTCAGGATAGGTGTAGATCTGAAATGTGGCGTTCACGTTTATCAATGAGCAGAATTATACTAGGGGTTCCGTAAATACGGTCGTTTGAAATTTTGTTTTCTCGATAATTTCGAAACTACGGATTCGATCGAGATGAAATTTTGTATTTTAAACGAGAACGATATATTAAAGCAATATTTTGTCCAGATCGCATGACCAGAATCATAGAAACCATAGAAAATTATAACTTACGAAGGGAAATGCCTAGGAACTTGAAATTTTCAGGGTGGGTTTGGATCGCGAATTTCACGGTCACGTTCATCAATGAGCAAAATAAGACTAGGGGTTCCGTAAATATGGCCGTTCAAACTATCTTTTTCCTGATAGTTTCGAAACTACTGATCGGATTGGAATGAAATTTTGCACCTAGCTGAGGAATAATGTTTTCAAACTACGTGCAAAATTTTGTCCAGATCGCATCACCAAGACCATAGATACCGTAGAAAATTCTAGCGAATTATCGAAAAAAAAAAATTGATCCGCTGAAGCACTGACATGAAGTCTGGAATTTCGTTTAAGTTTTAGAATTTTTTTGACAGCTGTCGAAAATTCCTTCAATTGATTTCTAAAACTGGAAAATGCGAATCCACCTACAAGGTGCATGTACGAACGCTCAAAAGCTCCTGCCTTCACGGCAGTGCTTTTCTAAATTTTTCTTCCTCATTTGTGGCCGTTTTTTAGAGATTTCTTGCTTCAAACGCACCAATAACGATATACAATATTCGCTATTGATGGTCTTACCCTCTTCAAGGTAGTCGATGAACAGAATTCCGTGCACATCCCAAAATACCTTGCGGTTTTGGCCGCTTTGGACATGTTTGACTCTGGAGTGTAGTGGTGGATCCATGTTTCATCCACTGTAACATACCGATGGAAAAAATCTTCTTATTTCGACGAAACAGCTGCAATCATCGACACGTTGGTGTTTTTGTCCACTGTGAGCAAATGCGGCATCCACTACGAGAACAGCTTTCCCATGGACAAATGTTCATGCAAAATAAATCCCACACGTTCCTTTAGAGTGTTATCTCCTGCAACTTCACTTTACGACTTGCCAATGGACTTCTTCGATGTTTCCGGTTTAACCACCTCCGTTGGTCTTCCAGAGCGTGCTACATCTTCGGTGATTGTACGACCAAGTTTGAACTTTGCATACCAGTCGATGATCCGATGATGGTTGATTTTCCTGGGGGCAGAGTCTTAGTAATGCTTATAAAGCCATGCTTCCGCATCGACGTACTTTTTCCTATCAAAAAGCAATGTTTATCCAACACACAAATTCTTTTTTTTCCATTGTTTTGAAAATCCCAAAAGAAGCGTCACTTCAAGAAATTATTGAAATGACATGAAATTTTGACATGTATCATTTGAAGGTTGGCACTTTATGAAAATCATACGGATTTTTTCTTTCTTATCTGTGGCACAACCTGTGGGTCAGAACTGGAACTTCTCAGCCGATGTAATGCAATCTAGTTCATTTATATACGTTTTTCAATATTTCAGCTATTGAGGGAGATAACATCACAAATCCCGAATCAGTTGTAGCTTGGCTTCTAGAACACCCCAAGGTTGCAACCTCAGAGAGTGAATCCACCAGTTCCGTTTATGAATCCGACACAGAGTCTGTGTCATATGCAGATGGAGCTGGTGCTCAATCATTAGCTCAATACGTAAGACATTTTATTCATGAGTAATCTGATAATTGAATTCAACAGATATTGTGATTCAGTATTTACTAATCCATTAGACTACGATTTTCACTAATAAAATGGTTTTACTGAACCTAGGTTTTATCAAAACTAGAGTAATCTTATCACCTAAAGAAGCCATGGTTATGGCGAAACATGGGTCGTGGTTTAGTGAAACCCTTAATTAGTGTACCTCGTAGTCTAGTGGATTTTCATAAAGTATCCGCCACATCAATTCAATATTTAAATATTGTGACGATAACGTTCTTTGTAGAACGAAGATGGTTCTTCCAAAACTCAAACGTTCTCTAGAAGATCCCAATTTTTATCAAATGATGAATATGCTATGTATGTTAGAGACAATGTGGAAGTGGGCATGTTGGTAAGGTGCTGTAAAAGTTATGAGGAAGTTGAATTGGGCGATATCGGAAAAGTAGTGAAGATAGATAGAGAAGGGTTACATGATCTCAATCTCCAGGTGAACAAGCAAAAATCTCTTGATTTAGGGGTGAAATAATTCCTCCCAATTTATCATTTTCAGGTTAACTGGCAACACCGATTGGGGACATATTGGGTTAGATTTATACATGTAGAGTTGCTAGGTTTTCCTCCTTCCCTACCAACGCCATCTTCTATCAAGGTTGGAGATAAAGTTAGAGTAAAACCTGCAGTCACAACTCCGAGGTATAAATGGGGATGTATAACACATGACAGTGTTGGAGTTGTAACTGGTAAGGAAATATTTCCATAACTTGAATTTTAGCAAATGCCATTTCATTTTTTCAGCAATTTCCCCAAATGGTCATGACTTGACTGTAGATTTTCCAAAACAACCTAATTGGACAGGATTGATTTCGGAAATGGAAATTGTTCCCTCTTGCCACGATGGCGTGTTCTGCAATAGTTGCTGCATGAAACCTATAAGAGGACCTCGCTTCAAGTGTAAAGTTTGTGAATCATTTGATTATTGTGAAAACTGCTTCTACACTAAGAGAAATCATAGACACCCGTTCAGCAGGATAAATGAGCCAGGTAGATTGAAATAATCTTGAAAATGACTGACGGAAGTCAGGAGCTTTTGCGCGCTTGTTTCAATTAATCGGCAGAGCGATGATCATTTGTCATGAAGTGACATTGTAGAGGTACAAATGCATATGATGGAACAAAACACACACGTCAATGTGACATATAATTTCATTTTATTTCAATAAACTTCAAGAGATGGAATCACCCAATATTAAATATTCTCAAAACCAGATCAGAAAAACTCGATTTTCTCTTCACAAAACTTCAGCAGGATATGGCGAATAGTTTCTCACTGAAGTTAACGAATAAGTATTTTTTCTAATCTTCTAGTGATACGATCCGTACTAAATTTCACATGAACTTACTTTGCGTTTTCTTACAATTAACCACAAGTTGTAATCCGATCAGATCGGTTTTTTTGAATTATTGAGAGAAAGGTAATTCTGATTCTATGTCTACAGAACCCTTCGGTGAATTTCGCTCATTAACGAACTCAACCGGCGCGTTCAAACCTCGAACGTATCCTGAAAATTTCAGAACCCTAGGCCTTTTCTTTCGGAAGTTATCATGTGTTGGACAGGAACAGATGAACCCGGCCACGAATTACTCATCTACGTGTCCAGCTTAATCGTTTGAGACCATTCTCGGCTCGAAATTCGAAAATTAAAGATATTAGGGAAAAGGGATAACGCTCTTGTTCATAGAAATAAGCGCGCAAAAAACAACAGAATTGATCCTATTTTCAAAGTGATTTACCTCTTTATTGAGCGCTCGTACTACTTACACGAGGGCTATATCATTTCGTCACGATGTCTGTATTTTTCGAATTTTGAGCCGAAAATGGTCTCAAACGACTATGTTCGACTCTCTGATGACGAATCCGTCGGAAAATTCGAGTCTGTCCGGCCGGCCGGTCGTCCGTATACACGATAACTCTCGAACGGAATGTCCTAGAACCTTGAAATTTTCAGGATAGGTTCGAATCTCGAATGCCGTGATTAAGTTCGTTATTGGGCGAAATCCGCCAAAGGGTTCCGTAATTATGGCCGCTAGAAATTTTGTTTTCCTGATCACTTTGAAACTACAGATTCGATCGAGATGAAATTTTGCACTCTAATGGAAAATGAGATGTTCAAGCTACATGCAAAATTTTGTTCAGCTCGCATCACCAGAACCATAGAAACCATAGAAAATTGTAAGTTTTGAACGGAAACGCCTAGGGACTCGAAATTTTCAGGATAGTTGTGGATATCGATTGTCGTGATCACTTTCATCTATGAGCAAAATTATACTAGGGGTTCCGTAAATATGGTCGTTTGAAATTTAGTTTTCTTGATAATTTCCAAACTACAGATTCGATCGTGACGAAATTTTGTATACTTATGGAGAATGATATATTCAAGCTACATTTCTCTAGATCGCATGATCGTGACCAGAACCATAGAAACCATAAAAAATCATAACTTCCGACTTGAAATTTTCAGGATAAGTGTAGATCTGAAATGTGGCGTTCACGTTTATCGATGAGAAGAATTATACTAGGGGTTTCGTGAATACGGTCGTTTGAAATTTTGTTTTCTCGATAATTTAGAAACTACGGATTCGATCGAGATAAAATTTTGTATTTTAAACGAGAATGACATATTAAAGCGACATTTTTTCCATATCGCATGACCAGAACCATAGAAACCATAGAAAATTATAACTTCCGAAGGAAAAGGCCTAGGAACTTGAAATTTTCAGGGTGGGTTTGGATCGCGAATTTCACGGTCACGTTCATCAATGAGCAAAATTAGACTAGGGTTTCAAAATATTCTGTTCCTGATAATTTCGAAACTACCGATTTGATTGGAATGAAGTTTTGCACTTTGCTGAGGAATAATGTATTCAAACTACGTGCGAAATTTTGTCCAGATCGCATCACCAAGACCATAGATACCGTAGAAAATTTTAGCGAATTATCGAAAAAAAAATTGGTCACCTAGAGCACTGACTTGAAGTCTGGATTATCGCCTTAGTTTGAAAATTTGTTTGACAGCTGTCAAAAATTTCCTCAATTGGTTTCCAAAACTGGAAAATGCGAATCTACCTACAAGGTGCATGTACGAGCGCTCAAAAGTTCCTGCCTTCACGGCAGTGCTTTTCGTAATTTTTTTTATAATTGATTAGAGGTATCTATGTGAAATATTTTTTATAGGATCCGCTGAAATTCAAGCTGGTAAACCAGGAAAATATTATCGACATGATATTGAAGCTGAGGGTGTTGTTTTGACAGAGTGGTACAGATGTGTGAGAACTACCACTGTATCATCCAAGTGTGGTCTAATTCTTGATATACCTGGTTCTGTGTGGCAAAGTTGTGGGGCTCAAGGAAAGGTAAGTTAATTTCAAACTTTTAAGAATCTTTTCGAATAAATATTTATGATTAGCATTGGATTCGACTGGAAATATACCCGGATATTATAATAAAATCTTTGAAAATGGGGGTGGATCCCGCTGACAACAGTTATATGCCATCATGCGTTGTTGTGAATGGTGGAACCAGTATAAGTTCTCTCAACGAGTTGAATGTTGTGAATATAAAGAATCACGACACAAGTGTTGTTCTGTTATCTAACATGGAAAAGGTACTAATTCATTATTTCATACAAAGTGGAAATTTAAAATGATCCTTTTAGCATTACCCATTGATTGAGATCAATATTGTCAAATGTAGAAATAATGGGATAGATTGTAAAGTACATGGAATGTCAATTGTTGGAATGAAAAAACAAGCATTTGGAGAATTGAGAACTTCTGTTTCTTTCCTAGCGAATGATTGGGATCTTGCCCAGGAACCTGCTCCTATTGCTGTTCATGGAGGTAACTTAACCTAACTAAATACATATTATTACATTGAGGGTGCTTTCGAAGAGCTTCAACCGTTGAACTAAGCGGAAAAAAACTCCATGCAACTGTAAGCGGCACTTTTGAGCTGACCGCTCAGTGAAAAAACTTTGTGATAATGCTAGATCATTTGACATGGCTTCTTTTTCAATAAAAACGTAGGCATATGAGATTTGTCATAATTCGAATTCGAAATGTGTACAATAAATGAATTTGTGAGTTGGGGATGTATTATATATGAAAATTGATTATAACTGAATTGCTCTTTAAGGTGGGGCTTTTTTTGACAGGTGTTAGAATTCATCAAAATAGATCATTTCGCTGGAAGTTGATCATATAAAATATTCAATCTGAAAAAAATGCAAAAAATCTTGGACAACAATATCACAATACGACTCTGGGTCGTGTCATCTCTCTATTAGGAGACCTGTGATGAATGACTATGCCATATGCAATCCCTCATAGTAAATAAAGTTCTAGACTTTCTTTGCGAACTTTTTTCGGCACTAGAATTTATCGCAAATTTGTATATTATCAGTTCAGTCTTGCCCGGCGTGATAACTTATGGTTTCATGCAGCAACTATCACATCAGTTCGCTCACGAATAATGTCATAAGTATTTTCAATGCGTTGTCTTAGTTCTTCCGCACTATTCACCTCACCATCACTATACACTAATGTTTTCAAATGACGCCAAGGGAATAAATGACATGGGCTGAGATCCGGGGAGCGTGCAGGCCAACAAATTACCACGTCCTATCCACCTATTTGGAAACACATTATTCAAATAATTTTGAACATTTTGTTGATAATGGGGAGGTGCTCCATCCCATAACAACCACATTCTCTGCCGAAAATTGAGAGGAACATCTTCTAATGAACTTGGCAAAATTTTTCTGGAGAAAATAGAGTAAGTCTTCATCCGATAGTCGTGGTGAAAAACCTGTTCTTTTCACAGCGTGAGGGTTTTTTGTTGACCATACATTGTGTATTGTGAAAGAGGCTTTGTCTGTAAATAGAATAGATGTTGTTAAATGTTGGTTATTCAAAAGCCTTAGGCAGAATTTTTTTCTTTGAGGATGATCTTCTGGTTAGAGTGCTCGAACTTTCTGGAAATGGTAGGAGTAGAATTGCTCTTGTCTTAATGTCTTCAAAACTTTCCTGTGGCTCACCTGGAAGACTCTGGATCTTTCACTAATTTCTAGTTGTTCCTCAACTTTTTCCAAAATTATAATAACAATAACTTATTAATTTCCCATATACAAGTGTTCCTAAATTGAAGGTACAAACGAAGAGGGGAGATCCCTTAGGTTATTTTAAGAAAAAAACATAAACACGGGATAGCAAACGTTTCGTTTTCGAGATACAGGGTGTTAAAATTTGATTTTTTTCTGAGTATTAATTCACCACTGCTTACTAACTGAATTTTTATGACAATTCGGATTTTTTCGAGCATTTCGAGAGAAAGGTTCAAAATTTTTTTCTCGAAATCGGTAGCAGATACGAAAAAACTACAAGAAACCATAAAGTTCAGTTTAACAACAAAGCTGCTTTTTACATTGTTTCAAATGACCAGTAGCTCACCAGAAAAAAGTTCTGGAGAAAAATAGAGGGCAGTGTTCTAGAAAAAATATCACCCCGTAGATTTGCTATCGAAATTGGCATGTCACATGGTGTAAACTCTCAATTGTAATAACTATGCCAAATATCAGTTGAATATCTTGTGGAGTGTAGCTACTATGAGAAAAAAATTCAAACTTTAACACCCTGTATCTCGAAAACGAACCGTTTGTGATCCCATGTTGATGGGACTTTTTTTTTAAATTACTGAAGAAATCTCCCCTCTTCCTTTGTACCTCCAATTTCCAACACCCTGTATACAAAGTAAAAAGGAAACAGGGCATTCAAAAAAAATATAAAAAGCACTGCCGTGAAGTCAGGAGCTCTTGAGCGCTCGTCCACGCACCTTTTAGGTAGAATCGCATTTTCTAGTTTTAGAAACCATTTGAAGGAATTTTTGACCACTGTCACAAAAAATTTCAAACTAAGGTGAAACTCCAGACTTCACGGCAGTACTGAGTGACCAATTTTGTAAGATAATTCGCTAGAATTTTCTACGATTACTATGGTGTTGATAACGAACTTAACCGCGGCATTTAAGATTCGAACCTACCCTGAAATTTTCAACTCTCTAGGTCGATGCGTTCGAGAATTATCGTGTATACGGCCGGAAAATAAAGTGACTTCCCGAAAGACACATGAACATATAACCTTCGAATGTCTAGTAAACTGTTAAACAGTTTAATGCCCATGTACACCAATCCGTTTTCAGTTAACTACAAAGAATGGACCGGAAAAATAAATGGATGCATTCTTCAAGGATTATTTACATTCACATGACTACATAAATAATGCTGGTGTTAAAGCATGAACATCAATAATCTTATAAATGTACAATCCATAGATAGTCTAAATTTTATTTTCCTTAAACTCACCACGACGCGATTCTCTGAAGCCTAGACTGAATATTACCCTCAAGGACAACTTTTGTGTTCTCATCATCTGATGAGACCCAGAACTGCTTCCCCAAAAAATTATTCCATAACTTAATTGTGAGTGGAACATAGCATAGTAAACCGTTTTTGAGCCCTCGTACAACTTACACGAGGGCTATATCATTTCGTCACGATGTCTGTATTTTTCGAATTTTGAGCCGAAAATGGTCTCAAACGACTATGTTCGACTCACTGATGACTGATGACTGAATCCGTCGGAAAATTCGAGTCTGTCCGTCCGTCCGGCCGTAAGCACGATAACTCTCGAACGGAACAACCTAAATACTTGAAATTTTCAGTGTAGGTTCAGATCCCAAATGCCTCGGTTAAATTCGTTAATGGGCCAAATTCCACTAGGGGTTCCGTAAATATGGCCGTTCAAAGTTTTGTTCTCCTGATAACTTGGAAACTACAGATTTTATCGAGATGAAATTTTGCACTCAAATGGAGAATGAGGTGTTCAAGCTACATACGAAATTTTGTCCAGATCGCATGACCAGAACCATAGAAACCATAGAAAATTGTAACTTTTGAACAGAAACGCCTAAGGATTTTCAGGATAGGTTTGGATCTCGAATGTCGTGATCACGTTTATCTATGAGCAAAATTATACTAAGGGTTCCGTAAATATGGTCGTTCGAAATTTGGTTTTCTTGATAATTCCAAAACTACAGATTCGATCGTGACGAAATTTTGTATACTAATGGAGAATGATATATTCATGCTACATTTCTCCAGATCGCATGACCAGAACCATAGAAAATCATAACTTTCGAACGGAAAGGCATAGGGACTTGAAATTTCCAGGGTAGGTTCGGATCGCGAATTTCGCCGGCATGTTCATCAATGAGCAAAATTAGACTAGGGGTTCCGTGAATTACGGTCGTTTGAAATTTTGTTTTCTCGATAATTTCGAAACTAAGGATTCGATCGAGTTAAAATTTTGTATTTTAATCGAGAATGATATATTAAAGCAACATTTTGTCCAGATCGCATGACCAGAACCATAGAAACTATAGAAAATTATAACTTCCGAAGGAAAAGGCCTAAAAACTTGAAATTTTCAGGGTAGGTTTGTATCGCGAATTTCGCGGCCACGTTCATCAATGAGCAATTTTAGACTAGGGGTTCCGTAAATATGGCCGTTCAAAATATTTTGTTTCTGATAATTTCGAAACTACTGGTTGGATTGGAATGACACTTCACACCTAGCTGAAGAATAATGTATTCAAACTACGTGCGAAATTTTGTCCAAATCGCATCACCAAGACCATAGATACCGTAAAAAATTCTAGCGAATTTTCGAAAAAAAATTGATCAGCTGAAGCACTGACATGAAGTCTGGAGTTTCGCCTAAGTTTGAGAATTTTTTTGACAGCTGTCGAAAATCCCTTCAATTGATTTCTACAACTGGAAAATACGAATCTACCTACAAGGTGGATGTACGAGCGCTCAAAAGCTCCTGACTTCATGGCAGTGCTTTTCGTAATTTTCAATACAAAAATATCAACCTGATCTCTAAGAACCCTCAATGCATAAGTGACCGGTTTCAATTTCTTATCAAATTCTTCGACATGGGTATTATATTTTATGAAACTCTCTAGTGATTTCTGCATTTAAGATGTAACAGGCATTCCAACCTGTGCTGCCCGGAATTCTTTCGAACAACCAGTATCTCTACATCTCTGCACCAAGTTTGTGAACATCCGCGAAGTTGGGTGATTTCTTGACGGAAATCTTTTTCTTCACAACCGGCGCCTTACGGGCATTCTGTTTGGAACATATCAACAAGTTCAATATCATTTGACTAAACGTGCGGCATTTTTCACCAACTTTGCGAAATTCGGAAAACTTACAAAAATCATACGCCGTTTGATTTCGAAAAACTGGGCCTTGGTGAATATTTTATATAAATGATTTTTGGTATATTGACTTATTTGATGAGTTCTATTGCTTGTCAAAAAAAAGCCTCACCTTTTAAAACACCCTTTATATATAATTCCTCACATTTATTCAACTAGAATCTAATTCTGATCTAATTTTCCAAATAAACTTTTTACTACCCTCCTTTTTGATTTTCATAGCTCTGATAAACATTTATCTGTTGAACTTCATCTTCAAGGAGGTGATATAATGTAGCAGAACACCATATATCGATACCTTTTTGCCAAATTATCGTAAGCCTCAACGCACTACGTTGAGGCTTACGATAATTTGGCAAAAAGGTATCGATATTTCAACTCAATAATGAAGCAGAAATCAACAGATCTGTGAATATCATTTTACTAATATAAATCGATTCAAATTTTGTAGGAGAAATGATTGATTTCTTGATAGAACCTACGAATTTAGTTGGAGCACAATCAATCAAATCTATAAGGAAAGTTAATCATTTGGAAAAGTAATAGCTGATTAGACTTGAACGATTTTCTCAACCACATGTTTTTATAACAGGACTATAATTATCACTGTCTAAAAAAAGTCGGAAGGGTTCCTATGCTGCACGTTTTTACTGATTTCTTCTCGTCTCGTTCGAATTTTTCAAAGACTTATTATTCTGTAATCATGTTTAATGTTTATATAAAAAATTACGAAAAGCACTGCCGTGAAGGCAGGAGCTTTTGAGCGCTCGTACATGCACCTTGTAGGTAGATTCACATTTTCCAGTTTTAGAAATCAATTGAAGGAATTTTTGACTGCTGTCAAAAAAATTCTGAAACTTAGGCGAAACTCCAGACTTCATGTCAGTGCTTCAGCTGATCAATTTTTTTCCGATAATTCGCTAGAATTTTCCACGGTATCTATGGTCTTGGTGATGCGATCTGGACAAAATTTTGCACGTAGTTTGAATACATTATTCCTGAGCTAGGTGCATAATTTCATTCCAATCCGATCGGTAGTTTCGAAACTATCACGAAAAAAATATTTTGAACGGCCATATTTACGGAACCCCTAGTCCAATTTTGCTCATTGATGAACATGACCGTGAAATTTGCGATCCAAACCCACCCTGAAAATTTCAAGTCCCTAGGCCTTTCCGTTCAAAAGTTACAATTTTCTATGGTTTCTATGGTTCTGGTCATGCGATCTGGACAAAATTTCACATGTAGCTTGAACACCTCATTTTCCATTTGAGTGCAAAATTTCATCTCGATCAAATCTGTAGTTTTCAAGTAATCAGGGAAACAAAACTTTGAACGGCCATATTTACGGAACCCCTGGTGGAATTTGGCCCATTAACGAACTTAACCGAGCCATTCGGGAACTGAACCTACCCTGAAAATTTCAAGTTTCTAGGACATTCCGTTCGAGAGTTATCGTGTATACGGCCGGACGGACGGCCGGACGGACGGACGGACGGACGGACAGACTCGAATTTTCCGACGGATTCGTCATCAGTGAGTCGAACATAGTCTTTTGAGATCATTTTCGGCTCAAAATTCGAAAAATACAGACATCATGACGAAATGATATAGCCCTCGTGTAAGTAGTACGAGCGCTCAAAAATATAAAATGTTTATTGTCAGATAGCTACTCAACGTTATGAGCGAAACATTTTCTTTCCACTGAAAGACTCAACTGTTGAGACTCCTGAATTATCAATTTGGCTCTTGGAACGGCCGCTCACCTAGCGTGTTGAAGCATTACGAACGTGTCCATTTCTTTTTGTAAATTTTTAGGACATGACAATAATGGTGAACCTTCAAATTCTAAAGTTTATGTTTGGGGATTGAATGATAAAGACCAACTTGGAGGAATGAAAGGATCCAAAGTAAAACTTCCAATTTTTAGCGACTTCTTGAGTGATTTGAAGCCGTTACATATAGCAGGTGGCTCAAAATCATTATTTGTTGTATCCCAGGAAGGAAAAGTAAGTCATGAATGATGATTAAACAGTATTTGATTACAAAAATGGCAGTATAGAATTTCACATGAGTGTAAATTTTTTCAGTTGTATGCCTGTGGGGAAGGTACGAATGGACGCCTAGGTCTTGGTCATAATAATAACGTTCCATTTCCTAGACCTATCCCTTTCTTAAGCCAATATGTCATAAAAAAAGTGGCGGTACATTCTGGTGGAAAACATGCTATGGCTTTAACATTAGATGGAAAGGTTTGTGAAATTTTCTTCGATGTAAATTATTATAATTTTTTCTTTCTCAAAGGTATTTTCTTGGGGTGAAGGCGAAGACGGAAAACTAGGTCATGGCAACAGACTCAATTTGGACAAACCCAAAATGATAGATGCTTTAAGGAGTAAGAAGATTAGGGAACTAGCATGTGGTAGCTCTCACTCTGCAGCCATCACTAGTAATGGTGAACTATACACTTGGGGACTTGGAGAGTATGGTCGCCTTGGGCACGGTGATAATGTTACTCAGTTAAAACCAAAAATGGTAAGTTAAGGTTTACTTATCTGTAAAAACCTTCGTTTCCATATACATTCCCAAGTACTTCGACTTGAATTCCAAAATCTAATACCTTCTATACGCTTCAGGTCAAAGCATTGGCTGGACATCGTGTGGTACAAGTAGCTTGTGGATCCAGAGATGCCCAAACCTTGGCTCTAACTGATGAAGGTTTAGTGTTCTCTTGGGGAGATGGCGATTTCGGAAAATTGGGCCGTGGTGGATCTGAAGGATGCAATGTACCGCATAATATTGAAAGGCTGAACTCATTCGAAGTAATCCAGATAGAGTGTGGGGCTCAGTTTTCTTTAGCTCTGACGAAAAAAGGAGAGGTATGGACTAACATATTTTATAATGAATCTGAAATATCATATTTTGTTGAATATTTCCTCAAATTGTTGTATAGGGAAAAATCACGAACCGCGAGATGGCGCTGAAAATAAAATAAATAAAATGTGGGACTGAGTGATGATCAAAATATTCTGTCATTTCTGTTCTTCATAAGAAGTGAATCAAGTATTTTTTATAAGATCTCGGAATTAATAATAATGCCTGTCGAGATAACCACTTCGGACATTTTTGATTATATGGGTGAACGTAAATGTGATAGCGAATGACCACTATATAATAAAAAATTACGAAAAGCACTGCTGTGAATTCAGGAGCTTTTGAGCGCTCGTTCATCCACCTTGTAGGTTGATTCGCATTCTCCAGTTTTAGAAACCAATTGGAAAGATTTTTACAGCTGTCTAAGAAAATTTCAAACTATGGCGAAAATCCAGACTTCACGTCAGTGCTTTAGGTGACCAATTTTTTTTCGATAATTCGCTAGAATTTTTTATGGTCTTAGAGATGCGATCTGGACAAAACTTCCCACGTAGTTTGAATACATTATTCTTCATCTATGTGCGGAATATAATTCCAATCTAATAGATAGTTTCGAAATTATCAGGAAAAAAATAGTTTGAACGGCTATATTTACAGAACCCCTAGTCTTATTCTGCTCATTGATGAAAAATCTCGGCGAAACTCGCGATCCGAACCTATCCTGAAAATTTCAAGTCCCAAGGCATTTCCGTTCGAAAGTTATGATTTTATATGGTTCTAATCATGCGATCTGAAATATCATTCCGAATATATCATTCTCAATTCAAATACAAAATTTCGTCACGATCAAATCTTTAGTTTCGAAATTATCAAGAAAACCGAATTTCAAACGGCCATATTTCCGGAACCCCTAGTCTAATTTTGCTAATTGGTGAAAGTAACCGCGAAATTCGCGATCTGAACCTATCCTGAAAATTTCAAGTCCCTAGGCCTTTCCGTTCGAAAGTTATTATTTTCTATGGTTTCTATGGTCCCGATCATGCGGTCTGGAAAATTTTTTCTTCCTGATAATTTCGGAACCACTGATTGGATTGAAATGAAATTTTGCACATATAGTCCATTTAAGAATTATTGACATCGAAGCAGGCCATGAACGTCCAGTCGAGGCTTTATTTCTAGTTACTAAAAAGTAACTAAATTTATATCATAGAACATAAATATAACCTAGAAAAGTGTTGAGTATACGAATATTACGAATTATCGAATAATTAAGCCGGAATATTTCGATTGCAGTTCAAACATGGGAATTCAGGTTTGAAAGCGCAAAAATATCGTGGAATGCTTTCATATGAAATTATCTGAACTTATCGTTCATATAAAAGTCAACCATGGAAATTTGAAGATCATTCAAATAAATATTTATTTTCACTCAGGACCATGCAATATTTATTGGTATTGGAATTCTTGCAAAATTCTAACCATATAACTATAAGAGTACCATTTTATGTCAGGATTCAAGAAGGATAATTAATGGAATTCTAGCAGGTAGCTAGTGGTGCAACAGAAAAAAATTTTTGGATACTTCGCAAGCACAGGCCCAAAAGAATGGATTGGAAAAAACGTTATAATGTATTAAGAAATAAGAGAGAAACAAAAATTAAGAATCTATGTAGTACATGAAGAATTTTGACATTAATTTTGTACCGAACTATCAATATATGAACCAATTTGTGAATTATTTATTGCTCGGTGTTGAATACTTTGAGAAAGTCAATTTTTATATTCATTCATTGAAACTGTCCATGAATTATTGAAAATATTATAATTGATGAGCAATTTTACAATTATTCAGTATACTTTTGAATTGGGAACAATATAGCTTGTGAACAGGGTACCATACAGTATAAGTAAAATAAATAAACTTAAAATATCTATGAATGATACAAGAGCAAAGATAAAAATATCATTGAAAACTTTGTTTCCTCGTAGTGTAGTGATTTGGATGTGTTTGTTGAATACGCTGACATAATCCTATTGATGGGCATCTTTTTGCAGGGAAGGTTTCAATAACCCATTTATGAAATAATTCACCATTCATAGTAATCCTTATCATTAATACCACTGTCAAGAATCGGATCAAATCCAGGTAAAAATCCATCAATTGTTCCAGCATTCAAAATAGTGCACCTTCTGCCTTGAATATACTCGGCATACCTTTTGGATTATTTTCTAGTGTCCACTGCCGAATTTGAATAGCCAAATTTCATCTAGATAAATGAATTTTATGTTTTGTTCTATGTATTCTCGGTATTTATCACAATATCGTACTATTTTTATAATAGTTTTCTGTTTATCAGTAAGAATTTTCCTTCGATCAACTTTTTTGTATTTGTATCCAATTTTTTTTATGATATAATATAATGTTGACTTCGATCAATTGAAATCTAGGTGCTCTTTGGCCAGTTCGAAAAGGATATCTAAACTGATATATTCATTGTTTTCAATTCTAGCAAAAACAAAGTCATTCAATGTCTCTTTGAAGGAATAATCATATCGCACAGGTTTTCTTCCACTGCTAATTCCAGGCTAATATTCTACGGACAGGGCTTGGTGAAATCTGAAAATTTAAGAGACATTGATCAATCAGAATACACTTTGAGTAGGTGAATATCAGTTTACCTGAAACACTAGCGGAAATATATGCCAAATCTTTGAAAAACTCGAAGTAACACCGATGAACTGCCTGGCGTTCTCTTGTAAGGCGCGATGTATCCTGGTCAATTCCAGCCATTTTAATAGCATAAGACAAAAAATACTCAAATTCAGAGCAAATTTTTATAATCACATATTCACCAATATCTTCGATAAAATCATCAAAGCAAGATTTCTATGGGTAATGTTAGTGTTATTCCTATACCAACCTGAATTCAGCAACCCAAAATATTACTGAATAGTCTATTACCAACTTAAATTCGATTTTTCACAGCCAACCGAGATGTCAATAATTCTTAAACGGACTATAAATGAAGAATAATGTATTCACACTACGTAGAAAATCCTAGCGAATTATCGAAAAAAAATTGGTCACCTAAAGTATTGACGTGAAGTCTGGATTTTCGTCTTACTTTGAAATTTTCTTTGACAGCTGTCAAAAACTTCTTCAATTGGTTTCTGAAACTGGAAAATGCGAATCTACATACAAGCGCTCAAAAGCTCCTGACGTCACGGCAGTGCTTTATATAATTTTACCTCAGTTTCATGAAAGTAATGAACAGTAATTATTTTGTTGCCTAGTGTATGACAGTTAACGATTATCATCGTTACATTCGTTACCACAGAATAAATTAGTAAAAATTTGATTAATTCACATAGCATGCTTAACGGAATGACCAGTACTGTACAAAATTCAAATTCGAATATCTCGAAGACGCATGGATTAAATGAAAAAAAGGTTATGTGCTGAACTCAGGATAGAGCTTTCAAATGAGGTATCCCTTACCCCTATTCAAATTTTAGGGGTTGGTGCTTTAACACTTAGGGTTGCAGCGATATGGTTGTGAATTTGATCTTAAAAACTGTCCCCCTCGAATCAAAAATCGACGTGTCCGAGCAGTATTGAGCGCTCGTACTACTTACACGAGGGCTATATCATTTCGTCACGATGTCTGTATTTTTCGAATTTTGAGCCGAAAATGGTCTCAAACGACTATGTTCGACTCACTGATGACGAATCCGTCAAAAAATTCGAGTCCGTCCGTCCGTATACACGATAACTCTCGAACGGAATGTCCTAGGAACTTGAAATTTTCAGGGTAGGTTCGAATCTCGAATGCCGCGGTTAAGTACTATATTGGGCAAAATTCGCCCAAGGGTTCCGTAAATATGGCCGCTCGAATTTTTGTTTTTCTGATTACCTCGAAACTACATATTCGATCGAGGTGAAATTTTGCACTCAGATGGAGAATTACGTGTTCAAGCTACATGCAAAATTTTGTCCAGCTCGCATGACCAGAACCATAGAAACCGTAGAAAATTTTAACTTTGTAATGGAAAGGCCTAGGGATTTGAAATTTTCAGGATAGGTGTGGATCTCGAATTTTGCTGTCACGTTCATCAATGAGCAAAATTAGACTAGGGGTTCCGTAAATATGGCCGTTTGAAATTCAGTTTTTTCGATAATATCAAAACTATGGATTTGATCATGACGAAATTTTGTATTTAAATTGGGAATGATATATTCGAGCTACATTTTTTCCAGATCGGATTATCACAACCATAGAAACCATAGAAAATAATAACTTTCGAACAGAAAGGCCCAGAGACTTGAGATTTTCAGGATACGTTCGGATCGCGAATTTCGTGATTACGTTCATCAATGAGCAAAATTAGACTGGGGGTTCCGTAAATATAGCCGTTCAAACTATTCTTTTCCTGATAATTTCGAAACTACTTATTGGATTGGGATGAAATTCCGCACATAGATGAAGAATAATGTATTCAAACTACGTGGGAAATTTTGTCCAGATCGCATGACCAAGACCATAGATTCTAGCGAATTATCGAAAAAAAAAGCACTGACGTGAAGTCTTGATTTTCGCCTTAGTTTGACATTTTCTTTGAAAGCTGTCAAAATCTTTCCAATTGGTTTCTTAAACTGGAGAATGCGAATCTACCTACAAGGTGGATTAACGAGCGCTCAAAAGCTCCTGACTTCACGGCAGTGCTCTTCTAAATTTTCTTGAAATGAGTTCATTCCGTGCAAACATTGATTCTCTATAAATGATTCTCTATAGAAATATGAAGGCAAATTTCTGCATCGTGTAAAACACGAAAAAACTGAACCTCAAGTATAGGACGGTTTCTTTTGTCAGACATAATTTCTTGTATGTCATCATGCGAAGTGTCCAATTATGCGATGCAGAAAAATTTATATATAGAAATTGTACCAGTTTCTGCACCATGTCATTCGGGCTTAAAGATCCAGCATGAACCGCTCAAGGTTGCCTGCTCCGCCGAGTATATAGTTGGACGGGGCAGGAGAAAATGTGGGAACAAAGATGGTCAAAAGAGGATGTTTTGCATAAATGAAAAAAGTGGTCGTGATAAAAATTGTAGAGCATTAAATTTAGCGTCGAACAAAGACCAACGGCTCATTTTTTGTTACCAAACTACATTAGGTCACCATTGGACCAATTTTTGACGCTGATGCAAAAACTTTTTTTCGCCAGATTATTAATTATATCGCCTCTAATGCCTCAGAATTGGTCCAATTTTGAATTATTAGATAAACTAATAGGCGAATAAGGTTTTAGCTTGAACCCGTAATTTCCATGAATGACAATATGCTCGTATTTTTTACGGCGGGTCACACATTGTGTCTTTGTCTAGGGGAGTTGGGAAAATTGGTGATTGGGGAATTTTTTTCCGATCACCGCTGCGTTATATTTCAAAGGTTTTCTTATCGAATTTATTATTTTGTAACTGTACTGATGAGATTTGATTTGAATCGAAACCGGTCTACAGGTGCAAATGATGGATTTGGTGGTCTCTAGGGTAAAATGAATTGTTTTGTTGGCTTGCTATCAGTTTATCTATAATAATTTTTCTTATTTCATTACTGAAGCTGATATTTCGTTTGCCAGAACACCCTATTTTTCGATTTAGGCCTATAAAGCCATAGACTCCCTCAACTTATTCAAAATAAGTCTACAGTATTTCGATTAATATGTTTTGAATGAAATAAAATGAATTATCCCTAAAAAATAATGATAAATAATAGTTTTTCATCTTCAGATATGGACATGGGGAAAAGGAGACTATTTTAGATTAGGTCATGGAAATGACCAGCATGTTAGAAAACCCACTGTTATCGAAACTTTGAAAGATAAGCAAATAATTCATGTGGCTGTGGGTGCTCTGCATTGTTTGGCGGTTACAGAAAATGGCCAGGTTTGTTTGAGTATTAATATTTAAAATGAAAATCCTAGGATTGATATTTTCAGGTATATGCTTGGGGAGATAATGATCACGGTCAGCAAGGAAATGGATCGACAATGGTGAATAGAAAACCAGCTTTGGTTCATGGGTTTGAAGATGTTCATATAAACAGAGTGGCATGTGGCAGTTCACATTCCATCGCTTGGACGTTACAAGACACACAGAATAACTCAAAAATAGAACCGGTCATATTTCCTGTTGCAAAGGACCCGTTAGGATCTTCTATATTAGGCTTGTATGATGGCGAAAAAACAAATTCTAGAAACAATAAGAAGAATGCACCAACTCTGTCTTCAATTGTAATGTCCCTTGAAAGTAATACAGCTAAGCAGCAGGCTTTACAGCATATACTGAATGCTATGCATATACACCAGCTAAGACAAGCGATTGTCAAGGCATTACGCAGCCACACTAATATGAAGAATAATGAAACTAAGGTGAGCAGTTATGACCCATTGAATTTTCAAATGCTTGTATAACAATTGTTAGGATTATCTGTTGAGGCATCGCATGTTTATTGAATATTTTCGACCAGATTCAGACCCCTGATGTTATAACTGAAAAATCTTGCACAAATTCAATCATTATCAACAATGCTGAAATAGCGTTCGGAGGTGGAGAAGCCCCAGTATCCTTTGCAGAAATGGCTGCCATGAATGTAAGTTGGATAACTTTTATGTGGGAAAAATAGAATTGGGAGAGTTCCTATATTAGGGACCTTTACACTTACGCTCCAGTCGCGCGCGATAGTCGCGCGCGAAAATCGCGAGTGATTTTCGCGCGCGACTGGAGCGTGTAAAAAATTGCCTTCACACTACGCCGTCGCGCGCGAATTTGGTCGCGCCATTCCAGTCGCGCGCGACTGGAGCGTGTGAAAAATTGCGTTCAGACTACGCCGTCGCGCGCGAATTTGGTCGAGCCGTTCCAGTCGCGCGCGACTGGAACGTTAGTGTAAAGGTCCCTATTGTCTTATTTTACTTAATACTCATTTTCCATCTTATCGATAACACATCGTCTGAAAAGTTCCCGGCCTAGCAAAGAAAACATATTTTTTTTTGGGCAAATGTAATTTTATTCCTCAACATAGTTTCCTTCTGGAATGATACAATCAGTCCAACATTTCGATAAGTTTTTGTGGAACGATTTATTATCTGCCCCAAAATAGGTTTCAGATTCGGCCATGACCACTTCATTAAAGCCAAATCATTTTCCAGTGGGCATTTATTCAGGTCTGCGAACAGGTAGTAGTCGCTAAGGGCTAAATCTAGAGAATAGGGTAGATGCGGAAGCAATCCAAATCCCATTTCGTTTAATTTGGGAATGGTAGCCAACGATTTGTGACACGGTCCATTGTCTCGGATGAAGAGCACTTTTTGCTTCTTTATTTGTGGCCGTGGAGATGGTCATGCCTTTCTGAAGGTAGTCGAAGAACAAAATCCCAAAATACGGACACCATAACCTTGCCAGCCGACTGTTGCGCTCTTGGCCGCTTTGGACATGGTTAGCCAGCTGCAGTTCACTCAGCTGACTGCCGATTTGACTGTGGAGAGTAGTGGTGGATCCATGTTTCATCCACTGTAACATACCGACGGAAAAACCATTTTAATTCCGACGAAACAGCTGCAAACAGCTCTCGAAATCATTGTAATAACCTACCTTGTTTGTAATAAAATGCCTTGTAGTCTTATCAATCATACAAGTTATTGAGATGGAATTTTTTTATTATTACACTGTATTATCCCGCTGTCACCATATATCATCTATTTTCCGAAAAGATTCGAGTTCATGCTCCCTGCACGAAGAGGGAGCCATTTGTTGTATCTTTTCTGAGGAACAGGTATTTAGGAAAGAAAACCTCGAAATTTGAAAAGAACGTATTGTATTCACGAAAAATGTTGGTAAAATGCGTACATAAAATCGAAATTTTCACAGACATCATAAAGAACATTGAAATAAAACATCTATCATTCACCTAGTTTTTCATAATCATAATTAAGTCAGAAAATTAAACTGTTACTTCTTATAAACATACTAATCTAAATGCAACTATTATTCAAATTCCGTACATAAAATCGAAAATACATCAAATCAACTTCGGGTCGAGATATCAATAATATTGGGGATTACAATAACACCATTCACATTCATAGGGGTTAAAACTTTGAACTGAATTTTCCTACCTTGGTCTGCAAACCACCTAATCCCTTTTTGTACCTATTTGGAAACAAAACCACCCACACACGATAATGACCTTATTTTTGTTCGCACTGAGCTACAGCTTTTAACTTTACTCAAAATGGAACTTCTTTTACACGTATTTCCAAAATCTAACACAATCACTTCCTTAATCCGTACTCTACTGAAATCCTCGACTGAACATTACTAAACTAATATTTTCCTACACCGGCCTCTAACCGAAAGACATACCCCGTACGATTCACTCTTCGTGAGTTCTCTTTCCGCGAGCCGCTCCTTCTTAATCGAAAAGTGAACCTTAATTCTGTACCCATCGTGGCACTACCCCGGACTCAAACCGGAAACCGACCCCGTATAACTAACTCCACGGTCCTTGACCGAAACTACCCCGGCCTCTAACCGGCTTTTTTTTCTCTTCCGAGTTCATCACCTGACGAGCAACGGCCCGTGGTCCGCGACCTCCTCTCCGTTCCCGACAGGTCACAACTCCCCTAACATTTTCAGAGTCCCTCAAAGGTAAACTTCTTCCCACTTCCAAAAACACAATTCCTGCGTGGACATCGAGACGCCCACACTGTAAAATTCTCAGAAATTTTCCCACAAATCGATCTTAGTTGCAAATTTTTCCAGTGGTCATAACAAATCCATCGACTACAATGTTGTCGATGAATGGCTCGACCTGAAACTTTCGTTATCGGGATCTGCAGGTGGTCTGAATAATCACTCCGCTTAAAATTAACGACATCCGTTCGATTAATTACAAAGTAACACAATGTCTAGACTTTTCTCCTTCGAGATGTGTAACCGAACTTGAATTTAAAAATTCATATTCCCAATTATTACATCATCGACACCATGTTGTTTTTGGTCCTCTGTGAGCAAACGCAGCACCCACTTTGAAAACAGCTTTCTCATGGAGAAATGCTCATGCAAAATGAATCGCACCCGTTCCTTTGATATTTTTAGAGTGTCATCTTTCTCCTGCAACTTTACTTTACGATTTTCCAACGCGATTTTGTTGACTTTTATGTTTTCCGGTTTAACCACCTCTTTCGGCTTTCCAGAGCGTGGTGCGTCCTCGGTGGTTATACGACCCCGTTTATAGTCAAAAAATCAATGTTTAATCAACCTACGAAACTCTTTAACTGCATTGTTCTGAAAATCTCGAAAGTAGCGTCACTTCAAGGGCTGTACCTTGTAAGAAAAATTACGAGAAGCACTGCCGTGAAGGCAGGAGCCTTTGAGCGCTCGTACATGCACCTTGTAGGTAGATTCGCATTTTCCTGTTTTGGAAACCAATTGAGGAAATTTTTGACAGCTGTCGAACAAATTTAGGCGAAAATCCAGACTTAAAGTCAGTGCTTTACGTGACCAATTTTTTTTTCGATAATTCGCTTGAATTTTCTACGGTATCTATGTTTTGGAAACCAATTGAGGAAATTTTTGACAGCTGTCAAACAAATTTAGGCGAAAATCCAGACTTAAAGTCAGTGCTTTAGGTGACCAATTTTTTTTTCGATAATTCGCTTGAATTTTCTACGGTATCTATGGTCTTGGTAATGCGATCTGGACACAATTTCCCACGTAGTTTGAATATATTATTCTTCATCTATGTGCGAAATTTCATTCCAATCCAATAAGTAGTTTCGAAATTGTTAGGAAAAAAATAGTTTGAACGGAACTATAAATACGGAACCCCTAGTCTAATTCTGCTCATTGATGAACGCGAAATTCGCGATCCGAACCTATCCTGAAAATTTCAAGTCCCTAGGCCTTTCCGTTCGAGAGTTATCGTGCTTACGGCCGGACGGACGGACAGACTTGAATTTTCCGACGGATTCGTATCATTCTCCATTGAAATACAGAATTTTGTCTCGATCGAATCCTTAGTTTCGAAATTATCGAGAAAACTAAATTTTAAACGACCGTATTTACGGATATAATTCAGCTCATTGATATACGTGAACGCGATATTTCAGATCCACACCTATCCTGAAAATTTCATGTCCCTAGGCCTTCTCGTTCGAAAGTTATGATTTTCTATGGATTTTATGGTTTTGATCATGCGATCTGGAACAAGCTTGAATATATTATTCTCAATTTAAATACAGAATTTCGTCACTATTAAATCCATTGTTTCGAAATTATCAAGAAAACCGAATATCAAACGGCCATATTTACGGAACCCCTATTCTAATTTTGCTCATTGATGAACGTAACCGCGAAATTCGCGATCCAAACCTATCCTGAAAATTTCAAGTCCCTAGGCCTTTCCGTTCGAAAGTTTTGATTTTCTATGGTTTCTATGGTCCTGATCATGCGATCTGGAAAAATGTAGCTCGAATATATCATTCTCAATTTAAATACAAATTTTCGTCACGGTCAAATCCATAGTTTTGAAATTATCAAGAAAACTGAATTTCAAACGGCCATATTTACGGAACCCCTAGTCTAATTTCGCCCATTGATGAACTCGACTGCGACATTTGAGATCCACACCTATCCTGAAAATTTCAAGTCCCTTGGCCTTTCCATTACAAAGTTATAATTTTCTATGGTTCTGGTCATGCGATCTGGACAAAATTTTGCATGTAGCTTGAACACGTCATTATCCATTTGAGTGCAAAATTTCAACTTGATCGAATCTGTAGTTTCGAAGTAATCAGGAGAACAAAATTTTGAGCGGCCATATTTACGGAACCCCTGACGGAATTTGGCCCATTAACGAACTTAACCGAGGCATTCGGGAACTGAACCCACACTGAGAATTTCAAGTCTCTAGGTTGTTCCATTCGAGCGTTATCGTGCTAACGGACGGACTGACGGCCGGACGGACAGACTCGAATTTTCCGACGGATTCGTCATCAGTGAGTCGGACATAGTCGATTGAGACCATTTTCGGCTCAAAATTCGAAAAATACAGACATCGTGACGAAATCATATAGCCCTCGTGTAAGTAGTACGAGCGCTCAAAAATGATTGAAATGACATGAAATTTTGACAGGTATCATTTGAAGGTTGGTATTTTCTAAAAATCATGAGGATTTTGTATCTTTGGCACCACCTGTGGGTCAGATCGGGAACTTTTCAGTCGACTTAATACTTCTTGGCTTTCACTCTAGTTACACTTTCTTTTACTTGGTTATTCTTGACCGGCTTGAACAAAAGTATCGCAAAATATTTTAATGAAATTTGTCTAGAGTCAGCCAACCACTCCTGAGACGGAAGATAACCAATTGGCTTTGATGCAGTCAATGACAGCGAGTAGTTGTTCTGCTAGTCTTTCTTCTAAACATTCCAGAATGTCAACAAGTGCAATGTCAGTTATTGCAGCAACCTTAACTTCACATGCTGAAGTGAGTATATGGTGAAAAAAATAAGAACCATTCAAAATTGACAACAAGGTACAAACATAATAAAAGTTGACTTATCTATTTTTGAGGCAACATCTGGCATTTCTCATATGTTTTACCCTCTAGGTTATCGGTGACGAAAGTGGCATGACAGGCCTTGATGATTTCACATCTTTGTTGAATGAAAGTGATGCACGGTTACTAGTTGATTTACTGAAATTAGCAGTTGCTGATAGGGTAGAAAATGACCAATCAGAAGAAATATTATCATCAATCCTTATAAGTAAGTTTATTGGGGTTTTTCGATTCAAGAAATATTTCGTTTATTCGTGAATTTCAGCTATGGGAAGTAATAACTCATCAATTGGTGCTATGTTACTTGAAATATGTATAACTGAATTAGAAGATACATCAAACAGTACCCAATCACTGACGAGTGCTCCTCGTCCTGTTGTTCAAGAATCTAGTCATCCATATGTGGATGATGTCACACTTAAGGGTTAGTTATCAGGAATCAATTTCTTTTGAAAAGTTTATCCATCAGATCACATCAAAATCAAATTTTTCGGTTGACTCTAGGTCACGTAAGACTTCCTGGTGCAGATGCTCTAAGGGTAGAGTTTGATTGTCGGTGTTCCACCGAGAGAAGACATGATCCATTAACAATCACAGATGGAACAGGTCGAATTGTTGCTACAAGATCAGGAAGAGAACGTGCGGAATGGTCTTCTGAATTGAGAATTCCTGGTAAGCACCTTTTATAAGGTAACATTGTTAAATGTTTTCTTACAATGTCATACTTTGTCAGGAGATGAATTACGTTGGACTTTCACTAGTGATAGTTCCGTCAATGGTTGGGGATGGAAGTTCACTGTTTATCCAGTGACTTCAAATCATGGTACCAAAGAATTAGGATCAGATAGAGCTGTCTTGAGTCAGCCATCCATGGACATGGTGATGAAGTTACTTGATTCCAAACTTTATCAAGCTGCAAATTCACTTCTGATGTCTAGATTAGCTGCCGCTTTAGCCTCTTGTTCTCAATTGAGCTCCTTATGTAAGTTCTGGATTTTCCTTTATTTCTGCGTGAATATTTCATGTTTTGTCATTTAGCTGCGAATCAAAGGATGTGGGCGATAAAAAAATTGCATAAACTCTTAATGGGAACAGAAGAAAACCTAAGTACACCAAATCTCCAAATACAAATACTCAAAGCACCAGATAATGCCCTAGGAGTCTTATTCAAAGAGCTCCCAAAAGCTATATTGAGACAATATGAATATGAAGATATTTCTGTGAGGGCTGGTTTGCATTTGATGCATTCTGATTTCTTCAAAGTGAGTTCATTCATATCGAAGGATGTTCTTAATAATTCGTTAATTCTCTTGATCGTTTTATTCAGTGATGTTACATTTTAGGCAGTAATAGCCTTAGCATGCGACCTTGAAATGGACAAATGGGACGAAATCCTTGATAATCACAAATGGTCTTGGTTCAGACGTTACTGTTCAGTTGCCAGGATAGCTAAATCTCTTATTCATCGCACAACCTTACCCTTATCATTCTGTGAAGATGTCAGAAAAAAACTATCTGATAAGGATTATGACAGAGGCGATTATTCAGATCATGAAAAACATTCGATATTCAAAAATGAACATGATGAACAACTCCTTATCTGGTTGAATCGGTGAGTAAATTAATAAGTTTTCTAGATACAGTGCTCTTAATTCATTGTAAATTCAACTCTTCATGAAGAAAACCAGAAGATTGGACCTTATCTTGGGGTGGTTCTGGAACGATTTATGGTTGGGGTCATAACCACAGAGGACAACTTGGAGGTATAGACGGCGCCAAGGTAAAAGTACCGAGTGCTTGTGAGGCCCTTTCATCTCTGAGACCAATACAGCTACTTGGAGGGGAACAGACATTATTTGCTGTTACCACTGACGGCAAAATTTACTCGACAGGTACATTTTCCTCATCAAATTTTCAAAGTGAATTGAAAAGTCATTTGGAGGAAATTATATAATTTTCTATATGATTAGGTTATGGTGCAGGAGGCAGGTTAGGCGTAGGAGGCACTGATTCTGTTTTAGTACCCACTTTGGTCGAATCAATTCAGCATATATACATTAAGAAAATCACAGTCAATTCTGGAGGAAAACATTGTCTTGGTCTTTCTTCGGATAATGATGTGTATTCTTGGGGTGAAGGAGATGATGGAAAACTTGGACATGGAACAAGAACGTAAGTTTATTCTGCTGGATATCTCAAAGTATATTCATCTCAACTTGCAGCTCATGCGAAACACCTAAATTGATTGAAGCGCTTCAGGGCTATGAAGTAATTGATATAGCATGTGGAGGTGCTCATTCCGCTGCAATCACGAGTTCAGGGCAACTTTTCAGTTGGGGCAAAGGTAGATATGGTCGATTAGGTCATGGAGATAGTGAAGACCAATTAAAACCAAAACTTGTAAGTATTGAACCTTACAATTACTAAAGGGTCTTTATAAATTATTGTTATATAACAGACGGCTTTGGATCATAGTTTGCCCCTCCCCAATTAATGTAAACTATAGGTATCATAGAATTCCGAAAGTGACAGATATTATCGTTTTAATGCCAATTCTTATTATACACTCAGATGCAAAATAAACGCAACAGGTCAATATTTGGTAAAAATTGAGGTCTCGTAGTTTTTTTATTTTTAGTACAATTTTCAACATTTTTTTTTTATCAAACTGTAGATAAAATTATTAATTTTAACTTGCTCATTTAGTCTTTTGTGTAATGCTAGCTTATAAATCATTATACAGGGTGAATTAGAAGTTAGTGGTTCAACCCTAATTCCAAAACATCCTGTGTAATGATTTCATGGTTAAATTCTTTCAAAATACCAATTTTTCTTAAGAACCATTCCTTTCCAACATTTGTATTTTGATTCTCACCTTTGAGTGCACTAGTTAATTAGACCAAGCATTGAAGCAGATAAAGGGTCATTCTGTGGCAAAAATCGTAGAAGAAAACCGCGAATGGGGGGTTACGTGGGGTGGTCCGTGGATGTTAAGTGATATGACTCGCAAATATGATTACTTTTCTTGTAATTGCGAAGAAACACCAAAAAAACGGTGTTTTTTAAGCTTTTTACTTGTAGAATCTGAACCAATGGAGCGGTGCTGATACTTTCAACAGACGAATTGTAGAGAATGAAAAGACGAGTGCTAGTGAAACTCAATCGGGTCATCTTTACCGGAGAAAAGCCGAATAAACCGTAAAAAATCAGCGTTTTTCCAAAACTTTATAACTCGGCCAATTATAAAGTTGTAGCTCTGGCTTTCCGAATGAAAGTAGTGGTTAATAGGTACTTTAAGTGTGCACAACCCGGACGTTGTCGGATGAATCGTTTTTGCGTAATTGCGATTTGAATTATTTAAGGCACTATTTTCCGGAAGAGCTGGATGCACCGGAAGTTGTCCGATTTTAATTCACAAAACGGATTTTGAGAGTAGAAGTATAGTACTACGAAACTTCAATCTTGATTTTACGTTAAAATGTTTCGAAATAGGTGAAAATACGTGGAAACATGACCAAAACCGGCTCAGTGCTCCATTTGGGACGGATAGGGGGGGTAGCCATCCGACGCGGGGAAACGAAAAATGTGCTTAGGCTCGGCGCGAATATTTACATTTATACCCCCACTACCTGACTGCAACCGAGCGTTCCGCTGATTTTGGTCATGTTGGCACGTTTTTTTCACTCATTTTGCAACATTTTAACGAAAAATCGAGATTGTCGTTTTGTAGTAGGTACCATACTTTTACTTTCAAAATTCGTTTTGTTAATGAAAATCGAACAACTTCCGACGCATCCAGCTCTGTTGGAAAAAAGTGCCTCAAATAATTCAAATAGCAATTACGCAAAAACTCTCTATTCGATAACGTCCGGATTGTGCACACTCAAAGTACCTATTAGCCACTACTTTCATCAGGAAAACCAGCACTACAGCTTTGAAATTGGCCGAGTTATGGATTTTAACGGTTTTTCCGGCTTTCCTCCGGTAATGATGAACCGATTGCATTGCACTAGCACTCATTTTCTTCGTCTTTCCATTCTCTACAATTCGTCTGTTGAAAGTATCAGCACCGCTCTGGTTCAGATTCTACAAGCAAAAAACTAAAAAAACACCGTTTTTTGGTGTTTCTTCGCAATTACAAGAAAAGTAATCATATTTGCGAGTCGAAAACATATCACTTAACATCCACGGACCACCCCACGTAACCCCCCATTCTTCTACTATTTTTGTCACTAAAAAATCTCTATTGCCTGGTCTAAATTTTTAATAACGAAATGAACTTGTCATCAAGAGTTTACTTCGGGAAATGTAATTTTTCGTAGAGGTGGATTGGGGGAAGAAAACTGCACAAAAGCTGTTTCTTTTGTTGAATAAGGACGATTATGAATATGTTGCAAGAGTTCTTCATGTTCATCGCCCTACCGTCAAAATACGAGGGTTGCCTTTTATATTTCGGGATTGGACAACCCTAGTGTTGCAATCTGGCAACTGACTCTATCGTAAAATTTTACATTTTTGTTTGTCATACGAGCGCTTTTTGTGTTGTTTACAGTAACTTGAAAGATTCATCTCGGCCAAAAAAATGGAATTAAATCGTGAACATTTTCGTACGATTACTTTCGACGTGGATTAACTCAGCAGCAGTGCATCGATGAACTTATTTCAATTTTTGGCGATGAAGCTCTATCGAGGACTAGTGTTTATCGATGGTATTGTGAATTTAATCGAGTCCGTACGTCGCTCTGAGACGAATTTCGTGAAGGTCGTCCAAAATCAGTTGTTCTTCCGGGAACCATTGATGTTGTGTGCGATCTGATATTGAAAGATCGGCATTAGTGAGACCAGCATACATTCAATATTGCATGAACATTTTACTGTCAAGAAAATTTGTTCTTGTGGGATTCCACACACTTTATCAATCGTTCAAAAAAAGGGTCGAGTCGGAAAGGAATGCTCCAATAATACGATCGAGGTGCTTCAAAACACGTCTATGACATCGAGACAGGTGACGAATCCTGGATTTAAGCGTATTAGACCGAAAGTAAACAGCAGCCCACAAAACTTGTTCGCGCACGAAGCACTTCCAAGTAAATGGTCGCCTGGTTTTTCGGAAAAACTGGACATATCGCAACCATACCACAATAACAACGCAGAAAAGTCAATTCTGAGTGGTACAAAACCATTGGTTTGCCAGTTGTTTTCCGAAAAATGAGAAAAACCAACAGCCGAAGACGGATCACTCTCCATCACGACAATGCGAGCTCGCACACAATGGGCCGTATTCATAAAAAAAGAATATGCCTATACTTGCAAAATATGAAGGATATCCTTTTAATTTAGAGTAAAAGGAGACCTTTATTCATAAAAAATACTTTTTTTGTGAAGGATATGCTTCTACTCTATAAGTAGGTTTTACTCGGAGCTAAAAAATTTAGTTCATTTTCTGCAAGTATGTATAAGCATAACCTTTTCTTTATGAATATGGCCCATTGGCTCAAACAAAACTGCATTTTTGAGCACTCAAAACGTCGATTTGATGAGTCATCCGCCGTATAGTCCTGACTTGGCACCGAATGAATTCCTTTTATTCCCGTAAGTAAAAAAAAATTCAGAGTGGCAAACGTGCTTCGACAATTGTTTCAAACGCATGCAGAAGTGTATAGATTTTCATGGGGAATATTAAAAAAAACAATAAAGCAATTTTCGATGATTAGAATTTGTTTTTGTTCTCTTATCCCGAAATATAAAAGGCGACCTACGTAGTAGTCGAACGTTTCAGACAAACTGGCGGAAATAAGTGTAGCGCAGGTAGTTGCAGAAAACGACTGCTATTGGTGACCGATTTCTTCAAGGGAATACTCTGCAGAATCGTCATTCAACATCAGTGCAGTCTAGAAATCAACTTCGGGAGGTCCAACCCTTCGACCTCCGAGGTACAAATGCGTGTGGACAGTTCGCCGAAGATTGAAGGTGTTTGGTTTCCAAGCTTGCAGTCCAGCAACTGGACCCAAATTACTTCGAAGTAGCTAGAATGTAATTTGCTACTGAACATGTACATTAGCACTGTAACGGAGAAAGATTTTTTTTTATTAAAATTAGATGAACTGTTGTTCATTTCTCTCCTGAAAATTAACTAGTCCACCTGAAGACATGAACCAAAAACCATGTTGGAAAAGTCTGGTTCTTAACAAAAATTGATATTTTGATAGAATTTGAACACGAAATTATTCCACAGGATGTTTTAAAATAAGGGTTTAACAACAAACTTCTGATTGACCTGATATAATTATAAATGAGCCAACATTCAAGAAAAGAACAAAGGAGCAAGTAAAAATTAATAATTTTATCCACAGTTTGCTTAAAAAATTACGAAAAGCACTGCCGTGAAGGCAGGAGCTTTTGAGCGCTCGTACATGCACCTTGTAGGTGGATTCGCATTTTCCAGTTTTGGCAATCAATTGAAGGAATTTTCGACAGCTGTCAAAAAAATTCTGAAACTTAGGCGAAACTCCAGACTTCCTGTCAGTGCTTCAGCTGATCAATTTTATTTCGATAATTCGCTAGAATTTTCTACGGTATCTATAGTCTTGGTAATGCGATCTGGACAAAATTTTGCACGAGGTTTGAAAACATTATTCCTCAGCTAGGTGCAAAATTTCATTCCAATCCGATCAGTAGTTTCGAAACTATCAGGAAAAAAATATTTTGAACGGCCATATTTACGGAACCCCTAGTCTTATTCTGCTCATTGCTGAACGTGACCGCGATATTCGCGATCCAAACCCACCCTGAAAATTTCAAGTTCCTAGGCCTTTCCGTTCGAAAGTTAAAATTTTCTATGGTTTCTATGGTTCTGGTCATGCGATGTGGACAAAATATTGCTTTAATATATCATTCTCGATTAAAATACAAAATTTCATCTCGATCGAATCCGTAGTTTCGAAATTATCGAGAAAACAAAATTTCAAACGACCGTATTTACCGAACCCCTAGTATAATTCTGCTCATTGTTAAACGTGAACGCGACATTTCAGATCCACACCTATCCTGAAAATTTAAAATCCCTAGGCCTTTCCGTTCGAAAGTTATGATTCTCTATGGTTTCTATGGTTCTGGTCATGTGATCTGGACAAATGTAGCTTGAATATATCATTATCCATTAGTATACAAAATTTCGTCACGATCGAATATGTAGTTTTGAAATTATCAAGAAAACTAAATTTCAAACGACCATATTTACGGAACCCCTAGTATAATTTTGCTCATAGATGAACGTGATCACGAGATTCGTGATCTACACCTATCCTGAAAATTTCAAGTCCCTAGGCGTTTCCGTTAAAAAGTTACAATTTTCTATGGTTTCTATGGTTCTGGTTATGCGATCTGGACAAAATTTCACATGTAGCTTGAACACCCCATTCTCCATTTGAGTGCAAAATTTCATCGCGATCAAATCTGTAGTTGTAGTCTATCATAAAGAGATAACCTCACATCCCTGAGCGATTTGGCATAGTGGATATTTTGGAACAAAGTTCGATTATTTTTAACTTTAATTCAATTAGATTTGTAGCTCTATCGATCTCATGCCCATAGTCCAAATTTTTCAGGTGTCCCCAAAGGAAAAAATCATTGGGATATAAATCTGGTGATCTTGGGGCCATTTGATCGTGCTATAGACCAGGCAATAGAGCAGATAAAGGTTCATTTTGTGACTAAAAACGTAGAAGAAAACCGCGAGTGTGGGGGTACGTTGGGTGGTCCGTGGATGTTTACTGGTATGTTTTCGACTAGCAAATATGATTACTTTTCTTGTAATTGCGAAGAAACACCTAAAAAACGGTGTTTTTTTAGTTTTTTGCTTGTACAATCTGAACCAATAGAGCGGTGCTGATACTTTCAGAAGACGAATTGTAGAGAATGAAAAGACGAAGAAAATGAGTGCTAGTGAAACTCAATCGAGTCATCAATACCGGAGGAAACCCGTAAAAATCAGCGTTTTTTCAAAACTTCATAACTCGGCCAATTATAAAGTTGCAACTCTGGCTTTCCGAATGAAAGTAGTGGTTAATAGGTACTTCAAGGGTGCACAACCCGGGCGTTGTCGGATGAATCGTTTTTGCGTAATTGCGATTTGAATTATTTAAGGCACTATTTTCCGGAAGAGCTGGATGCGTCGGACGTTGTCCGATTTTAATTCACAAAACGGATTTTGAAAGTAGAAGTATAGTACTAAAAAACTTCAATCTTGATTTTTCGTTGAAATGTTTCGAAATAGGTGAAAAATAAGTGGAAACATGACCAAAACCGGCTCAGTGCTCCATCTGGAATGGATAGTGGGGGTAGCTAGGCGACGCGGGGAAACGAAAAACGCGCTGAGGCTGGGCGCAAATATTTACATTCATACCCCCACTACCTGACTGCAACCGAGCGTTCGGCTGATTTTGGTCATGTTTGCATGTTTTTTTCACCTATTTTGCAACATTTTAACGAAAAATCGAGATCGTCGTTTTGTAGTATGTACTATACTTTTACTTTCAAAATTCGTTTTGTAAATAAAAAATTACGAAAAGCACTGCCGTGAAGGCAGGAGCTTTTGAGCGCTCGTACATGCACCTTGTAGGTAGATTCGCATTTTCCAGTTTTAGAAATCAATTGAAGGAATTTTTGACTGCTGTCAAAAAAATTCTGAAACTTAGACGAAACTCCAGACTTCATGTCGGTGCTTCAGCTGATCAATTTTTTTCCGATAATTCGCTAGAATTTTCCACGGTATCTATGGTCTTGGTGATGCGATCTGGACAAAATTTTGCACGTAGTTTGAATACATTATTCCTGAGCTAGGTGCATAATTTCATTCCAATCCGATCGGTAGTTTCGAAACTATCACGAAAAAAATATTTTGAACGGCCATATTTACGGAACCCCTAGTCCAATTTTGCTCATTGATGAACATGACCGTGAAATTTGCGATCCAAACCCACCCTGAAAATTTCAAGTTCCTAGGCCTTTCCGTTCAAAAGTTAGAATTTTCTATGGTTTCTATGGTTCTGGTCATGCGATCTGGACAAAATATTGCTTCAATATATCATTCTCGATTAAAATACAAAATTTCATCTCGATCGAATCCGCAGTTTCGAATTTATCGAGAAAACAAAATTTCAAACGACCGTATTTACGGAACCCCTTGTATAATGTTGCTCATAGATGAACGTGATCACGACATTCGAGATCCACACCTATCCTGAAAATTTCAAGTCCCTAGGCCTTTCCGTTCAAAAGTTACAATTTTCTATGGTTTCTATGGTTCTGGTCATGCGATCTGGACAAAATTTCACATGTAGCTTGAACACCTCATTTTCCATTTGAGTGCAAAATTTCATCTCGATCAAATCTGTAGTTTTCAAGTAATCAGGGAAACAAAACTTTGAACGGCCATATTTACGGAACCCCTAGTGGAATTTGGCCCATTAACGAACTTAACCGAGCCATTCGGGAACTGAACCTACCCTGAAAATTTCAAGTTTCTAGGACATTCCGTTCGAGAGTTATCGTGTATACGGCCGGACGGACGGCCGGACGGACGGCCGGACGGCCGGACGGACAGACTCGAATTTTTCGACGGATTCGTCATCAGTGAGTCGAACATAGTCGATTGAGACCATTTTCGGCTCAAAATTCGAAAAATACAGACATCGTGACGAAATGATATAGCCCTCGTGTAAGTTGTACGAGCGCTCAAAAATCGGACAACTTCCGACGCATCCAGCTCTTCCGGAAAATAGTGCCTCAAATAATTCAAATAGAAATTACGCAAAAACTATCTATTCGACAACGTCCGGATTGTGCACACTCCAAGTACCTATTAGCCACTACTTTCATCAGGAAAACCACCGCTACAACTTTGAAATTGGCCGAGTTATGGAGTTTTGAAAAAACGCTGATTTTAACGGTTTTTCCGGCTTTCCTCCGGTAAAGATGAACCGATTGCATTGCACTAGCACTCATTTTCCTCGTCTTTTCATTCTCTACAATTCGTCTGTTGAGAGTATCAGCACATTGGTTCAGATTGTACAAGCAAAAAACTAAAAAAACACCGTTTTTTTTGGTGTTTCTTCGCAATTACAAGAAAAGTAATCATATTTGCGAGTCGAAAACATATCAATAAACAACCACGGAGCACCCCACGTAACCTCCCACTCGAGGTTTTCTTCTACGATTTTTGTCACGAAAAAATCTCTATTGCCTGGTCTACTATTGTAGAAATGACACGATCTGAAAAAGTGGTGCTAAGATATTGAATGACTGCTCGTGTGTTGTGACTTTGACAACCATCTTGTTGAAACCAGATACCATCGAAATTAATGAGGAGTAGTCGAATTGTCGGGATAATTTGGTTCTGTAATAGAACCAGATATTTGGCAGCGTTAAGGTTACCAACGATAAGGACAGTCCTATCATGTAATTCCCCAGCATCCCAGTCCAAACATTAAGTTTTTGTGAATACTGGGTACGCACAGAAATATTTTTATGTTTATTTCTACCTATATCTCAATAGCGATGGGTTATGTTTCATGTTCAAGGAAAACGGAGACTCATCAGTCAAAAAGTTATGGTTTGAAGATGAACTAGCATTCCTTCTCTTCCAATAAAAAAAACACGGCTCTGCAATACAAGTTTAGTTCGCTGGTTATCGCCTTAGTTTGATCTCAACTCACTTAAGTATTGCCCCCCTTGAATCCGCCCTTGAACAGTTATCAACATAATAACAATACCTCTTCAAAATTCATTTATTTCTGTTGAATAATGTAAATAAACAACGAAGCGAGGTTATGCTTGTCATGCGCGCAGAAAATAAATTATGTGGCTGTAATTGCAAATGTGAACAGTATGCATATGAAGCGGCAAAATTGGAATATTTCCAAGCCCAATGCGATGTTACAATCATTCATGAAGAACCTGTATAAAGAGACCGTAAACGTTTGTTGCTTCAAAAAATGTAGAAAATGTATTGCTGAATTTGGACTCAACCAAACCATATTAAGATAAAAATGAGTTTTGCTACCTGTAAACAAAATGGGTTTATCTACCTAACCTTATGTTCTATCTGAAGATTGTTCGGTGAATTCAACAGTGAACCATTGCATTTTAGGTGGAGGCTCTTCTGGGATACAGAGTAATCGATGTGGCCTGTGGATCAGGAGATGCGCAAACGTTATGTATAACTGATGATGACAATGTGTGGTCTTGGGGCGATGGAGATTATGGAAAATTAGGTACAAAATATTGTCATTATTTAAAACAGTAATTTCATTCAAATATGATTTCCATTCCAGGTCGAGGAGGCTCAGATGGTTGTAAAATTCCAATGAAAATCGAGAGTTTAGCTGGTTTGGGAGTTGTGAAAGTTGAATGTGGTTCCCAATTTTCAGTTGCCCTCACCAGGTCGGGTAGTGTTTACACTTGGTGAGTGACAAAATTGTAATCTTGTATATCTGGAAGATGAAAAAACTTTTATTGTCTTGGCTATATTTATTTTCTATTTCGCCTAGCCATTTCCCATTTTATATAATGTAGATCTATACTTTATTTCCGACATATATTATGTAGGGGTAAGGGGGACTATCATAGATTAGGACATGGATCAAGCGATCATGTGAGGCGTCCCAAGAAAGTTTCAGCACTCCAAGGAAAAAAGATTATTTCAATTGCTACTGGTTCTCTCCACTGTGTAGCTTGTTCGGATGAAGGGGAGGTGTTCACTTGGGGTGATAACGATGAAGGTCAATTAGGTGATGGAACTACAAATGCAATACAAAGACCAAGACTTGTATCTGCCCTACAGGTAAATAATATATTATTCGAACTTTTAGATATTTTTTTCTTCAAGATGCGCTCTGAAGGTTTGTCAATGATACATCTTGGTATTGTAAAAATCAATGCTAGGAACAGAGAAGGAAGATAAAAACGAATCCAACTAGGTGAATAAAATATATCGAAGAGTTGAACATCTAACATCGCTTATACCTTGTTCGAACCGCGCTAGTATTTCAGTATTGAGTAGCGAACCATTTAGTAACTTAACGTATCTAAACAGTCAAAATTTATTTGAGTAGATAAATAAGTAATTTTGTAGCTACTAAAATACTCCATTGCAAATGAGCCGCCTAGGAAAAGATGTGTTAGTTCAAACATTCCAGAACCGAATGAGCGTTATGAGCAGAGCAGCTGAAGTCAAATTTCTTCAAAATTGAAGAAGTTTTGCACAGCTAGTAAAATGCCATCTTGTAGCATCTACAAATATTTGTCCCCTTTTAAGTTGTCATCAATAAAAACACGTCCTATAATATTCACGTCCAAAACACCAGTCGATCCGTTTAATTTTTTTGGATATTGTGTCCTTAATGATTCTCTAATGTTTATTTTTTGGTGACCTCATCTGTATACTAAAACAAGAACTAAAAGGATTGTGGTGGCCATGGAGTGAAAATAGAGATTTAACGGTGAAATTAAAGTTCCTTCTAAATTGATAGATTTTTTGAGCGCTCGTTCTACTTACACGAGGGCTATATCATTTCGTCACGATGTCTGTATTTTTCGAATTTTGAGCTGAAAATGGTCTCAAACGACTATGTTCGACTCACTGATGACGAATCCGTCAAAAAATTCGAGTCTGTCCGTCCGGCCGTATACACGATAACTCTCGAATGAAATGTCCTAGAAACTTGAAATTTTCAGGGTAGGTTCGAATCTCGAATGCCGCGGTTAAGTTCGTTATTGCGCAAAATTCGCCTAGGGGTTCCGTACATATGGCCGCTCGAAATTTTGTTCTCCTGATTACTTCAAAACTTCAGATTAGATCTAGTTGAAATTTTGCACTCAAATGGATAATGACGTGTTCAAGCTACATGCAAAATTTTATCCAGATCGCATGACCTGAACCATAGAAACCATAGAAAATTATAACTTTGTAATGAAAAGGCCTAGGGACTTGAAATTTTCAGGATAGGTGTGGATCTCAAATGTCGCAGTCGCGTTCATCAATGAGCAAAATTAGACTAGGGGTTCCGTAAATATGGCCGTTTTAAATTCAGTTTTCTTGATAATTTCAAAATTATGGATTTGATCGTGACGAAATTTTCTATTTGAATTGAGAATAATATATTCGTACTTATTTTTTTCCAGATCGCACGATCAAAACCACAGAAACCATAGAAAATCATAACTTTCGAACGGAAAGGCCTAGAGACTTGAAATTTTCATGATAGGTTTGGATCGCAAATTTCGCGGTTACGTTCATCAATGAGCAAAATTAGACTAACAGTTCCGTAAATATGGCCGTTTGAAAATCTGTTTTCTTGATAATTTCAAAACAATGGATTTGATCGTGACGAAATTTTCTATTTGAATTGAGAATAATATATTCGTACTTATTTTTTTCCAGATCGCATGATCAAAACCATAGAAACCATAGAAAATCATAACTTTCTAACGGAAAGGCCTAGGAAAAGGATAGGTTCGGATCGCGAATTTCGCGTTTACGTTCATCAATGAGCAAAATTAGACTAGAGGTTCCGTAAATATAGCCGTTCAAACTTATATTATTACTGATAATTTCGAAACTACTCATTGGATTGGAATGAATTTTCGCACATAGATGAAGAATAATATATTCAAACTACATGGAAAATTGTGTCCAGATCGCATTACCAAGATAGATACCATAGAAAATTCTAGCGAATTATCGAAAAAAAAATTGGTCACCTAAAGCACTGACTTGAAGTCTGGATTTTCGCCTCAGTTTTAAAATTTGTTTGACAGCTGTCGAAAATTTGCTCAATTGGTCAAAAGCTCCTGCCTTCACGGCAGTGCTTTTCGTAATTTTTTTTTCTATCATGATCTCACAAGATTATATTCGCCTAATACAATCATCTTGGGAAATTGAATCTACTCTGAAGATATCAAAGCAACGTGTTGGATTTATTTTGCATAAACATTGAAAGCTGTTTTCGAAGTGGGTGCCGCATTTGCTGTTTGCAGCTGTTTCGTCGGAATAAAAACTATTTTTTTCCGTCGGTATGTTGCACTGGATGAAACATGGATCCACCACTACATTCAAGAGTCAAATCAACTGTCAGCTGAGTGGATTGCAGCCGGCGAACCACGTCCAAAGCGGCCAAAATCGCAACAGTCGGCTGGCAAGGTTATGACGTCCGCATTTTGGGATGAGCACGAAATTTTGTACATCAACTACTTCGAAAAAGGCTAGACCATCAAAAGCAAATATTATTATAATATTGGTGCGTTTGGAGGAAGAAATCTCCAAAAAATGGCGAAAAATGAAGAAGACAATGCACCGGTTCACACATCGTTGGCTAATAGTTATAGTTATAGTTAGGAAGGGGGTTACGTTCCACTGCGACCTCAAGGTCTATTGTGCCCCCCATCAGAGCCGTACTCGCAAATGCGCTACCTACAGCTCGCCCTCCAGCTCCAGAGCTCCAATGAACTCCAGTATCTGAGAGGGTTTCAAGGAGGTTAGATCCTCATTCCTCCTGTAATTCTCTTGTCCAAGACATTCTTTGCGCTGGTTTGCAATGGCGAGGCATTCTGTAACCAGGTGAACAGGAGTCTCCTCCTCTTCACCACAGAATCTACACTCGTCTGTTTCTGTTAAGCTCATTCTCATCATATGCTTCCTAAGGCGACAATGTCCTGTGAGGAAGCCAGTGAGTAGACGTAACTTGTTCTTACTGAGATCCAAATACTTTTTGGATCTTGAACTTTCAAAGTTCCGAATGAACCTTTTAGAGTGGTCCATTCCTGGAAGGTTCCTCCAGAGTGCTTCTCTTTCGGTCTCTTCCTTCTCCAGAAACTCTTTCTTATAGTTGCGTTTACCTATGCCACAGAAGGGTTCTGGGCCAGTAAGTGGCGTTTGTGCTCCCTTTCTGGCAAGTGTATTGGCCTCTTCGGTTCCTTTGATTCCTGAGTGACCAGGAATCGTTGGCTAGCATGGCCAAATTGAACGAAATGGGCTTCGAATTGCTCCCATATCCAATCTATTCTCCAGATTTAGTCCCCTGCGACTACTACCTGTTTGCAGACCTGAAAAAACGCTCGACGGAAAATGATTTGGCTTGAATGAAAAGGTCGGAACGGAAGCCTATTTTGAGGCAAAAGATGAATCGTTTTGAAATAAGGTATCGAAATGTTAAAGCGACGTTGGACCGATTTTATCACACTAGAAGAAAACTATGTCGATGAATAATAGTATATTATTTTATAAGGAGGAAAAGTGTCGAGCTTGTGTTTACCCGCCGAAGGGAGTGAATGATCAATAGAAAGTTTGCCTAGTTACGGTTGTCTCGCAAAATTAATTTTGATAGTTACACATTTCCATACGGCGTACGGAAATGTAATTCATCGTTGACATAGCAACCACATTTCTCTACGGCGGAGGAGGAGTAGGACTTTTCGATGATCCTGTCAGTCGAAAAAAAATGATTTTTGCCCAAGAAAATTGTGTTTTCTCTGCTAGACCGGGAACTTTTCAGCCGAACATGCGAAGGGATTTTCCAAAACGATGAAAATTATATAAAACTGTAAGAACGGACCGGACCCTTTGAACGGAGTAAGAAAATGTAAACCGCCCAAACATACAGGGTGTTTCATTGGTAAATGTACATACGTCAACCTGAGGTAGAGCTACCCAAGACGAGTCCAAAAAACCTATATGTGATAGGTCTAATTAACTTCATAGCCGAGATACAGGGTGATTAATGTATCCATCAATATTTTCAATTGCTTATAACTTTTGAACTATCCAGTATAATCGATTGATATGTGGAACGTAAAACACACTTCCATGGTTGAATCGATTCATCTATGAATTGATTAGAAAATCCAGGTCCGTATCAGAAAAATTTGACCCTTTTCGCAGGCTGAGATTCAACACCCTGTATGAAGGAATATTGGAATTTTATTAAAATATTCGGAAAGAGCAGAAAATTTTCGATGGGCATCAGTAGATTTCAGTGTCCCGCACGACGTTTGACCCATCAAAATTTTTGTCTCAAGATTTAATTCGATAGTAAAATTCCACTCACTTCACAATAATGTCGTACATTGAGATTGATTGTGTGTTAGACTGATGGAATATTTGTATTTTTTTCATATTCTGATGAATAATTTGAAGAATTTCTCAGAAAAATATTGATTTTGAATAATTTATTCAAAATTATCAATGGTGAGAAAATAACTAAACAAATGAGTAAACAAAAATGCATGTGGATTTTATTCAGCCCATCGATGCAAATTCCTCAAATTGAAGACTCCATCCCTCGGAAATATGGCTCTTCATGGGCGGAAGAAAATCCACACATAGTGGAGACATATGAAATGCCAAATTTTCAATTAATGTATGGTGTGGAGTTTATAATGATCGATTGTTTTGGCCTCACATTCTGCCGAGACGTTTAACTGGTGATATTTATTTGGATTTCCTTCGAAATCATCTGCCTGTACTACTCGACGGTACGAACATTGCAAGAATGTATTTCCATGATGGGGCTCCCTCCATTTTAGAGCTTTTGTTAGGAACTTTCTGGATCAGAACTTTCCAAATATGTGGATAGGCAGAGGTGGACCGCATGCATGGCCCCGTAGATCACCAGATTTCAATCCTATCGATTATTTCGTTCAGGGTTATTTGAAATCTTCATTATGTGCGTTTGAGATTGAAAGTGAGGATATTCTCCTACAACGAATCGAAGTTGCCTGCAATAAGATCCGTAGTGTTCCAGAAATGATCAAAAAGGCTATAAGACTTAATTTGAGAAGAGCAAGAATGTACATGGAGCAAAACAGTGGCACTTTTGAGCAACTTTTATGATTTCTTTCAAATGTTTTACTTGTGTACTCATTTGTTTATTTATTAACTGGCTGTTGATCATTTTGCATGACTCAATCAAAATCCATTTTTTTCTGAAATTATTCATTAGAATATGAAAAAAAAAATACAAATATTTCATCAGTCCAACCCAAAATTTTTCGAATTCAATCTCAATGTACGACATTATTCTGAAGTAAGTGAAATTTCACTATCGAATTGAATCTTCAGCCAAAATGTTTGATGGGTCAAACGTCGTGCGGGACACTGAAATCTACTGATCCCCATCGAAAATTTTCTACTCTTTCCGAATATTCTAATCAAATTCCAATATTCCTTCATACAGGGGGTTGAACCTCAGCTTGCGAAAAGTGCCGAATTTTTCTGATACGGACCTGGATTTTCTGATCAATTCAAAGATGAATTGATTCACCCATGGAAGTGTGTTTTGCGTTTAAAGTATCAATCGATTATACCGGATGGTTCAAAAGTTATAAGCAATTGAAAATATTGATGAATTCATAAATCACCTT